>OZ012736.1:406470343-407005343 GCA_963859935.3 Lathyrus sativus | reverse complement strand
ACAAGTTAGGGATAACCCTCGAAAATTAGATTTCCCCAATGAAGTTGCCATTTTCTGTTGCGGTGAGAACCGTATATCAAGTTATTGAATGAACTTGAATCGCAAATCTTTGAATTCACAAAAGGTCTTTGATTTATCCGAAGGAAAGGTTAAAGAAAGAAAAACCTAATTTGCACTGTAAAAGCAATGCGGGGAGATCTAGGGTGTGGGGGTTGGTTAAACTTAGGGAAGGTGTTAGCATCCCAAGCTTAAAATGTGTTATTTGTTAATCTATCTGTTATAGGTATGCTAAAAGGTTGAAGGGAGACCTAAGGGGTTAATCCTAAGTATACTCGCCAAGAAATTGCATCTTGTGCCTACGTATCCTGACGGGAATAGAATCAAAAGTATTCGTAGTTCCCCTCAAAGAGGTTGAGGAACTCTTGACTATGGTTAAGGTTCCAGGGGGATGTAAGTGTTCATAGCGAGACACTTACGTGGAGTACGGCGACTCCGAATCTGCATTGAGTTAAGTTTGAAAAAGTAGGTAAGTATCCACGACGGGAACTTGCGTGGAGTACGAAGACTCCGATCCTAAGCCTAGGAATAGTGTTAAGAGGATGTCCATGGCAGGATGATATGTGGAGTACGGCGACTCCGATCCTAGGATAAAGGGTATGGGGGAATGTTTTGTGAAAATAGACACGACAGTAAAAAATGAGGAGAATCTATCCTTTGGAAATGGGAACAAATAGCCAGTAGTTAAAAACACAAGAAATGAATACATAACAACATAGGGCAAGAGTTAAAGCAATGTAATCTCAATCTCAATGACCAAGTGTTACGAGTAGGTAATATCAATCAATTGAGACTAAGTATTAATGAAATCGGATCATAACGAATTATGCGAAATTGGTATTCATGTTCATTCAGAGTTAACTAAAAAATGAAAATTGTTAGTGTTAAACTTAATAAATAAAAAATGGACTATGAGCTAGGTAATTAATTACTTAAAAACAAAAACGATTAAACTCACATATTATTAGAAATACACAAACCAAATTTTAGATGATTTTAATTATAACTAACCAAACTGAATTAAAACTCTAATACTAAATAAAATCTGCTTACTAGAAAATATTTAATTGAAAAGAAGAAAAAATTGAAGTTAAGATCTTAAAAAAAACAAACAAACAAACCCACAAATCGGATGGGCCCAAAGCCACCAAAGCTCAGCCGGAAACAAGATGTTGGGTCAGGTAAACTGACCTGCCCGAACCCTAAACCTCATCGTCGCGGCTAAAGCCTCTCCCTTCTCCTCTGTTTCCTCTTCCCCTATCGCGGCAAAAATGAATTTCCATTCCTTCGCACGGCCTATTCCTCTCCCGATTGATTCTCGCTTTTCTTCTCTCGCGGCCGTCCAATCTCTTTCGTGTTTAAAAATCTTAGCAACACCGACAAAACTCCTAACCTCAACCGAAAACGCGTTATAAAGCAATACTCATTGATGAAAGGTGAAGAGAACAACAAACATATAGCGATTTTAGCGACGACGTTCAGCGTATTTGCAGATAAGTTTTCGAATTCCTTTTTCTTTAGATTTGTAATGCTGCTACTGTGTTGGTTTGCGACGAGATTCGTACTCCCTCTGTGCTTTCGTTGCTCAAGTTCTCTCGTGCTTTTTGTGGGAGTGGTTTCGTACCCTGCTGTATATCTGTGTATTTTAGTTTTTTTATATGTGTCTCTTTTATAAGTGTTTCTAAAAACATTGAATTGAATGTGAAAAACAAATCTGATTTCGAAATTTGAATGCACTTGATTTCTGTCAAGTTCTGTTTTTGGGAAGAAATCGGAGCCTGCATTCTTGTTTGAATTGTTGATTATGTAGGATTTACAGCTATGAATGAGTTTCCTTTTTCAATTGATTGAGTTGGTGAGATGCCATTAATTTTTCAATTCTTGTCAATCTGAATTTTCCTTGCCTCTTGAATGCCATGAAGTATGTTGTTTAATATCCTTGATCTTTTCCATGATTCCTGCCTTTATTTTTATTTGAATATGATCTCATTTGAACTGTTTCAATGATCCCTAATTCTTTTCTTGTTCAAATTTTCCTGGTAATCATGACGCTGTGAGTTTCCAAATTCACTGGATTATGTTTGCTGTTGTATTGTGTGTTATTTATAGCTCTCCATGAATGCTTGATTGCTGTCTGGGACATGTTTAAAGCAAGATCTTGAATGTTTATTGATCCAATGAATGTGTTTTGTCAACTGAATTAGTATGATCATGTTTGGAAACTAAAAGAATTGATTATTTTGGTCAGATTGTGGTTCTACCAGGAGCAGACCTTGATGTTTTGCGAGATTAATGTAGTATCTCGGTTTTCCTTCTTGTGATAAAATTGTTTCAAATTAAATCAAACTTTTCTACAGTGGAAGGGATTGGGCAGTTGGAACAGCTCTCTTTGAGAACTCTGGGTGCATAACCAAGTATCGATTCAGTTTGTCTTATTTTTGTTTGCCATCATGTCTATCTTCTAGACGCTAAGAGTGGGAAATTGAGATAAATTTAGGTCTGGATCACAGAAGTTATGGTTATCTATCTTCGAACAACTCTAACTGTTCGGTATCAATTACTCCTACAGGCCTAAATATACCAAGTAGTTTGATGGATTTGGTTTGTAAGAACCTTTAGAAATTTGGTGCTTTTGGTGAAATTTAGACATTGAAGATTAATTTTTAGACTTTAAGGATTCAAGAATTTTTGTAAGATTCATGTAATAATTAGTATCTCTTGTAACACTTTGAATTTCATGATAAACTTGTATTTTGTAGTTCATTGAATTTTTGGATCATTTTAGCTGGTGATTTGAAAATGGTAACCTTGATTTTGTGATACTATGGATTTTGTACAGCTTGAAATCTAATGAACTTTCTTCAGCTTTGCATTTTAATCTTGATCCTTGAAATTGGACCAACCAATTGTCCACCGTCAACAGTGACAATAGGAACTTTTTGTAATTGAACCCTTTAACTCCTTCTTGTTCATCGGATTGACTTCCACCACTTTGTGCTTAATATCATAATAATCTAGCAAAGCTTTAACTTTGTTGCGGAAGGGACAAGCTTCATACTGAAAGATAACAACTTTGGGATTGAAACGATTTGGTTATGGGCTTGTTGCTTTGAGATCTTCCTGTGCAAAAGACGTGGCAGTAGTAGAACCGTAACACTTGAACTCTATGGGGTTACATCGAATAGTTAAGGCAGTTGATAGGTCAGAGTGAACAACGAGATATTGAGGGTTGGAAGAAATCCAACATGTTGTGAGATATGGAGCTGCTCGCGAATAAACAATCCAAACTCCGTCTCTTTAAAGTCCCCAAAACACAAAATATGACCCTTTCTCGCGGATAAGACCAGAGTTTTTCTTGTATTATACTTGATTTAAGATTTTTTACTTTCTCTCTTAAGGTCAAAAGGAACACGAACTATAATCTAGTTTCATGAACTTATCTTGCTCGACCTTTGTTATCTGTACAGTCAAAGATTTATATAATAATGAACTCTTGGGAAATATCCTGGAACCTCTGGGAAATCTTAGAGAAAATTGACTGTAGGCTCATAACAAGGAGGTATGGTGCCTCTTAATAAAACTTGTAAGAGACAAAAAGCACACACAAAGCCTTCATGATCTTTGAATCTTTCTTCAACAACCTAGCTTCACAAAACAAACAAAACTGAAAAACGGTTAGCTATGCATGGACGATTAACCTAAGATGATATGTAGAGGGTCAAGAAATCTAAGGGTAAAATTTGGGGTACAACAGACGTCCTTCGAAAGGTTAGGCCAAAACTTACCAGATTGTAGAATTTTTGCACAAGTCTTAGAAGTGCTTGCATGCCCTCCATAGGGTGCAGCGTGACAATGAGATATGATGTTGTTAACTTCAGATTCAGGGACAAATCAACAGAAAATTCCATCGGCGCCTCTCTTGAAAAGAAAGGGATAATCCCAATAGTAATGTTTAAGATCGTGAAATAATTTCTTCTTTTGTTGGTATGTTAAGTCCGGTGGAAGCACTCCAGCTGCTAAGTAGTTGACAAAGTCAGCATACCAGGGCAATGTGGCTTCAATATGGATTGATTCCACAACTTCATTAGATTTTGCATCATAAAAATTCAAAGAACATTTTTGCATTTCGCTTTCATTTTCTAACTGGGCTATGAGTCTATCATAAGGAAAATCAGCATTGATGGGAACTTGTTCGGGTTCTAGACCTTCGATTCTAGAAAAATGACATGCTACTAGATTATTGGTTCCTTTCTTATCTTTAATTTCAAAATTGAACTCTTGCAAAAGCATGATCCATCTTAAAAGTCTTGGTTTAGCGTCCTTTTTGCTCAACAGATACCTAATTGCAGCGTGATCGGTATAGACAATTATTTTTGCTCCTACTAAGAACGGAATTTGTCTAAAGCAAACACAACAGCTAAGAGTTCTTTTTCTATGGTTGCGTAATTCAATTGCGCAATGTCAAAGGTTCTACTTGCGTAGTAAATAGCATGAAGCTTTTTATCCTTTATTTATCCTAAAACAGCACCAACGACAAAATCACTAGCATCACACATTATTTTAAACAGTTCATTCCAATCAGGTGGTTGCATAATAGGTGCAGTAATAAGAGCATTTTTAAGGAGTTCAAAGGCTTTCAAATATCCCACATTGAAAATAAATTCGGCATCTTTCATTAATAAGCCAGTTAGTGGTTTGGTAATCTTAGAGAAATCTTTAATGAATCGTCGGTAGAAACTAGCATGTCCAAGAAAACTACAAATTTCTCTAACAGTTTTCGGAGGTCGGAGATTTTCTATTATTTCTATTTTCGCTTTATCTACTTCAATTCCTCGATCAGATACAATACGTCCTAATACAATTCCTTCTCAGACCATGAAATGGAATTTTTCCTAATTCAGCACAAGATTGACTTTAACGCATCACTCAAGTACCAAATCTAGGTTCAATGAATATCCTTCAAAACTTCGCCCATAAACAGAGAAATCGTCCATAAATACTTCCATTATATTGTCTATAAAGTCAGCAAAGATTAACATCATACATCTCTAGAATGTTGCGGGAGCATTACATAATCCAAAAGGCATTCGTAGATAGGCAAATGTATCATAAGGACAAGTAAAAGTTATCTTTTCTTGGTCGTCAGGATGAATAGGAATTTGGAAGAATCCTGAGTATCCATATATATAGCAAAAATAAGAGTGTTTAGCTAATCGTTCAAGCATTTGATCTATAAATTGCAAGGAAAAATGATCTATGCAGGTGGCTTTGTTCAACTTTCTATAGTCTATGCACATCCTCCATCCAGTATGAACACGTTTCGCAATGGATTCACCTTTCTCATTACTAACAACCATAATACCTCTCTTCTTTGGTACTGCATGTACTGAACTGACCCAGTTGCTATCTAATATCGGGTATATAATTCGTGCTTCTAACAGCTTTTGCACCTCTTTCTTGATTGTGTCTCTTATGATAGGATTTATCCTTCTTTGATGTTCTCTAGAGGTTTTACTATCATCTTCTAGCATAATGCGGTGCATGCATATGGATGGGCTTATTCCTTTTAGATCTGAGATATTATAACCCAGTGTTGTCGGATACTTCCTTAAAACATGTAGCAGCTTTTCAGCTTCTATTTGTCCTAAGTCAGCATTGACTATCACTGGTCATTCAAGTTCGGTGTCCAGGAATTCATACCTTAGATTTTTCTGTAGTGTTTTTAGTTCTATAGCAGGTTTCGCTGGGCTAGGCGTTGGATCGGGTGTTAGTGAAATACATTCTCTTAGACTGTCATCTATGAATGGTATTTTCCAATCATCATCTTCGAATATAGGAGGTGCTGGAATTTTAAGCGCATGACATTCTCTTAGATTTTCATCTATGAATGGTATTTTCCAATCATCGTCTTCGAATATAGGATGTGCTGGAATTTTAAGCGCATCACAGTATTCGGATGATTGCATCTCCATATCTTTAACGAATTCATCGATAACATCTAATAAGCATCATGAATCATCAATAACTGGAGCTTTTAGGAATTGAGCCAAAATAAATTCGACTTTTTCTTCACCAACTTCAAAAGTCAGCTTTCCCTTTTTAACATCAATTATAGCTTCGGGTGTAGCTAAAAATGGCCTACCTAAAATAATAGGTATATTGGAGTCTTCTTTTATGTCCATTATCCCGAAATCGATAGGAATGTAAAACTGACCAATGTGAACTGGCACATTCTCTAGCATACCCACGAGATATTTGACAAAACAATATGCAAGTTGTAAAGACATCTTAGTTGGTTTCACTTCACCTAAATCGAGTTTCTTACAAGTGGATAACGGCATTAGACTAACATTGGCTCCTGAGTCGCATAGGCCATTTTCTATGACGTACTTTCTTATTACACAAGGTATTGAAAAACTACATGGATCTTTCAGCTTAGGAGGCATGTTGTTTTTAATTATAGCGCTACACTCAGTAGTGAGCGTAATCGTTTCATTTTCCTCAAGCTTTTTCTTATTTGATAAAATCTCTTTGAGAAATTTGGCATATGAAGGCATTTGTCTAATAGCTTATGTGAATGGTATAGTGATATTCAATTGTTTTAGAAGTTCTGCGAATTTCTTGAATTGTCCTTCGTTTTTGGTTTTGGCTAACCTTTGAGGGTAAGGTACAAGCGGTTTATACGGTGGCGGAGGTACATATGGTGTTTCTTTCTGATAACCAGGTGGAATAGCAGGTGCTGGACTTGGTGGATGCAAAACATTATTGTTTTATATGAAAATTTTGGGTGATTTCTCCAGCCAGGATTATAAGTGTTTGAATATGGGTTTCCTTGAGCATAGTTCACTAGGTCGGTAGAAACACCAGCCAATAACTGACATTTAGCATTTGTATGTCCAGGGGTTCCACATAACTCACAACATGGTGTAACCGCAGCTACGGTAGCTAATGGTGGTGTTAAGGCTAAGCTATCAATCTTTTGAGTTAATGCGTCCACTTTAGCATTTATGCAGTATATGGAATTAACTTCGTGCATTCCGCCTTTTGGAGTTGGTCTTTCGGTAGCAGTGCGTTCTCCTCCCCATTGGAAGTGGTTTTGAGCCATGTTCTCTATGAGTTCAACGGCTTCTTCATATGGTTTATCCATTAAAGCACAACCTACGGCAGCGCTTAAGTTCATTTTGGTGTTGTACAATAGACCATTGTAAAAAGTATGGATTATCAGTCATTGCTCGAGTCTGTGATGCGAGAAAAACCTCATCATGTCCTTGTATCTTTCCCAAGCATCAAAAAGAGATTTGTTGTCTTTTTGCTTATATCCATTAATCTGAGCTCTCAGCATAGCTGTTTTGCTTGGCAGAAAATATCGGGTTAGAAAGACTCTCTTTAATTCGTCCCATGTTGTGACAGAATTTGAAGGTAGAGACTGAAGCCAAGCCCTAGCTCTATCTCTTAAAGAAAATGGGAAAAGACGTAGTCTAATCACTTCTTGACTAACACCATTCGCTTTTACAGTGTCAGCATATTGCACAAAAACTGATAAATGTAAGTTTGGGTCATCCGTAGGACTTTTTGAAAATTGATTTTATTGAACGACTTGTAACAATGAAGGTTTCAACTTGAAATTGTTTTGATTGATTACTGGGGCAGCAATTCTGCTATGAGGTTCGTCTTGCGATGGAACAGTGAAATCCTTCAAGGGACGGGTTTGAGGTCCTTGGGGCATGATTTGTTCTGGTTCGGTTTCAGTTTCCGAATCTGAGTAAAGCACGGTAGGATCTGGAAGGTTATATTCAATACGAAATTCGTTTATTCGGTGCCTTAAGTTAATAAAGCACTCAATTTTGTCAATTGGTTGTTCTAACTCTTCGCCTTGTGAGTGAGTTCTTGGCATACAATCGACAAATTATAGGAAAATAATAAAAAGAAAAAGTTGTCTTAGTCTATACTGAGCAACAAAAGATTCACAATATTTACTAAGTCTATTCCCCGACAACGGCGCCAAAAACATGATCGGTGGTTACTGACGGATAAATCTATAAGCATACAGTTGGTCGTGTAGTCTTAAAAAGTTTTTCAAACCCGCAGGGAAAGATAATCAAACTCATGCTATCTATGGTTGTTGTGCAAAGCTAAGGCTTGAGTTAAACAGAAGTTATCACTAATTAAGGGGATGGAATCAAAAATTTAAGAATAATACTAAAACGAGCCCGAAATATGATTTATGCGCACCTAAGGGACCTTGTAGATAAAGGGTATTAATTTCATCTACACGCCTATTCCATAAGATATACCGACTTAAAGGCTCTACCTCGCACTCTCGCCGTCTTGACTAAGTCGTACTTCTTAATCCCAAGATTTTGCTCTTGCTCGCCCGGTAACTAAGAATTACTCTTTGAAAGCCGACGCTATCTTAATCAACATCTAAAGCGCTCTCGCTATATTTAGACATTGATGCCTAATTTCCACTATCTTGTTCACTCCTCACGCTCTCGCGAATCTCAGCTTAAACATTTATTTGTTTCTCACTCTCGTGACTAAACAATTTTAAATAACCTCTCACTCCCGCGACAAAGCTACTTAAATTAGACTTAGAAATTACAACCAAAATGGCATGCATTACAATTTTGCACCTATTATAACTACGGAGTCCCGCCGGTTACGACAGTCCTTATAAGACAGTCTCTAATTCATCTAGCTGGACATGGTTAATTCTAATCCTAACACGTTGACAATGCGGAAAATTACAACATGCATATTGAATTAATCTTACGAAAATATTAGCTTTTGGTTTTTTATGAAAATAAGTTAAGTGCAGACACGTAGAAATAAAATGCAGTAAAACAAAAAGAACAATAACCTGTAGATTGCAATGGAATAAACAAAAACAATCTTTTATTAACTTCGATCCGAGTATACAACAGTGCAACGAAAGAGTAAATACAATACTGCAACAATTCCTCGGTGTGAGCAATTATTGCTTTGGAAAGGTAATATGCGGGTTAAAAGTCTAAAAATAGTTTGGCAGCGCTTCCGCACGGGTTGTTTCTCTGTTGAAACATCCTAAAAGGGGTCTATTTATAGAGAAAAAGGCAGTTGAATAACTCCTCATTCAAAATCTGAACTTGGAGGGAAAAGATAACCGCCAGTAACTGCTCAAAAACTGAATTCTGCAGTGGACACTGCTCCTGCGAACTGCACGACGTTCGTCGTGGTGCCCATGGCGAGCGACATGATCTCTAAGGGCAGATGACGAACGCCATTTGGTGGTGGCGAGCTCCATATCAGAAAGGCTGGCAAAATTTGCTGGTTTTTGCTGGATTTTTCTTCTCTTTCACTTCTTTTCTCGATTTCTTCTAGAATCTCGACGGGAACACCTGCCATGATAAAAACTGAGTAAGAACACATAAAAATGTGAAAGACTCGATAAAGCTCGAACCTAAAATGCGCAAAGTGAGCCTAAAAATACGATACAAAATCATGTTATCATGGCTCCAATAGTAACTCTAGGTGTGGGGAGTGGTTGAGAACTGGCTCTTTCAACTGCGGTAGTGAAGTTCATTGGTGTCCTATAGGTCATAGGGTTGGGAACAGGAATTAAGAGCCTCGAGGTAGGCCTTTGCACATGAGCATTGTTATTGAAGGCAGCGGCTTCACGCCGTTCTTCTTCCTTTCTGTCCGTAGTGATGGCCTCAAGAATCTGTTCTATCTTTCCTTTGAAGGAGTCCAATTCCTCTATGAAGGAAGCTTTCTCTTGTTTAATTTTCTCCATCATGCCTCTAGTGTTGGCTCGAGTTGCGTACTGGTGTCGAGGAATCAGCTTGATTTACTGGAGAAGAAAGGAAGGAGAAATGAGATTCTGTTGAAGGAATGAAAACGCAAGATGCACAACAGATGAAATACAATGCAATGATAAGTATGCAAGGTGCAATGCAAGATGCAAGATCCAGGATCGCAGGATCACAGGTTCAAACAATTCTGAGGTTGGCCGGAGGAACGGGTCAAGAACCAAAGTCACTTCTCAAAGAAACCCCACAGGTAGGATTCTAAAACGGGTAAGTACCTAGAGTCATGGATATCTTTCAAATATATTATAGCCATGACAAAGCCTCATCACGAAAATAATATCCTTGAAGGGATCTCCTCTAGGTGAGGTTTTCGTATTTTTCACACGAAAAAGACTCCTCGGAGACATCAACTACACAACCATTGACACTCAGGTTCTAAGATAGGTTCTCAGAGTCATAGGTCGAGGTTGAAAATATTACTTTCAGGAAGTAATACATTCAAGGGATCTCATCTGTTTGGGGCATTCATATTAATCTAAAAGGAGTTAACACTACCAACCACCATGGATAGAACGGGTTAATGGTCCTTGGGATCAACGATTCAGGCTCGAAAACATCATTGTTATGCCAAAGATTCACCACAACAATAACATCTCTAAAGGAATCTACTCCAAGCGAGGTTTTCTCTTCGTCCTTACATGGAAAAAACTACGCAAGTCTCCATTAAACAACCACTATCATAATCCTAGGGTTTTACTTAGACTCGGGTATAGAGCCATCTCACAAATTACCCAAAAGCAGAGAAATCCAACAATGTCACAAAAGGTAACACAAATAAGGAATAGGAATGCAAGTAAATACACGAGAAGAAAACAAACAAGCGAAGCTAACAAGCTCACAATCTGAACTAAGATAGGCTTGACTCTCTCTTACATGGAGCATACATCCCCAACAGAGTCGCCAACTGTCGCACCTTAAAAAATCATAAATCGAGAACACGACCATCGCGCGAAAGGCGCGGAATGCAGTTCGATAGAGTCACCACCGAACTTTATTATATCCGAAAAGAGGGAAAGGAAAGGGATAAGAACACGGTCGTCTCAACCACGTTCTGGGTTCGGGAGCCGGTAACGCAAGGGGAAGGTATTAGTACCCTTTACGTCTGTTGTACTCAGCGGGAACCTCTTAATTTGAATTTTGATGAACTTTTGCTAAACGTATTGGTTTTCTTCTCAATGATAAATGTGAAAAGGTATGATAAAAGGGATAAGATGCTAAGGGGAAATGGGTGGTTTAAGAATAGGGTACTCGGCAAGGATTGGGGCCCTTGTGCCTACGTATGCTCATTCGGACGAGAATGAGAAATCAGAGCTGCCGTAGTTGGACTACGTGAAAGGATGGGGGGAAACGGAAGATGGATAGAAGGTAGCTCTCCAAGATCATCACAATATTGTACCTACTTCTCTTACATTTAGACGAGAATGAAGAATCAGAGCGTCCATAGTTCATGGATACGACCACGAAAAGAGAAAGGGTTAACGTGTTGATGTTGGGTTTGGATGACAATTACTCGAAGGTTAAGAAAGGCTCCTCGGACCCAAGTAATCAGGAGAGTGAGTCAAAGGCGTAACTCTCTCTCTCTCTCTCTCTCTCTCTCTCTCTCTCTCTCTCTCTATTTCGTCTTGAAAAGAAATTGATCTTCAAAATCATATGAATGGCAAATGGTTGGAAAATGGTTGAATGTTGTCGAGTTAAAAGTGTTTTATAGGCGTCAATTGCTTACACACGAATAAAAGAACTCACATTCAAACAATTTAAGAGAGATTAAAGGCTCAATCCCTCTCTTTTTCACCTTGAAAAGAGTTAGATAGTTGTTAATTATTTTGATATTTTGATTGAGAAAATCCGCTTGATATTGGATCAAGGGTTTGATTGTATTTGTGTGCAAAGAAGGTTAAAGAATATTTGAAAATGGCTCAACGAAGAGTCAAAGATTTGGTTGAAAAGAGGTGAGAATCAATACTAGTCCCTAGGGGTGCTCCTAATAACGAAACCACGATGAAATGTGCGAGTGTGTGTGATAGGTTGATGGCAAATGCGTACGAGCAATCGACTTACGGAGAGTGTTTGAAAATGGCTCGATGATGAGTCGAGAATTAGTTTGAAAATGTTTTAGTATACACTAGTCCCTAGGGGTGTGTTGCACCCCAAAATTTGCCTAACCTTTTCTTACTTGGTTTATGTTTCATTGCATTAGTATATCATTGACCTAACACTTGCATAGAATATCATTGTTCATTTGTGCAGGGGATCAAGTGTGGTTTATATCAAGAGGAGCCTATCTAGAGGTCTTGTTCAGGCTTGAGAAGTCACCTAAGTCATCAGGGAGAGGGTTGGGTTCTTGAGAAATTTGTATGTTTGTATGTGGTTAATCTCCTAACCTGAGGACCAATTGAAGATCATCAGTGGATTGTGAGGATAGAGCTCATAGAGTGCCTTGAGGGTCATGGTGGAGCTCAGGCAAGTCATTGTGCCAAGTGTGAAGAGCCACAGTTGAGGGTGTTGCAATTAGGTTTTTATCTGAGTAACCCTAAGTCAACTGTGCGATTGAAGAGGATTAAAGCTCATTTCTAAGTCTTTGTAATCATGGATAGTTGTGTTGAGATACATGAGGTATTATTTCAAAATCAATCCAAGTAGAATTCAAAGTGTGAGGAGTTTCTAAATTAGGGTTCTCAGGGTAAAATCCCCTATTTAGTTCCTAACTTCAAGACCACTTATCTCAAGATGAAAGTTTCATCTCCACTTTTGGCCAACATGAAACTTGTAGAGCATGTTATCAGATTTAATTTGAGTACTAGAAGTCCTTCATTGGATTTATAGAACTCAAGTTATGGTCCAGACAAGTTACAGGTCATCAGATGAATGTGAAATTTGTCTGCGAAAGTTCACCAACTTCCATGGAACTTTTGACCTAGAAGGGTGTTTCTCATAAACTTTTGGCCAACATGAAAGTTGTAGGTATTGATCTTAGCTTTCCAAATTGTACTATAAGTCTTCCATCTGATTTGTAGAGCTCAAGTTATGAGGTTTACAAGTTAGGGGTATTTTGGGAAAGTGAGATTATAGGTCATTTGACATTATAGGTCATTTTCTCCATCTTGGAAGCTTCAAATGAAATTTTGTTCAACACAAAACTTGTTCAAAATGATGCTTTTAGGTCAACCATGCCCTCATGATGAATTGATTTGGCTTAGGGTGAGACTTGGTTTGAGAAATTTGGCAAAAAGAAGGATTAAAAGGCATTTAAGTGAAAAATTCAAGATTAATTCATTTGTGTTCAAATAAGGCCAAGTGAGTACTCATTTTAATCATAAAAATCTTTCTAAGCACTTTGGCATTATTGGAATTTTCATTTGAGGTCTAACTCATGGAATTTTAACTTGTTACTTCACAAATAAGTAACACATCAAACCATAGTGTTAAGGTGCAAACAAGCTCTCCAATTGATCTTTACACTCTCCACAGACCATAGGCAAGATAATTGAAGGTTCTATAAGGTTGAAACAGCCAGAATTCGTGCACTCTATTGTTGAGTTTTTGGAGGAAATTTGAAAATTGGATATTCTGATTTGGGCCTTAAATGGACCTCCAAAGCCCACAAATCACTTCTATATAAGTTCCATGTTTGATTCAGAGCAATTTTTGAGTTCATTTCGTGCCATATCCAGAGATTGAAGTTGGAGTTTCAAGAGAGAAAGTGGAAATTGTGATTTCTGATCCAGACCAATTCAAGGCAATTCAAAGCTACAAACACCTTCAGCATACTTCCTTGAGAGGATCTGCACAGTTTGAAGCTGAGAATCATGTTCTAACTGCAGCAATTTGAAGCTCCAACACAGGTATGTAGTTTTCAAAATTGCTGAAGATTCATGTTGATTTAGCATATGTTAGCATGTGGTTAGGCTTTAGGAAGTTGCTTAGATGGATTCTGGATCACAAGTTGAAGGATTAGAGACAAATTAGGTTGATGTGTGATTTCTGTTTGGACTTGGATTGGCCTGATCTTGAGGTTTCAACACAACCTAAATAGTTTAGGATGATCTATTTAACATGAGGAAGAGATATGTGGTTTTGGATTAAGGTTTGGTGATACTTAAGAACTTGACATATTTTCTGTTTGAGTTCGTGTTTAAGAATCCATGAGGAATTAGAGGAAATGGATAGGATATTTGGAATCTACATGGAAATTGGAGTGGGATGATGTAAGTTTTGTTATGTTTTGGTGACCTGTAAATGGTTGTTCGCCAGAGAAGACGGTGGCGCGGTCACCGGACCACCGTCTGGTTCGCCTGGACTTTTTCCCTCCATCTGAGGTTTCAAACGAGGAAGATGAGTTGAGAGCCATTGGATCTGTTGAGAATGTTGACAAAGTCCTTCCATCGTGTGGCCACGTTTTAATTTCAGAGTTGGCCTTGACCAAGTGAAACGCAGTCGTTCCATTTATGTGCTGGTGCCACGTGAGCCTTCAGATGCTTTGACCAGTCACTTCATCCTACGCGCCTCATTTAATCTTGCATTTTTATTTGTTTTTAATTCATTTTCCTTTTATTTTAATTGTTTGTTTCATTTTAAATTCATATTAATTCCAATATTGATCAGAAAAATAAAATAAAAATATGTCCATGCTCTAGATTTTATTTGTGATTTTTCTATGCTTTTACATTTGATGTTTTCCTGATTTTCAATTTATTTGGTATTTTTTCATTTTTGTTATTTCTTTAATTTTACATTTTTGATCCATGATTTTGCTGATTTTTTTTCTTTCATGTGGTATTGAATTTGGGGCTGATTTTTGGCTAGCTGGTAGATTAGAGATGCATGATCCCTTAGGATTTAATTTAGAGTTTTTAGACAACATTTGGTTTTGTTTTGGATTAGGATCATTAGACCTTCCATTTTAGGGTTTTCATTTGATACCTTGTGATCTAGGATTTCTTTAAGTGTCTTCCCTTGAGATTAAGGCTCTGATCCTTTGCCCACAGATCAATAACATGTTTAGGATCCCTTAGAAAATTTGGTAGAATTTTAGGAGGTGTTTTAGTATTTTTCATAGATTTGGTACGTAGGCTAGTTTAAGATGCCTTCAACATAGCACTTGCTTTAGAATGACCTCAATGGTGGCCTTTAGTGCATAATAGGTTTGCTAATCTTTCTTTGGTGGTACTTTAGACATGTATAAGCTTCTGTTTGCTTGATGGTTGTTGCGGTGAAAATTGGATATCAAGCTATTAAATTAACTTGAATCTTAATTCTTTTACAACCGAACTTTATTTTATCCAAAGGAAAGGTCTAAAGAAAGAAAAACCTTTTTCGCGATGTAACGACAATGCTTAAGAGATTCGGGGATCGGGGGTTGGTTATACTTAGGGAAGGTGTTAGCACCCTAAGCATCTGTAGTACTTTACAGGAACCTTTTGTTTGATTGTTTTCTAAGTTTGTGAATATGTACTGTGGATTGGGATATGGATTAGGGATAAGTAAAGACCTAGGTTATATACACTAAGTTTGCTCGCAAAGACATCACATCTTCTGCCTATGTATCCTAACTAGGATAGAATCAGAGCAATCATAGTTCACCTCACAAGAGAAGAAGAACACTTGATTATGATCAAGGTTCAACGGGGAACAAACATGACAATGTTTGTTTGGAGTTTAACAAAACTCCCTAATCTAAGTTGTAAAAAAGGGGAAAGTAAGATATCGTGACAATGATTCTTACACAAAGTTGACAAACTCTTTTCCTAGGGTTCTAGTTGAAGAACACTCCTAGTATAGGTGGGTTTCTTAGACTTGAAGCAAAGTCTAATGGCTTCTGATCTAGGGTTAAAGTGACTTAACAAAGTCAAGAGAGGGATAAGGGATGTATCCATGATATGAGGGTCAAATGGACAGACTTTTCCTTTGGGAGTAGACAGGGGAGGCAACTGGATGAGAGCTAACAAGCTTCATCATTTGGGGAAAGAAAAAAACAAGAAAATTAACAACATAATAAAGATGCATTCGTGGTGACAACCATTAAATGAGTATATAAGATTGATAAGAATGAAAAATGCATTGATGACAATCAAAGCAAGTAAGCAGAACAGGAATTGTGACGACAAATCAAGTTCAGGTGCAATTAACAGATGAAGTAATATGAACATGGTATTAATCAAAGATGAAGTTTTAACATGTTGTCTAACATTTAAGGGTATGAATGCAAACAAGTATCACAAAAAATCACAAGTACATCAAGAGAAAATTCATCTGCATCTGTCAAAAGCGATCACAGAAAGTACACAACTTGCACATAGTCAAAAGAGATGAAAAATTATGCAAACATGAAAATAAAAAATATGACATTAAAGTAAACATAAATAAGAACACAATTAAAAAAGAATGGGTGAAAAATGATTAAAATTGAGAGAGATATGATTTTTCAAAGATTGGTACAAAATTACAAAAATTAATAAAAGAGTTGCCCTCCTTAGGGGTCGAACTCAGGTTCAAGGCGTGTTTTGGCATATGGTCTTACCACTGGGGTGGCTATACATCCATTTATGGAAGCCATCCCATAAATATGTGAGGGGTGTTTTCAAACAGGTTGGGCATAAAAATAAGGCAAGAATCATGATTTGCATTTTGGGCATAACTTTCTCAAATCTTCATCTTTTTTGACAAAATTTTAGTGTAACTTGGAGGATTTTTCATGAGGAACAAGATGACACTTTTAGATTTTTGAAATTCATCTTCCATTTTAAAACCCGATAGCTCTTGTATTTGGAAGTTTGAAATGCATTTTGATGTGAGTCTCATGTACCAGCCAGTTTCAAATCAAATTAATCATGCTCACACAACATATAAATGATAATGAATGGATTCTTGCAAGAGGTAGAGCTCAATTCATGCTGTAATGAAGAAATGCTATGTGAAATGAAAATTTACATGAATGAGATGCATGGTTCATGGCAGTTCAGTTTTAAAGCACATATTGATCAAGATGAACACTCACGCACATCAAGTATATGTCATTGAGTGAATTAAAGCACAGAGTGAGGTTCAATTCTAACTGGTATGAAATATGGTGATCCAAGTGATAGGCTTGTGAAGTGAAGTGCATGAAAGATGTGTTATGTCAGTTTCATAGATATCCAGACTAAATCAAACACACACACATCACATAAACATGATATTGAATGAGTTAAAACACACTTTGATGCTCAACACCAACTGTTATGAAATATGGAGACTGAGTTGCAAGTTTGGCACTAGTATGATGCATGAAAGATGCATTTCTTATTTTTATGCATATTCTGATCAATTTAAACATCTGCACATCACACATATATAAACAAATGAATTCAAACAGTGAAAGTGGTTTCAAATTGGTTGGTATGAGAATTGACATGCAAACTGCATTTTGGTGTTTTTGAAAAAGTATGAGAATCTCAAATCATGGTACAGGCATATTTTGATTAAAACAATCACTCAAACAGTTCACATATATGTTGTTGGATGAATATCAAGCAAGAGAAGAGTTTAAAAGAAGCTGTCATGAAAAATTGCATGTCAAGTTGTAAGTTGATTTGAAAAAAAGAAATGTTGAGGTTCAGTTTTGGTTCTATGCTTTTTCAGGTCAAATCAAACATCTATACACCACATATTCATGATATTGAATGTGTATGAACACAATTTAAAACCAAAAACAAGCTGCCGCAAAGAATGATAACAGAGTTGCAAATGTTGGCATTTTGAGGCATGAAGAATGTTCAGTTCAAGTTTATGCACATGTAGGCCAAATCAACCATACATACAAGTCACATATGTGAATACAAGTGATTTAAAACACCCAAATTGGCTTGAAACAACCTGGTGTGAGAAATTAAAAATGGCTGCAACATTGAAGTTCTTGTACATTCATGAAAATAAGAAAACCAGTTTCCAATCATTTTTAACCCAAATCAAATGTAC
This sequence comes from Lathyrus sativus, assembly GCA_963859935.3. NCBI lineage: Eukaryota > Viridiplantae > Streptophyta > Magnoliopsida > Fabales > Fabaceae > Lathyrus > Lathyrus sativus. The sequence continues at coordinate 406,987,485 of OZ012736.1, read as the reverse complement.
ACACAAGTCATACATGTATAAATGAATGATTCTAAACTCAAACTTGAGCATGTTCAGGCCTGCAGTCCAAACTGATATGGCTATGGCATAAAAATGCAAAACATGGCACTTTGTGAATGAAAACAAAAACCAAATGCAATCAGCTTAAACCACACATATATATCCAACATATTCATGATTTTAAAGGTGTCTCAACTCAATCAAACAGCTATCTCTATGTCATGACAGAATTTGTGCACAAAGCCACACATAACATGTTTTCACTTAATGAGCTAAAAATGCCAAAACATGGAATTATAGTGCAAAGTAAGAAAGGATTGTCCACATACCTCTAGTAGCCTGTATTGAGCAAGTTTAAACACCAAGAAACCCAGAGGAACTTCAAGTGCTCCTAACCTTTGAGAGGTTTCTTCTTTGTGAAGTAAGAGAGCAAATTTTAAGACAATTGGAGAAATAAACTCCACCAATGATCCTCAATGCTTTGGACAGTTGAGAAATGATATATGAGAGGTGTTAAGATGATTAGAACACCAAGGAAATGTATGGAACAAGATATGGCTGATTTTATGGCTTTTGGTCAAAGTAACTTGGTGTGGAAGTTGACTTTTTGAATGATGAGGTTTTTGAGTGGTCTAAGGTCTTGGACACCTTCTATATCATATTTAGAGATTGTGTGGATGATTTTTGGGGTGTTTGAATGGAGATAAATGATTTGGAAGCCTTGGCAGCAAGATAGATTTTTCGTGTTTTTTGTGAAAATGAGATTTTATGATTTTTGAAGCAAGGAGTGGAAATAGTGAAAGCTTTCAATTTCTATGGTTTTTAGATTTGATATTGTGTAGAGAGTGAAGTGGTGAGGGTTCTATTTATAGGCAAGGAAGTGGCTTGGGGCAGATTTGAAGATTTCTTCACTTTGAAGAAAGGTTTTTCATTTTTTGGATGAAACCTCCACAAGAGGGTTTTCTCGGCTGATAGGCAAGCCTCAATAGTCAATAAAAATGATGAATTAGTGTGGCTAACTGTAGGCTAGAGATGTAGTTTGAGGGTTGTGGCAGAATTGCTTTACACCTCATGCTTACTTTTTCACTTTTGGATGCAAGTTGCAAAGCCACTTGCAAGGCAACTTGTAAGCTTGGCTTTTCTTCTCTTCTACATAATTCCTTTGTTTTTCATGCTACAAACTCCTCACATATCAGATACAACATGGTTCACCAGCTGAGTTTGGTCAATTTTGATGAAAGAATGTATTTTTGAATTTTGACAATGTGGGACTAAAGTGAAAAACCCTCAAGAGCTTCTAAATCTATGCATTTTCTGATCATGGACCACTTAGGGACTTTTGTAGGGTTTGTCAAGAGCTTCCAAATTAGCTTTGAACTAACTCAATTGGATGTGTGGTTAAGGAGTTATGGTTTAGCCCCTTTCAAAACCCTAATTTCCCGATTTTTCGATTACTCCTTCATCTTTGATCCAATGGTCATGAAAATTGATATGCAAGTCCAATATGACATAAGGAACAATTTTGTTTCACGACTTGAAGTCCAATTCCTAAAATTTGAAGAGTTGACGTTTTAGTCAACCGTACGATCGATCGGTGGCTACCAAGTCGCCTGTTGATACTCTGGACCTCCTGAGACTTTGAAACTTCTTGAATGAACTTTATTAAGCTACATGAAACTCATGGATCATAATCTCACCATTAAAACACCTTCCAACAACAAAGTCAAACTACAGTTGACTTTTACTAGTCAAAAACCCTAATCGGGTGCCCTGAAATACACTGCTCTTGATTCTGGGGTAACAACCTCAAATTGGATTCTCAATTGATGTTATATGATACCCTTGATCTTGTTTCATAATTGAATTAGCCCAAAACATTGACTAATCACAAACCCTGAAGCTTCGATTTGACTGTACAAAACCCTGATTCATCTGTAACTTGACAAAGACAAACTTGCACTGGGTTAAGGTTAGATAATTCATGAGTATGCTCTTAAAATGATAATGAGAATCTAAGGGGCCAAAATTTGGGGTGCAACAGTTGCCCCTATTTAAATATCTTCACTAGATGGAACTGAGAGATGATGATCCTCGTAGAATCGCAGTGAAAGGTATTTAAATATAGAAAATCGAAAATTTTGTCCCTTAGATCCGATGATATGCAAAAGGACAGGTCATGATATGCCATGAATTTTAAACTATGCTTCATGATGCTTGGATGCAAGACATATGCAGAAGACAGAAAAACAACGAGTAACTACTCGTGGGGACCTGGCATTGTGGATCCGACACTAGGGAAATTGCGATATAACAATCAATAGTTCAAACATGACTAGTGATAACTGAGAGGAAAATTTCACATGAGGATGCACAAAGTCTAATGAAGATGACAATCTTACTGGGGAAAAGCAAACACTTCACCGGGGAAAGAGGTAGATTTCCACCGGGGACAAGAGTGACTTTTTACTGGGGAAATTAAAACACGAACCTCACTGGGGATGATCAGATGAGGAGCTTCCTATAGTGAAGAGTTCAAACGGGATCTTCAGGAATGGACTAGAAGCAAAGACAAAACATGTTAGGGATACTAGTGACGACTAGATCTCCGAGACTCGTCTGGGAAAAAGGTCTCGCTGGGGATAATGATGTCACCCAATTTTAACAAATGGCTCAGGCAGTGCTAGTAACCACTAGTCTTTCCATAGGTAATGGTGACAACCAACCTGGGGTAATAACAAATGAGATTTCTCAAATCCAGTCGATAACACGTAATATTTCGACTGGGGAAATTGGTGATGACCAAATTTCAAGCAATGCCAGTAACTACTGGACTTAAAGGAGATTAGTAACGACCAAGTCCGGGTACCAATGACGATTGGGTTTCGAACCTCTGCCAGTTACGACTGGTCTTTGAAAGAAAACATGGTGACGACCAAATCAGGGTATACCGACACATGTGGTTACGAGAATTCTAGCAAGCTACTAGGCTTTAGCTGGGGAGGTTGGTAACGACCAAACCAGAAGATACCAATAACGATTAGATTCCAAGTGACGCCAGTTATGATTGGACTTCCATGGGGACAGTTGGTAATGTCTAACAAGACACCAATGACAATTGGATTTCGAACATCTGCCAATTACGAATGGGTTTAAACGGAAAATCAACTAGTAACGACCAAACTTCACAGGGGATTTGCTAGTGACGACTAGACTTCAGAGGGAAGAGGTTGGTAACAACCAAACCAAAAGGTAATAACGAGTGAAATTAAGACAATGCCAGTTATGACTGGACTTCAAAGGAAAGTATGGTGATGACCAAAAGAAAACCAATAACAATTGGATTTTGAACACTACCAGTTATAACTGGATTTCAATGGAGAAAGTGGTGACGACCGAATCAAAAGATACCAACGAGTGGATTTTAAGGCAACACCAGTTATGACTGGTCTTAACAAGAAATATGGTGACGACCAAAGAACTACCAATAACGATTGGCTTCTAAAACAATGCCAGTTACGAATGGACTTTTAGGCGGAAGTTTACTAGCAGTGATCAATCATTCACGGGGAATCGACAGATAGCACACCGAACTCGAGAGGCAAAACGAATCACACTGAATCCTGGCTGAAAAGTTGTATGTAGTCTTGAAAAATAGATCCAATCCTAACAAGGGAACCTAGCTTTCTAAACAAGCTATTCAGAGATGACAAAGTAGATTCAAGCGCTCAGACATCTTCTACTGGGACGAGCCTTCACATCATCATAAGATGTTTTTTGAGAAAATAGTCTTCAAGGTTTGATACCCACACATGTTCAAAGGAAAATCAGTAGTTCGACTTGCTTACACTTCATTGGGGAATGTAATTGGATTGCATTTTAGAGCTTCCGCTACCCTGAGGTTTCGGGGAAGTATGATTTTCCTCGACTTTTCCATGAGTTTGAAGTTTTTACGTTTTGTTAATATTTTCAAGTTTTATTCAAATAATTTGACCCTAATGCTTTCAAAACTATCGTTGATCAACGAACGACATTTTGCATAACAAAGAAAATAAAGGAAATGATAAAGTTGCAAAGGAAAGAATGGCTCAAAACTGATTTTATTCAAGGATGAAATCTTGCAAATGATAAATTCCATAGAAATTTTACAAGTGAAAAATGGCAAAGTGGACAAGGTTACATTGAATCCCATGACTAAACTATCCCTAAAGACTAAAACTCCCCAAAATCCTTGCTTCTGACGAGAGTGGTTGGAGTGAATTCTTGTAGGACCTTCTGTGCTTAGTGACAACTCATCTGATGCAGTGAAACGCCTTTGTCCCTAACTTTTGCCTGGACCGCCCTTTCGGGTTTTCAATCCACCGGGACGCTCATTTTTGCCTAAGCCTCCCTTTCGGGTTTTCAACTTAGCGAGCTCTTATTTTTATTTTTCTCCTTTTTTCTCTTTTCTTTTCTTTTTCTTCAACCCTAACTTTTGCATAAGTCGTTCCTTTGAGTTTTCGACTTATCGGGTTCTTTTTAGGCGTAATATTTTTGTACTGCATCAGAATTTACTGGATGAGTAAGCTGCTCCCCATCCATGGTAGTGAGAATCAACGAGCCTCCTGAGAAGACTATTTTCACAACAAACGGGCCGTCATAGTTAGGCATCCACTTTCCCCGTGCGTCTTTATGAACTGGTAAAATCTTTTTGAGTACAAGTTCCCCTTCGCGGAATTCTCGGACACGAACTTTCTTGTCAAAAGATCTCTTGATTCTTTTCTGATATAACTGACCATGACACATTGCAGACATGCGCTTTTCATCGATAAGATTCAACTGATTAAACCTTTCTCTCACCCATTCTGCTTCTTCAAGCTTGGTTTCCATTATGACTCTCAAAGAAGGTATCTCGACCTCAATGGGAAGTACCGCATCCATTCCATATACCAAAGAAAAAGGGGTTGCCCCTGTTGAAATGCGGACGAACGTTCTGTACCCATGCAAGGCGAATGGTAGCATCTCATGCCAATCCTTGTAAGTTTTCACCATCTTTTGCAAGATATTTTTGATGTTTTTATTTGCGGCTTCTACAACTCCATTCATCTTGGGACGATAAGGAGAGGAATTGTGATGTTCAATTTTGAAATCATCGCACAACTCCTTCATGATTTTGTTGTTCAAATTAGTATCATTGTCCGTTATGATTCGGCTCGGAATTCTGTAACGACAGATAATCTCCTTTTTTTATGAAACGGGCCACCACCTGCCGAGTAACATTAGTGTAGGATGCGACTTCAACCCACTTTGTGAAATAGTCAATAGCAACCAGAATAAATCAGTGTCCGTTAGAAGCTTTTGGTTCAATTTCCCCAATCATATCGATGCCCCACATAGAGAAAGGCCACGGTGATGACAACACATTTAGCAACGTCGGAGGTACATGCATTTTGTCCGCATAAATCTGACACTTGTGACATTTTCTGGCATATTGAATACAATTAGTTTCCAGGGTCAACCAGTAATAACCATCCCTCAAAATCTTTTTAGACATAGCATATCCATTTGCATGAGTACCGGACATTCCTTCGTGAACATCTTGCATTAACAACTCTGCTTCTCGTCTGTCAACACATCTAAGCAGGACCATATCATGATTCCTTTTGTAGAGCACATCATTACTGAGGAGGAACTTGGATGCTAATCGTCTCAAAGTTTTCCTGTCAAGTGACGTAGCATCTGTTGGATACTCTTGTTTTAACAGATAACTCTTTATGTCATAGAACCATGGCTTATCATCAGTCTCTTCTTCGACCATCTGACAGTATGCGGGCTCAGTCTTGCGTTCGATTCAGATGAGAGTGGCATCATTGACATCCCTGACTTTCCACATTGAGGCTAACATGGCTAGGGCATCGGCGATGTGATTCTTAGATCTCGGAACATGCTTGAAAGTGATTTCATCGAAACACTCCATCATCTTGACAATATAGGCTCTATAAGGGATCAAATTCTCATGTCTAGTTTCCCATTCTCCAGTAACCTGATAAATAACCAAAGATGAATCCCCACTGACTTCAAGAAGTTTGATTTTTAGGTCAATAGCTGCCTTGAGGCCGAGAATGCAGGCTTCATATTCGGCGATATTGTTTATGCAGTCAAAATCCAACCTGGCTGTGAATGGAGTGTAACCACCTTCCGGATTCATTAAAACGTTGCCTACGCCATGCCCACTGTAGTTGGAGGAATCATCAAACATCATTTTCCACCAAAGACCTTCCTGCAGATCCTCATCAAGACCTGGCTCTTCACAATCTTTTACCAACATAATGTCTTCATCTGGGAAATCAAATTTGAGAGATTCATAATCTTCCACTGGTTGATCTTCAAGATATTCTGACAAAACACTACCTTTGATAGACTTCTGAGCTACATACTGGATGTCGTATTCTGATAACAACATATGCCAACGGGCGAGCCTTCCAGTCTGAGCAGGTTTCTCAAAAATATACTTTATTGGATCCATTTTTGAAATTAACAAAGTGGTATGACAAATCATGTACTGCCTCAAACGTTTAGCAACTCATGCCAAAGCACAACATGTTTTCTCCAGAAGTGAATATCGGCTTTCACAATCAGTAAACTTCTTACTCAAATAATAGATAACATGTTCTTTTCGTCCAGACTCATCCTGCTGACCTAACACACAACCCATTGAACTCTGAAGCACTGTCAAATACATGAAGAGAGGTCTTCCCGGGACCGGAGTGTTGCACCCCAAAATTTGACCAACACTTATTTACCAAGTTTGTGGTTCATTGTATTCACCATCTGCATCTCATTGATATGTGGGCAATAGATCAAGAGGTATGATTACCTAGCAAGAGTTGTATGAGGCTATGAAGAAATTCAAGAAGTTTGTTCAAGTGTTCAAAGGTTGATACCTTTGTCAGGGAACTCAAGAGATCCTCAGAGGAATTGGTTGAAACCAAGGTTGTGTGTCTCATAACTTGAGAGTTGTGGGAGCTCCTCAGATGATTCTGAGACTATGAGAATGGATTTGAAGCTTTGAGAAAGCTTATGAGATGTCTAGAATTCAGAAGATTCAGCCATGAGTGGTGGAATTAGGGTTTGACTGGGTCAACCCTAGGTCAACTGAAGATTTGGAGAGGGTTGAGACCTAATCCAAGAGCCATGTGAGCGTGGAATGATGTATTGATATGTTATAAGGATGATTCCTAGACCAAATCATCATGATTGAGGAGTTTGAGAAGTTTTAAGCTAGGGTTTCTAAGGCTTGACAGTGTAAAATCCCCTAGTTTGATCCCTATCTTCAAGGCAGTTTAGCTCAAGATGTGATTGTCATCTCATCTTCCCCATAACATGAATGTTGTAGAGATTGTTCTTAGCTTTAATTTGAGTACTAGAAGTCCTTGATAGTATTTGTAGAGCTCAAGTTATGACTTTGACAAATTACAGGTCATCTGAGGTATGTGAATCTGGGTCCTTGAAAGTCACCCAACTTGCATCCAACTTTTGCCCTAGTAGGATGATTCCTATGGACTCTTGGTCAACATGAATGTTGTAGAGCATATTCTTAGCTTTCTAGAGAGTACTAGAAGTCCTTGATAGGATTTGTAGAACTCAACTTATGGCTTTGACAAGTCAAGGGCTTTTTGGTCATTTGGAGGTTATAGGTCATTTCAAGCATAAGACCATATCTCCTATTTCCAAGCTTCAAATGGAAAAATCTTAAACATAAAACTTGCTTAGAATGATGTTTTAAGGCTATCAGGGAGGTCATGAGATGTTGAAAAGGCTTGTATCAAAAAGTGATAAAAATGGCCTAAAATGGAGGCATAAGTTAATTAAGGTGAAATTGAAAATTGGAAATCACAAGTTATAAATCCAAACCATGTCATATAATAGGTCATTTTGACTCCAAATGACATTATAAGAACAATGGTTCAGCCACAATTTTGATTTGGGGCTTGGATCATAGGGCTGCTTTGGAAATGGCTTACTTGCATATTAAGGTACCAAAGCAAAACTCAACAAAACTCAACAAGCAAGTTGGTTATGCATTGTAACTCATCATAGATCTCATGTGGGGATAAATTCAAGTCAGAATCAAGGGTTACAAGGAGCTTGGAATGAGATAGCATGTAAGGAGAATTGAAATCAAAATGTCATGACATGAAAAGTTCAATTTCTCATTGGATGATCCTAGATGGTTCTAGATGATTCTAAACCACTCTATATAACATATGTAACTTGCTCAAATGCAAGGTTGGTGAGAATTGGGGCAGAGAAGAGAGAGTGAGATCAAGAATCTTCCATTGCAAGTCAAGTTCCATTTCTCCATTCTTCTTCATCTCCATTCCTTTTTTCTTCACAAACACATTCCATAGATCCCTCTGAGTGTGTGCATACTGAATTGAAGTTCCATTGATGGAGGATTGAAGGTTTGGCCATTGGATTTTGCAAGAAGCCATTCATATTCGGATCTTGAAGTGCAAGCATTCTCCCTCCAATTTTTTGCAAACAGAAGAAGTATCATCATCCAAGGATCACTTCTGAAGAGTTTCAAGTGGTGAATTGAAGATCTACTACCTCTGTCAATCCAAGATTACCAGGTTTGCAAATTACACACTACACCATAATTTAAGCATTCATAGCAAGAATTGTTAGGTTATAAAGGTTAAAGACAAGTAAGAGGTCGTTTCTGGAAAGTTAGGGATCAATTGATGAAGTTTCAATTATGGACACCATTTATTTGATGATCAAGAACTTGAGATATGGCGAGACCTGGCACGAGTTTGATAGCTTATTTTCATCAGTGTAGCATAGTGATCATGTTAGTATAAAGAAATCTAAGATTTGTTGGAGTTGAGGTTTGAGCTCATGTTGGATTCACTATCGGGTTTTGTGATGGAGACCATTTCAATACATTCTAATACCATGGGTGTGATCAGGGTGAAAAATGGATCAATTTAGTGTTTTACATTTTTGATTTTGGTGATATAATGAGAGAACCCGAGCTGGTGGAAGTTTGTGTTTGAAGCTCTGTTCAAATGGAAACTTTCCCTCCAAACCCTAGCTGGAGGTTGAAGATGACTTTTCATCCATCCGATCAAGTTTGACCCCTTGACCCTACCAAGATCCTACGGACACAATTTAAACCTGGAATTGAGAAAGAGAGAGTCTGAAGACCAAATGAAACGTTGCTTTTCATTAAATGGCATTCTGGGCTCAAGTGAATTGGACTACTAAGCACACCCCCAATCAAGGCCCATGTATGATTTACACTGAAAACCATTGCTATTTTCACCGTGTATTTCTCATTTTCTTTATGTTTTTTCATTTATTTTCTGTTTAATAAATGGGCCCAACACGCATACTATTTGAACCCCCACTTTTAGCCCATGTGATGATTTGAACTGCATTTGGTTACTTCCTGCCCCCCAGCTTCATGTTTTCATTTTATTTTTCTCCATTTTATTTCAAACTTTGGAAAATCATATCAATTTGAAAATTAATGATTTTTTAATGAGAATTTTTGCTCCCATTTCATATTCATGTCTAGAAAAATATAAAATAAAAATATTTTCCTTTCATGCATTTTTAATATTTTTTGTATATTTTCTACTTTTATTGCATTTTATTTCTTTTATGTTGATCATTGAACTTGTAGAATTTTTTTTAGGTAGCTCCCTTAGCATTTTAAGTCATTATTTTTAGGATAGTTAGATAAAAGTTTTAGCTTCCCCCTGGATTTATTCCATAACTTTGTGATGAATTTTAGGATAGTTTTGATTAGATGACATTAGGTTGTGTAGAATTAGGTCAAACTTCAACATAGGTCCATAATAACCTTAGATTTTTGGGTTTTTAGGTCAAATTAGACATTGGGGCATATAAGGGCATTAAGGGTAGGTATGTAGGAACCCTTAGAAATTATATTAGGATTTAATATAGTAGTATACTATTTTTAGATGATTTTGTAATTGATGATTGTTTGTGTTGCCCTTGAGGGCTTGTATGTTTGTTTGCTTTGCTTTGTGGGCTTGGAGAGCTTGGTATTGTTCTAAGGAGAATTGAGGAACATAGTAGAAGACTTGAAGATGCATTGAGGAGCTTGAGAGCTTGATCTTGTTTGTTTTGTTGATTGTTTTAGGGTTAGGGATTAGGAAGAGTTTAGACTTAGATAACTTCTTTCTTAAACATGGATGGTATCTTTCACCTCCATTCCTCCCTATGATTCAAAGTCCTTCCATGGTATACACCTCTCTCCTTTGGAGGGATAAGTGATGTACCTAGGAAGTAGAACTCTTGAGGGAACCATTCCTTTGATGTTGAACCCTTATAGGTCACCTTTGGTGGTCAATAAGCAGTTCAATATCCCCCAGCTTATCCAGTAAGTGATTTCCTCTGGTTTGATTGTCTTGAGAGATGTTGGGCTTGAGTTTGAAGATGAAGACTCCATTGAAGAGTGTAGAAGAGGATGAATCCTTGAGCATTGCCATTCCAGCTGAAGCTTGAAGAGCAAAGGAAATTGATACATGCTTTGATACCTGGAGATCCTGAAGGATATCAAATTGATACTTATGATTGATAGTGAAGCCTGAAGGTGGAGCTGATCAAGAAGCTGAAGCTTAAAGGAGAAGATAAGTTGAAACTTATGTTGAATGGTTGAAACCTGGAAAAGCAATTGATATTTGTCAAGAGTGATTGAAGTCTGAAGACTGAGTTGCTGTTGGAAGAGCTGAAGCTTGAAGTTGAGAGAGGAGTTGATCTGCTTTCTTTTGTTTTTCTGTATTGATGTGTTTTGTTTGATTTGCTTGATGCATTAGAATAAGTTCATATCTAGACTAGGTAGAATCTAGGAGCATGATTGCACTAGAGGTTGAGTTGCTCCCTCTGCTTGTATTGTTACTGTGTGGCTTTGCTTGCGGGTATTCGGTAGAGCCCAGCTCCCTTGCCCATGTGGTTTGTTTGCCTGATGGTATTTCATTTCATTTCCTCTGTATGATTGCAGTTTACTATTTTTGCTTGATAGCATGTTGTTTATATTTCAGTATGATTACTGTTATCCATTCTGGCTTGAGGTTGAGATGAGCTTGTGGAGGCTGAAGCCCCACACACATTTCCTCCCTCACTTGCATTGCATGCATTTTACTATTAAGCTGATGCTTTGTCTGTTTTGGTGTATCATTGACATGATCCCTTAGGACTCTCATTTCCTTTGATAAGGAATTGATGATAGAATTTTAGGTTGAAACCTATGCATGACAACTTCTAGGAGTTCCATGTTCAAACCTCAACCATAGGATGAATCCTATGCATGACAACAGTAGGACTTGACAGTCTCCCTCCTAGTTGGGCTTGTTCTCTTCTCATCTCAAAACAGTTTAAGATACAGTAATCATGAATGATTTCTTTCGTATGTTACGAGCCTTAAGCTATCTGAGAAAGGATTGTGGGAGAGTTTATTTTCCACAGTCTGGATGTTTAGTATGGTACCCTTTGGGTGACATGCGATGCATTCACTCTCAGATCATAGTCTCTAGTGCGGTTGAAATCGCAAACACAATAAAAAACACTTCTTTCGTAAAAGACAGGAAATAAACTGTAGTTTCCCGAACTACGTGAGCTCTGATCTCTCATACCTGTTGAGAGTACGTAGGCACAAGATGGCGATGTCTTGGCGAGCTACCTTCCCCCATAACCCGTCGTAGGCCGAACTACGTTGACTCTGATTTCTCATTCTCGGATGAGAATACGTAGGCATAAAGCGCGATGCTTTGCCGAGTCATTTTCTTTTCTATTTAAACCCGCCTTGATAGGTAGATAGAATAAAACCAACCCGTCAGAGTAAACACAACAAGCGAGGATCCCGTCGAGTATGACGGACGTGAGGGGTGCTAATACCTTCCCCTTGCGTAACCGACTCCCGAATCCATACATTGGTTGCAACGACCTTGTCTTATACCTTTTCGTTAGGTTTTTTCCGATTGTTTCCTTTCCCGCTCTGAGGGATAAATAACGAAAGGTGGCGACTCTTCTGTTGTGCCGACACCTTATTTTCGCGCAAGCGACAACTGGCGACTCTGCTGGGGATTTCAACGGTTCCCTGCGAGAGTCAATCCTAACGCTTGTATGTTTACTTGTTGGGCTGGCGTTTATTTATCGCATTTTACTTCTCGCACTTTATTTCCCGCATTTTTATATTCAGTATAATATGATTATATGTGCTGTTGTGGGATGGGAGTTCTGATGAGTGAGAAGCCAGACCCAGGCTTGAGTGCACCATAGACTTAGAGTGGAAATTAGTGGGCGCGTGCTTGCTTTGCAGGCACTAGTGTCTCATGAAATCCACGCTTAGACGAGGTTCATCCGATTGGCTTCCCTTTCAACCCCTTGGGTTGAGACGGTTGCTGGTTTGGTGGATTGTCGACTCTGGGGACCGATCATTTGTGATTCAGCTAAGTGAGGCCACTTCATGAGCTGGTGATGTCACACCTTCTGGGTATCATATCACCCCTCTTGAAAGTCTGTGACGCTGATGAACGCATAGGATGCCATACCTTGAGTCAGTTTAGGTCCATACCTGTGAGCAGGGTTGGGTTCATTGCAGGAAACTTTGACCTTCAGACTACCTGGTTTTCTTGACAGTGAATCAGTTTTGTTGGTACCAGGGTTTCTCAGTTGCAGATTTGTCTGTTCTTGATAGAGCAGGTTTTGATTAGAGGATCTTATCATCAGGTGTATGTCTGTTCTTGATAGAGCAGGTTTTGATCAGAGGATCTTATCATTAGGTGTATGTCTGTTCTTGATAGAGCTGAGTTTTGTCATCAGTTGTTTGTTCTTGATAGAGCAGATTTTTGGGGTCTGAAGATCTCATCAGCAGATGTTGTTTGTTCTTGATAGAGCAGATTTTTGGGGTCTGAAGATCTCATCAGCAGATGTTGTTTGCTCTTGATAGAGCAGGTTTTTGGGGTCTGAAGATCTCATCAGCAGTTGTATGTTTGTTCTTGATAGGGCAGAGTTTTGATTGGGGTCTGAAGACCTCATCAGCAGATATTTCTTGATCCTACATCAGAGGTCCTTATCATCAGACATTTGTTCTTGACAGAGCAGAATTATGATCCCATGTATATGGTCCTATCAGATGGTTGTTCCTGGCAGATCAGATTTGTGGTCCTACACCGGGGTTTTCTTTTCATCAGATGCAGTGGTTGTTCTTGATAGAGCAAGATTATGGTTTTGTTGATACAGAATCTCCACAGCACCAGTTGCCTTGGCCTCTTATTGCATGATTGCATTTTGCATTAGTTTGCATGTTCATTTGCATTTCATTAACGTGTGTCTGTGTTGCAGGTACCGTTTTCCCCGATCCAGGATTTTTTGCCTCCTATTGTATTGTTATGGGCTCTTTGAGGAAGACCGTGGCTTACAAGCTCCCTGTCCCCGATGTGGTTAAGTTGACTGGTTTGATAGCTCTAGCAGATGATTCTGTGAGGGATGAGTTCAGAAAATCTTATGGCAGGTTGCTCAGTTTGGTTTGTAAGCCTTCTGTGTTCGAGTTGAATGGGTTGCATGCTCTGCTGCAGTTCTACGACCCTCCGCTGAGATGTTTCACTTTCCAGGACTTTGTTCTCGCACCTACGCTGGAAGAGTATGCAGATTTGCTAGGTGTGCCTATTAAGAGGCAGATGCCTTTTGTTCACATAGAGGCTGAGCCTGATCTGGCTGGTTTAGCTCCTTCACTCCATTTGGACGCCTCCGAGTTAGTATTGACTAGTTGGAACAAGGTTCCTGGGTTCTCCTTGCAGTTTCTGGTGGGTAAGGCTCAGTAGTGTGCCAAGGACGGATGTTGGGACGCGTTCAATGCCATCCTCGCTCTATGCATATATGGCATTATCCTGTTCCCTAACATGCCCGATTTTGTAGACTTTGATGCGTTTCACATCTTCGCTTCAGGGAATCCAGTCCCTACCCTGATAGGAGATGTCTATCACTCAGTCCACTACAAAAACGAGAACAGGAGGGGGAAGAATGTCTCGTGCTGCGTACCCTTGCTGTACAAATGGCTTGATAGTCATCTTCCCAAGAGGGGTCCTTTTATCTTGTCTGCAGCCACAGCTGAGTGGCCTGAGCGTCTGATGAGTTTATCTGCAGAGGATATTGAGTGGTTCGACAGAGATAGGTTGGGTACTGAGGTGATCTTCGGTTGCAGCGGGTTTCCAAATGTGCCTCTGATAGGCAGGAAGGGCTGTATAAACTACAACCCGTCGTTGCTGGTTCGACAGTTCGCGTATGCTTTGAGAACTCCGCCGAAGGAGGAGGAGGTACAGGAATCTCTGTACCTCACTGGTCTTCTAGAGGGGGATCTGTTGTCCAAGCTTCAATGTGCATGGAATGGTATCAGTAAGCGAGGAAAGCCTTTGCTGGGAAAAAACAACAGTCAAGCCTACCCTCCGTATTCGACTTGGATCAGAGCCAGGGCCAATGCCATAGGGATGCCGTTTCCTCAGGCCAAGCCAGAAAGTCCTCCAATAATCGAAGAGCCTACTACTGTGCCCATTCAGCAGCATAATCAGGTATTAGCTGAGCGGGATGAATTGAAGCGGGCAAACGAAGAACTGGAGAAGGAATTGGCTCAGCTTCGAAGTGAGAGGAACGAGGCCGTTCACTCTTTCAAAAGGCAGACAGAGTTGGTGAACCAGCTGGGTACAGACCTGACTAAGCAGATAGCCGAGCGTGAACGCATGGGTCGCGACTTCAAAGCTGTCAACGACGTACTGGCTACGAAGAAGCAGCACTTGGACGAGGCATATCGGAGGATATCCAAGTTCAACCCGCACTGGAAGGCTTCCCTGGCCACCAGGAAAGAGCGGGAGGATAAGCTGATGCTACAGATCTCCAAGCTGGAAGCCGAGGTGAAGGACAGTGAAAAGAGGTTTGATGAAGAAACCGCCCGCAGATACGCCGTCGAAGGCCAGCTCAACAAAGCTCTCGCTAACCTGAAGGAGCGCAAGCTGACGTTTGAGTCCAAGAAGCGGAAGTTAGAAGATTGCTTCGGCGAAGGAGCATGGGAAGGTTCGATCGAAGGACTTCAGTATACCATTGTGCAGAGGGAATTACTCGTTGAGGGGTTGCTCACTCTGCCAGATCATCCAGAGACGAAGGAGTTATTAGCAGAGTATCGCGCCCGTGGCCGTACTTGACTAGTTGGATTCCTTTTGTTTTGATCATTGTTGTATACTGACCATCACCAGGCTTGTTGGCTGAGGTCACGTTGTTGATTCATCTTGTACTCGCTGATGCTATGTACTGCCTTGATAGGCTTTCTTTATATATGAGATTGTTGTTTCCATGATTGGACCCGGACTTCTTCTCCTTATTATTATCAGCACTGGAACTCAGGCACTAGGATCGGGGGAAATCTCCCAAACACACAGACACACGCATGCATTTGCATGACGCACATTTTGTTGTTTTTCCTAACCCTTTAGTGTTTACAGGTTTTTCAGGTTCACAGGTCCCAAGCTGTTCCCGGTGACTCCAGGATTGATCAGAGACTAATTCACCGTTATCCAATTATAGCTAATCAGACCAGGATCATGGATCAAGTGCAAACAGATGTTCAGGAGCTTCGCGAGAGGATGGATCGCTTCATGGAACTTATGCAAGTGGTCGCCAATGGCCAGGACCAGCTCAGGACTTTGGTTCAGCCTTTGATCTCCAGGGTTGATAGCAACGGCATACTCCATGGCGGGGCCGTGCCCACTCCTCCACCAGTTGATACTCCACATAATGGTGTCCCTGTGGCCGGGGGCAACGGCAGTGCTAATGGCAATGTGATGGCCAACATCGGACTCAATACGACGGGCGTCGGTAATGGGAGTCTGGGAGCCAATGTCAATATCGGGCCGAGCAACGGCAATGCAGGCGTCGGGAATCTATCGGTGTCTCAACCATGGCTTGAGGATCATCAGGATGATGTGTTCTCTCAAAGAGGTGCTGAAAGGGAGCTGAATGCTGAAGCGCGGCTCAGGTTCAAAGCACTTGAAGATAAAATGAGAGACATTGAGAATCAGAATACTTTGGGCGTTGATATGTCCAAGCTGGGGTTAATTGCTGATTTCAAGGTACCTCCTAAGTTCAGGGTGCCTGACTTTGAGAAATATAAGGGCACCACTTGCCCTCGTGTCCACCTTAGATCGTACTACAGGAAGATGTCTGCCTATTCCGAAGACGAGAAGTTGCTGATGCACTTCTTCCAAGATAGTCTTTTTGGGCCATCCCTCGAGTGGTACATGGGTCTAGAGCCCACTAGCGTGCGCACATGGAAGGACCTCGCTGAAGCGTTTGTTCACCATTACCAGTACAATAGCGACTTGGCCCCGAACCGAGTCCAGCTCCAAAACCTGTCGCAGAGGAATAATGAAGGATTTAAGGAGTACGCCCAGCGGTGGCGTGAGTTGGCATCTCGGGTTCAACCACCGATGGTTGAGCGCGAGCTCGTGCAGATGTTTGTTGCCACCCTCCCGGGGGTTTACTATGAAAAGTTAGTCAGCGGTATGTCTGGGACGTTCTCAGCTCTCATTATCATGGGCGAGCACGTCGAGAATGGTATCAAGATCGGGAAAATTCAAGGTGAGTCATCCTCAGCTGGAGGAGGTGGAAGGAAACCTTATGCTGGTAAAAGACGAGAAGGAGATGCGAGCGTTGTGACCAACGCTCGAAGGAAGGGCAAAGGCCCTCAGCAGCAGGTAGCCGGTATAAATATCCCAGCGACTCCGTAGCAGCAGCAGCAACCGAATCAGCAGGGATATAGAAAGTACCAGAATCGGGCACGTTTAGCAAACCGTCACTTCGAGGCACCGCCCATGTCGTACGCGCAAGTCCTGCAGACTTTGCTTCAGCTTCAGTTGGTCCAGAAGAGGATGATGGCTCCCTTGACAGGGGCACCTCCACCAGGGTACGACGCAAATGCCACTTGCGATTTCCACTCAGGGGCACCAGGCCACACAATCGAGAACTGCAAAGCCTTTAAGCACAAGGTGCAGGATTTGGTGGATGCCAAGATCATCAACTTCTCCGATAATGTGCCCAATGTCACGAAGAATCCGATGCCAAATCATAGGGGAGGCGGAGTGAACGCCATTATCGAAGAAGAGAGTGCAGATCTGTTGACTGATGTCAAAGACCTAAAGACGCCGCTTAGCTTCGTTAAAGCTAAGTTACTGAAAAGAGGGTTCTTTCCAGGGTGTGGAGAGTTATGCATAGACTGTGCTACACATTCTGATGGATGTGAGCAGCTGGTAGAAGGAATTCAAAGTCTGATGACTGAGGGGATTCTGCAGTTCAGCCGGAGGGCTGAAAGTGTATCAGGAGAGGTAGTGTTGAAGCAGGCCGATGAAGTCGCCACCATCACCATCCCTCGCCAACCAATAACCATTTCTGCGCCCAGACCGCCTATAATTACTATCACCAAAGCTGGGCCGATACCCTTCGAAAGCACTAACGCCGTTCCGTGGCATTATGGGGCTGAAGTCTATTGCAACGGGCAGAAGTTGGAGCTGGAGCCGTATGGGTCGACGGTAGAGAATCTTGCGGGAGTCAGTGGTATTACCCGTAGCGGAAGAGTGTTTGCACCGCCGGAGGTCGTGGCAGAGAAAGCGGTCAGAGCTGAAGCGGCCGATAAGGGTAAAAGCAAAGTCGTCGAAGAGGCCCCGTGTGGGGGTAGAGAAAGATTTGCTGGTCAAAGATGCCGAGGAGTTTATGCGGTTGATCAAAAAGAGCGACTACAAGATTGTAGACCATCTCCATCAGACGCCTTCGAAGATTTCTATTCTCAACTTGTTGCTGTGTTCTGAAGCACACCGCAACGCGCTACTGAAGGTATTGAACGCTGCCTACGTACCGCAAGAGATATCAGTGAATCAGCTAGAAGAGGTGGTAGCCCACGTTAATGCTGGCAATGGGCTAGGTTTCACAGACTTGGAGCTGACACCAAAAGGGAGAAATCACAACAGCGCCCTGCACATCTTGATAGAGTGTAGGGGCACAATCATGTCGCACGTCCTGGTGGACACGGGTTCGTCGCTGAATGTTCTTCCGAAGAAGGCATTAATGAAGTTGGACACTCGCGGATTGCTCTGCACACCCAGTGATCTGGTTGTGAAAGCGTTTGACGGAACTAAACGCCATGTTTTCAGGGAGGTGACCCTGCCGATCCAAGTCGGGCCAGAAACGTTTGACGCGGTCTTTTATATCATGGACATCATGCCTGCCTACAGTTGTCCCTTGGGCCGGCCGTGGATCCATGCTGCTGGTGTCGTGACCTCCACGTTGCACCAAAAGCTCAAATATGCATTCGGTAAGCATAGTAACCGTGTGTGGCGAGGAAGACATAATGGTGAGCCATTTGTCATCCTTCAAGTATGTGGAAATGGATGGCGAAATCCATGAAACTCTCTGCCAGGCATTTGAGGCTGTCAAGGTGAAGGAAGTAGCTCCTGTAGTCACAGAGAAGCCAGAGATGAATCTCTCTTCATTCAAAGAAGCTCGGGCCGTCGTCCAAGCTGGATCTACCCCAGGCTGGGGCGTATTTTGGAGATACCCAACAAGCAGGATAAGTTTGGATTGGGGTATTCTCCCGGAGCTGAAGCTTCTTCTTCTTCGTCTAGCAGCACGTCACGGGGTAAGGGGCCGATCCTATTTACCAGTGGCGGAATGATCTTCGAAAGCATCAGCGCGGCGTCTGAAGACAGCGGGGATAGCGATTGTGATCTCGACTCTTGGATTCAGCCAAGCAAGCCAGGCGAGGGCCTCAACAATTGGACCATCAAGGATATCATCCAGCTGACAAGTGAAGAGTAATGATTTACTTTTTCCAATCATTGTACAACCCTATGTCCTACCCGGAGCATGGTGGTTTTATTGTCAGGGCCTTATTGGATTATGTACATGCATTTTGTTAATAAATCAAAGGCGTTTTCTTCGTATTCAAATTTTGTGATCTTTGTTATTCCTGTTTTATATTTGTTTTGAAAACAGTAAAATGGCAATGGGGTTTGTGCTAACCTGCATATTCTTGTTTTAAACTTAACCCTTGTTATTGCAGGATCCACATAACAGATGACATCGACTCTGGACCTTCTACGGCTCACTTCGACTTCGATTGCCCGATCTATCAAGCCGAAGAAGAGATTGATGAAGACGAAGACCTTCCTGAAGAGTTGGCCCGCTTGTTGAAACAAGAGGAAAAAGTTATTCTGCCTCACGAAGAGGAAATTGAGATCGTAAATCTGGGTTCTGAAGAGCTCGTCACAAATGTCGGGATAGGGGCTGCGTTGCAGAGTGATGTCAAGCAGAGATTGGTCGAGATGCTTCGAGAGTATAGTGACGTCTTTGCTTGGTCATACGAAGATATGCCCGGACTTGACACGGACATCGTGGTCCACCACTTGCCGCTGCGAGAAGATTGCCCTCCCGTTAAGCAGAAGCTCAGGAGGACAAGACCAGACATGGCCGTTAAGATCAAAGAAGAAGTGCAGAAACAGCTTGATGCTGGCTTCTTAGCGGTCACCACTTACCCTCTGTGGGTCGCCAACATAGTGCCTGTACCGAAGAAGGACGGTAAGGTACGCATGTGCGTCGATTATCGGGATTTGAATAGGGCGAGCCCTAAAGATGATTTCCCGTTGCCTCATATCAATGTGTTGGTCGACAACACAGCCCAGTTCTCCGTGTTTTCGTTTATGGATGGCTTCTCCGGTTACAATCAGATCAAGATGGCGCCGGAGGACATGGAGAAAACGACGTTTATCACTCCCTGGGGAACATTTTGCTATAAGGTAATGCCCTTCGGTCTGAAGAATGCAGGGGCCACTTACCAACGAGCAATGGTAACTTTGTTTCATGATATGATTCATCATGAGATTGAGGTCTATGTTGATGACATGATTGCGAAGTCCTAAACGGAGGAAGAGCATCTGGTCAATTTGTTGAAGCTCTTTGAGAGGCTTAGGAAGTTCAGGTTGAGGCTGAATCCTAACAAATGCACTTTCGGAGTGCGGTCCGGAAAGTTACTGGGGTTTATCGTGAGTGAACGAGGCACCGAGGTTGATCTTGCGAAAATAAAAGCCATTCAAGAAATGCCAGCGCCGAAAACAGAAAAAGAAGTTCGTGGTTTCTTGGGCCGAATAAACTACATTGCGAGGTTTATCTCTCAGCTCACGGCCACTTGTGAATTGATGTTCAAGCTTTTAAAGAAAGATCAGGCGATTACCTGGAATGAGGATTGCCAGAAGGCATTCGACAAGATAAAGCAGTATCTTCAAGAACCTCCAATCTTGATACCCCTAATGGCTGGAAGGCCATTAATCATGTACTTGACCATTCTTGAGAACAGTATGAGGTGTGTTCTCGGTCAGCACGACGAGACGGGCAGAAAGGAGCATGCCATTTACTACTTGAGTAAAAAGTTCACTGACTGTGAATCTCGATACTCGATGCTGGAGAAGACGTGTTGCGCACTAGCCTGGGCTGCCAAACGTCTACGACAGTACATGCTCAATCACACCACCATGCTAATTTCGAAGATGGATCCAATCAAGTACGTCTTCGAGAAGCAGGCTCTTTCGGGCAGGATTGCCAGATGGCAAATGGTGTTAACGGAATATGATATTCAGTACGTCTCCCAGAAGGCCATCAAGGGAAGCGTATTATCTGATTACCTTGCCGAACAGCCGATCGAGGATTATCAGCCGATGAAGTTCGAATTCCCTGACGAGGACATTATGTTTCTCAAAGCGAAGGATTGCGATGAGCCGTTTCCCGACGAGGGGCCAGATAGGAAATCCCAGTGGAAATTGATATTCGATGGGGCGGTTAATTCCTATGGAAGTGGCATCGGGGCTATCATCACGACTCCCCACGGATCCCATATCCCGTTTACTGCGAGACTGACGTTTCCAGTCACCAATAATGAGGCGGAGTACGAAGCATGCATCATGGGTCTAGAAGAGGCAATTGATTTGAGAATCAAGAATCTAGACGTATATGGTGACTCAACGCTTGTGATCAACCAAATTAAAAGGGAGTGGGAGACTCGTCAATCGAATTTGGTGCCATACATGAATTATGCCAGAAGGCTACTTCCGTTCTTCGATCGAGTGGAACTCCATCATGTGCCCAGGGCTGAAAATCAAATGGCTGATGCCTTAGCCATGTTGGCTTCAATGTATAAAGTCAATTTTTGGAATGAGGCTCCAAGAATTGTCCTTTCGCGTCTTGATAGACCTGCATTTGTCTTTGCAATCGAGGAAGCCGCCGACGGCAAGCCATGGTTCCATGACATCCAGACTTTCCTTATGACTAAGGAGTATCCCGCGGGTGCGTCAACCCAGGATAAGAAGACTCTGAGGAGGCTGTCTGGAAATTTTTATCTCAATCCTGATGGAGTTTTGTATAAGAGAAACCATGATCTCGTGCTACTCAGATGTGTAGATGAGAAAGAGGCGAGTATGCTCATGGAAGAAGTCCATGAAGGCACATTTGGTACGCATGCCGGCGGGCATGCTATGACAAGAAAGATCCTGAGAGCAGGATACTACTGGCTGACGATGGAATCAGATTGCTTTAAATTCGCGAAGAGATGTCATAAATGCCAGATTTCTGCTGATAAAGTTCATGTGCCGCCGTGCCCGTTAAATGTCATGTCCTCCCCGTGGCCGTTCTCCATGTGGGGCATCGACATGATAGGCAAGATCGAGCCCACTGCATCTAACGGTCATCGCTTCATTCTAGTAGCTATCGACTACTTCACCAAGTGGGTGGAGGCAGCCTCATATGCTAATGTGACCAAGCAGGTAGTGGCTAAATTCATAAAGAGGGACATCATCTGACGTTACGGAATTCCCGAGCGGATCATTACTGATAATGGTTCGAATCTGAATAACAAGATGATGAAGGAGCTGTGCCAGAGTTTCAAGATTGAACACCCCAACTCATCTCCTTACCGGCCGAAGATGAATGGCGCCGTTGAAGCGGCTAACAAGAACATAAAGAAGATTGTTCAAAAGATGGTTGTGACCTACAATGATTGGCACGAGATGCTGCCGTTTGCACTGCACGGTTATCGTACGACGGTCCGTACGTCGACCGGGGAAACTCCTTTCTCCTTGGTGTACGGTATGGAAGCTGTCCTACCGTTAGAAGTGGAGATCCCTTCTTTGCGAGTTTTGGTTGATGTGAAACTCGACGAGGCAGAATGGATTACGAATCGTTTGAACCAACTCAGCCTGATGGACGAGAAGAGGTTAGCATCGATTGCGTTTGGTCGTCTGTACCAAAGCCGAATGAAGAAAGCTTATGATAAGAAGGTGCGTCCTAGAAGCTTTCAGATGGGTGATCTCGTCTTGAAGAAGATTCTTCCTCCACACTCCGATCACCGGGGCAAGTGGACTCCGAATTACGAAGGTCCGTACGTCGTCAGCAAAGTCTTCTCGGGAGGAGCTTTGTTGTTATCCACGATGGATGGTGAAGATTTTGCATCCCCGGTGAACGCGGACGCAGTTAAAAAATACTTTGCTTGAAAGCGACCCGCTGGACAAAAAAGAAGAGTCCAGGCAAAAAAGGGGCATCCCGGCGAACCAAAAACAGAATAAAAAGGTTCGGGCAAAAATTAGGGATATAAATCGAAAAATGTACACCCGCGAAGTCGAAAACCTACACTGGGCGGCTTCGGCAAAAAAGGGTATCCCGGTGAACTGAAAACCCGCAAAGGGCGGTTCACGCAAAAGTTAGGGATTTGAAAAAGCAAATGGCTGCGTTCCGCGTATGGACTTTCATTGTTTGGTGGTTTGGGGGACCCGAGGGCCGTTCATCTGAATCAATCTCTTCTGAAGCTGAAGCGTCGGAGAAGTATCGAAGTCGAGTGGGTCATAGAGGGATCAACTCATGGTGTTCGTCTCCGCCTCGTTGCCGACATTTGTATATACTGATGTATATTTATGTTTTATTTTTGCGCGGCTTCCTCATCCCAGGAGCTTGCCTCTGTTGTAAAACATTTTTACCCATTCAGGGGTTCGCTATCAATAAAATGCATACCATTCAGCAATTCTGTTTGCCTGTTTAGCATTTATCTGTTTTGTTTGCGAAAAAGAACGCCGATGTTTTTGATAAAATGCGCATACATAAACTTATTGGCTTAGGCCACTGATTGTTGAAACAATGAATTACTTGAATATTGTCACGAGATAATAACCTTGATAGGTCCCTTTGAGAAGGGTGTCTTGTCTGTTTGTTTGTGTTGTTACAGGTGTAGCATATTCCAGGCAGTGCGCCGTGCGCATCCCTGAAGCAGGCTGATTCCTCCTTCTCCAGCAAAGTTCAGTAGCCTCTCCCCGCAGAGTCTGAACGCGAGATCGTGAGCATTGATATGTCTCCCCGTGAAGAGATGATTCTCTCCCCAATCCGATGTATCCTGAAGGAACGTCATCACCTCAGCTGAATCAGGCGCTGAAGCCTGAATTCATCCCCCAGCACCGGGTCACAAGTGAAGGTTTCGTAGGAAACTATTCGTACGCCGAAGTATGCAGCAACTGATGGTGCAAGACTGAAGTCTCCAGCGGAATCGAAATTCCCCACCAGAGTCGTACTCTCCGAAGTTGGATGATTCCTTCTTCCCCAGCGGAATTGAGATTCCCCCGCAGAGTCGTACTCTCTCCAGCGAAGCAGAATGATTTCTCCTTCCTCAGCCGAGTCTGCAGATCCCCAGGAGAGCCGAATCCTTGGAAGCAGCTCAAGCCATGATTGGTTTTCCCTAGTGGAGTGTTGATCAACTGAAGTTGTTTCCCCACAGAGCCGTCATCTCCAGAGAAGTAGCCATGAAGGCCACGCAGTTTATTCCCGCGATTGACATCGCCTTCCCTCAACAGGTCCAGGTTCTCGTAGAGCTTCGTTCCCCTGCAGCAATCAACTGAAGTTGTTTCCCCCGCAGCAGCCAACTGAAGTTGGGTCCCCTGCGGATTCCAATTGAGATTGGCGCGACCATGTTCTCCTCGGCAGGATGATTCCTCTATCTGAGTAGTTCTTTCTCCTTGACAGGAGGATTCCCCCTTAGACATTTATTTTGCTGACGGGATCGCATCATTGTGCATGATTGCATAGCATTTATCATAAAAACATACCATTTCCACCGTGTGGAGCCTTGTGCCATTGCTGAAGCATATGCATAATTAACATGATCTAGGTTGGTACCGTTCTTGTGTTGCAGGTGTTCCGCCGCAGAATTGATGGCTCAGGATGATTCCTGACATTCTCCCCAACAAAGTCGCTTGCTCAAGATGATTCTCGAGATCCCCAGCATAGTCTTCGGTTCAAGATGATTCTTGAATCCCTCAACAGAGTCGTTTGCTTAATATGATTCTTAAGTACCCAGTGCAGTCTCCAGAGTTGGTTGCTCAAGCTGATGCTAGGAGTCCCCAGTGAAGGTTGCCCAGGATGATTCCTGAAATCCCCAACAGAGTGTTCGCTCAGGATGATTCCTGAAAGCTCCAGCATGGTTATCGGTTCAAGATGATTCTTGAAGGTCCCCGGCGGAGTTATTTGGCCAAGATGATTCTTGAAGTCCTCAGCAGAGTTGATTCATCCAGAATGATTTCTGGACCCTCAGAGTGGAGTTACTTGATAGTTCTCCAAAATCCCCAGCGGCATATCGTCCTCCCCAGCAGGTTTCTAACGGCGAAGTTGGAACCTCCCTTGAAGACTCCACGATTGAAGTCTGACCGTGTTAATGAAACAGTTCTCTCAGCTGATGCAGAGTGCCTGATGGCAGTGGTTTAGATATTCCCAGTTGGCTCATGATTGACCAAGAATTCTATTCCTGACTTGTGGATGAAGTCCGGCTGATGCTCGACAGTAATGCGGAATGCCTGATGGCATGATCAACCCGACAGTTGAAGTCCGGCCGATGCCCGACAATGTCTTTGAATGCCTGATGGCATGATCAACCTGATGGTTGAAGTCCGGCTGATGCCCGACAGTTTCTTTGGATGCCTGATGGCATGATTGACTATGTATTACCAGTTACCGCGTGACCAATTCCCCAATGAAGTTTCTTCACCCTGACGGCGAGGTCAGAGGATGTTTGTTTTGACGGTGAGGTCAGATTATTTTGAGTTCTCCAGCGGCGATGTTGGATGATTGTTTTGACGGCGAGGTCAGATTATTTTGAGTTCTCCAACGGCGATGTTGGATGTTTGTTTTGACGGCGAGGTCAGATTATTTTGAGTTCTCCAGCGGCGATGTTGGATGTTTGTTTTGACGGCGAGGTCAGATTATTTTGAGTTCTCCAGCGACGATGTCGGATGTTTGTTTCTGGCGGCGATGTCAGGTGATCTAGTTCTCCGGCGGCGATGTTGGACGTTTGTTTCCGATGGCGATGTCAGATTCTTTAGTTCTCCAGCGGCGATGTTGGATGTTTGTTTCTGGCGGCGATGTCAGATGATTTAGTTCTCCAGCGACGATGTTGGATGTTTGTTTCTGGCGGCGATGTCAGGTGATTGATTCTCCAGCGCGATGTTGGATGTTGGTTTCTGGCGGCGATGTCAAGTGATTTAGTTTTCCAGCGGCGATGTTGGCTGTTTCGGTTGTCCGACGGCGATGTCAGATTCTTCAGTTTTCCAGCGGCGATGTTGGCTGTTTCGGTTGTCCGACAGCGATGTCAGATTCTTCAGTTTTCCAGCGGCGATGTTGGCTATTTCGGTTGTCCGAGACGATGTCAGATTCTTCAGTTTTCCAGCGGCGATTTTGGCTGTTTCGGTTGTCCGACGGCGATGTCAGATTCTTCAGTTTTCCAGCGGCGATGTTGGGTGTTTTGGTTGTCCGACGGCGATGTCAGACGCTTTATGTTCATGAATGCCTGACGGCGGGGTCCGGTTTCCGATGACAATGTCAGAGGAATTTAATGTGGATAACTGACGACAAGGTTCAGATCAGTATGTCTCCAGCTAGTTGCCGTGCAACTATTATTTCAGTGTTCGAAGATTTGTTCCCACCAGAGTACCGTGTGCTTATGTGTCGCTACTGCGAAAATCGGCGCCGGCTGAACAGAAGAGTCGCCACCGTGCGTTATTTATCCCACGGGAGGGAAAGGAAACGCTCAGAGTAAACCTCGCACAACACGGGAAAGGTATGGTCATCGCAACCAAAACCTGGGTTCGGGAGTCGGTTACGCAAGGGGAAGGTATTAGCACCCCTCACGTCCATCGTACTCGATGGGATCCACGCTTGTTTTCGGGTATGGATTGTTATTCTATCTAAACTATAGGTCAGGGGTGAAAAAGAAAATAAAATGAAAATAAAAATGACTCGGCAAAGTATCGCACTTTATGCCTACGTATTCCCGTCTGGAACGAGAAATCAGAGTCAACGTAGTTCGCCTACCTACGGGAAAGGAGGGGAAGGTTGCTCGCTAGGATATCGCATCCTATGCCTACGTACTTTCACACGGCATGAAAGATCAGAGCAAACGTAGTTCGGGCCACGGACGACACAGGCCTGTCTTGGTTGATTTTATTCCTTCTGAAAAAGGTTTTCTTGATTAGCAGTCCAAGCGGACAAAAATGACGCTTTGATGAGTTCACATTCTTTTACGGAAGAAGTGTCTTTTATTGTGTTTGAAATCTTTATGTGTTTTTCTGTTTGTTTTGAGAAAGAAAGAGACAGAACTCTAACCTATGGTTGCGAAGGGAAACAAACTAACCTAATGTTATCATGCATGGGTTAAGACCTAATGTCTATCATGCTCCTCTCTTGCGCAGAGAGAAACAGAGATCCTAAGGGATAGGCAGAAACAATATCAGATATAATAAAGCGGTAAAATGCATGGATGCAACAGCACAAGCGAGGCAAGGGAGTCCCACTCAACCTCGAACCTAGAAAACAATAGGCAAAAGTGAACAGGCTTCACTTTCAACCCAGCAGGGTAAACAACAAACAATACAGTTCAGAAAACCAATCAATACATCAGCAAATGAAATACAACAGCAAAAGAAACAGCATCAGCAGCTCTGAATCACCATCTGGCTTCAAGTAATCTCCAATCAGCTACAGGCTTCAACAAGCATCAATCTCCGTCTTCATGGCCTTCAGGCAAGGGCTTTGATCATCAGTCTTCAATGGCTTTTCTTCAAGCTCAAACCTCCAGGATGAGGGATTAGTCACAAGAGTGAATTGGGTGTTAAGCAATCAGTTGACTACCAAGGGTGGTGAACAGACTGCTTCTAACACAAGAGACATTTTCTCTCAAGAGTTCTATCTCATAGACACTATCACCAAGCCTTCCAAAGGAAGGGGGTGAATGTCTTAGAGAGACTCTGAATCACAGAGAAGAATGGATGCAGGCAAGGCAATCCATGTTTGAGAAACAAACTTTCTAACCTAGAGCTCTGCCTAGCTCCTAAACCCTAGTCTCCTCAGCATCTGCTAGCAATAACCTCCTCTCCAACTCTGGAAGTTGATCTTCAATCTCTGGATCTCCAATGGTCTTCATCTCCTCAAATCTTCAGCTTCCCCAGGTCCCAGACAAACCCAATACCCAAACAAACAAGCAACAATCCCCAGAGGGCACACCACACCAGTCAATCAAATATACAGACAGTAATAATAGCAGTAGGGGAATCCTGACTTTTCTCTAAGGGATCTAATAACTACCCATAGCCCCTATAGTCCCATAACCAATCTATTCAAACCCTAAGTCCTAAGGGAAAAAATTAAACTTCCTAAGTCATCACCTAAAACCCCAGTTTTGTTCATGATGTTCAAACCTATTTTAATCACCTAAAATTAACTCCTAAAAATGGGAACTAAAATATTTCTACAAATTGAATATCTCATCTAAACAATATAAAAAGAATGACCAAAAAATATTAAAGCATGTAAGAGAACAAAAATTAGTAAAGTTATGCATGAAATGAAGCTATTTAATATGACATTTATTTAGAAAATATGGAAAAAATATGAAATAAAAATAAAAATGCAATTTTATTTTCCTATAATATTCTAGACATCCTAAAGAAAATAGTGTAAAAAGAATGAAGTGAAATGCATTTTTTATGAATTTATTATGAATTTCTAAAATGAATGAAAAATTAAAATGAATTAAAAAACAATTGAATTAAAATAAGAGAGAGGGGGTATGAATAGAAGATACGCCCAGTTGTAAATCCATTGGGCCAGCAAACAGGGGGTGTTGGTAGCGAATTATCTTAAGCCCAGAAACACTCAGAATTATTGAAAAAATAAAAAGCCAGCTGGGGGTGAGAAAAGTATCAAATTCACGTTCAGATTCAAGTGGGCCTATCACTGGGGGTGGGGATAGCATAAAATTCTGAGGCCCGCCCGTTTCAATTAATGAAACGGTGCGTTTGGCACCCAGTCAATTCCCTCCAACTCTGAAATCAAATAATGGCCACACGATGGCTCTCCAAGTCAAGGGTCCAAGGCAAGATGGATGGACACGATTGTGTCTTCTTCCTTGGTTCTGAAACTAGGGTTTCACCATGAATGAAACTCCATGCACGAGCAAGCTTCCCTCAATCGGTTCTCTCTATCCAGGCCATGAAATGCCACGCCATAAACATGAAACATGCTCAGAATTCTTCACTCTACAATCCTATGGCATTAGATTGCTTTGAAATTCACCACAACAACAAACCCGATCGAAGCAAAATCTGGTCACCATGAAATTACTCTGAGATGCACCATCACAATTCTTCACCAAACTTGCACTAATCTAATCTACAACTAATGGTTATCATTCTGATCTATCAAGCTAACATTCTAATGCATTCTACTTCAAGTTCTACCTCCTAACAGTTTTGTACACCTGCTAACAATTGTCTCTATTCAGCCTCAAATTCATCCTAACTACTCTACTAACCACCTAGATCATATCTAAACTAACAACAACATGCTAAACCACCTAGATCAAGCTGTGTGAATGAAAACATACCTGGTGCAAAAGCTTGAAAACAGCTATGGAAGATTGAGGATCTGAGGCTTTTGAGACTTGGATCTTGATCCACAAACTCAGTACTCAATTCTGTATGCAATGCTTTGATGATTCCTGGCCTGAATTGTGCTGTCCAATGGAAACTTCAATTTTGATGTTGATGAAGAAAGTGCTCGAAAATGGATTCTAACCACCTTGTTCTTGATTGAATTCTACTCCATGATGATGAATCAATAGAATGAAGTTGATTTTGATGATGATTTGGTGAAGAATTTGTGAGATTGGAATGAAACTTCAATGAAAAAGAATGAGAGGATTTTGGAAATTCTTGGTGAAAATGAAGCCAACCCTTGCTAAATTCTCATTTCCTGAATATATAGACCTCATATGAACATTCTAGATCCATCTTGCACATTCCCTTGCTTTCCAACTTTGATCCATTTTGGTTATGTTTCTTCAATTATAAGTAACCAAAGATAACTTTCTTTTTTCCTTCTAAACTCAAAAAAATGTTTGAACCATTGTTCTTAGAATTGTTTTTCCATTCAAAATCATATATTGGAAGTCTCCATTTGGACTCATAAATCTCCCAAACCATTTTCCATCTTGAATTTATTCACTTTATAAGCCATTTTAGTTCATATTTTGACCAATTATACAACTTCATGTTATGAGCTTCTCCAATAATTTGTGACCTTCTTTCTAGACTTAAAATCCCATTTGGAGCAAGTTTGATGTTGTAAGTTTTTCCATTTGAGGCCTCCTTATATGAGTTTTGGACATAGGTTAAAATGACCTGTAATTCACAAATGCCCAAAATACCCTTTGCTTGTCAAGACCATAAGTTGAGTTCTCCACATCATATGAAGGCATACTATACCATTCTAGAAAGCTAAGACAATGAGGAACAATTCTTATGTTGATCAAGAATTCATTTGAAATCTCCTTGAGGGGTAAAAATTGCTTGGAAGTCAAGTCACTTTCACAGACAAAAATTCAGACACCTCAGATGACCTGTAACTTGCAAGGACCATAACTTGAGTTCTATAAATCTCCTTGAGGTCTTCCACCACTCAAATTAAAGGTCTTGAGATCCTCTACAAGTTTCATGCTGGCCAAGAAGCTATTTGAAGCTAGCATTTTGACTTATCTTGCTTGGAAATTTGACCTAAACTAGGGGATTTTACAGAGAAACCCTAATTTAGAAACTCCTCTTCTCCTTGATTTCTCTTGAATTCTCCTTGGCATATCTCCATATCTTTATTCTCCATGTCAAATTATGAACCCCACATCTCTCCCATAGACTTGAATGCCCTTTAAATCAGTCAATTGACCTAGGGTTGACCTAGGGTTGACCCAGATGAAACCCTAGTTGACTGTCTTCAACTGTAGCTCTTGTGCTCTCATCAATGACTTGTCTCCTTCTCCAAATGACCTTGTAAGCCTCTCATAATGTCTAGATGCTCTCCATACCTCCACTCACAGCTCACAACCCTCCTGTTGACCCTCAGACACCCTCAGCTAGGAGATGGACTCAAGGCTTGATCTGCTGAACTCTTTGCTTTCAAATTCTCTCCTGATGACTTGAATGAGATTGAATTGGGATAATAACCTCTTGATAGGCTTCTAGAGATGAGAATAATGATTGGTCCCCTGTTGTATGACTTGCTATGCTTATGCTATGCAGATGGTTAGTCTATGTACATGACTCTATATGCAAATGCTAATGATAATGAAACATAACCCAAGGAATAAGGTTGGGCAAATTTTAGGGTGCAACAGCTGCCCCTATTCAAGCGACTTGGACCCGATTGGATGAAGAGCCCGGAGCCTTCAGACATTCGCGGTACGAGACGGTTGAATACTAGTGAAACCAGAAATTTGCCAACCGCAAAATTAAGTTGCGCTCCTGCTTGAGGAACGACATTCATCAGCTGAATCTGACTGTTACAGTAACCCACGGATCTCGTGCGACTGTGCTGGGGATTGTCTTCATCGTTCTGAAGAAGATTGAATTATCGGAAACTTCGTCCTTTGCTTGTCCACGTCAGGACTCTATCTGCTGTCAACTCGGAAAAAACTTCAACAACTTTGCTAGGGACGGCTCGTCTGCCTTCTCGTCAGAGATAAATCGTCCACGTTAGGAATAAACTCTTCCACGTTAGGAATACCACCGTCCACGTTAGGACTCACCTTTCCACGTAAGGAATAACCGTTCCACGTTAGGAATAATACTGTCCACGTTAGGACTCACCTTTCCACGTAAGGAATACATCGCTTTTCCCCGTCAGGGGTGACTTTTCTCTGCTTTGTCAAACTCTTCCACGTAAGGAATACGTCTTCTTTTGCTTTGTCCATGTAAGGACTCTTTCTTTTTCCACGTTAGGAATCACAAATTTTCCACGTAAGGCATGCTCTTGGTATGTCCACGTAAGGACTCTGATCTTTCCACGTAAGGAATACCAACTTCTTTCCGATTTGTCCGCGTCAGGACTACATTTTCCACGTAAGGAATGCCATCTTAATCTGTCCACGTAAGGACTCCACTCTTTCCACGTAAGGAATGATCTTGATCTGAATCTGTCCACGTCAGGACTAAACTTTCCACGTAAGGAAGTACAATCTTTTTTTTTGCTTTGTCCACGTAAGGACTCCATCGTCCGCGTTAGGACCCACTTTTCCACGTTAGGAATAATAATCTCTTTGATTTGTCCACGTCAGGACACTGATCTCGTCTTGATTTGTCCACGTTAGGACTCAGGCGTCTTCGACTCGCTGAGGAAATAAGACTTGTCCACGTAAGGACTCACATCCTTGTCTGATCTGTCCACGTCAGGACACCAATACAAAGAGTAATCACTTTTGTCAACGTCATGACCTCCCATTCCACTAATTTCGAGAAACCGAATCTGTCCACGTTAGGACTAACACACCTCACCAATCCAGGGAAATAACCTGCCCACGTTAGGACGCCCACTTCTGAAGAAATCCCGTCAATATAGGAGTAAATGGTCCACGTCAGGACTTAGTTTTCCAATGATCCTCACCCACAAACTTCTTAGCACTGACGTGACAGCGACTTTGAGAGGAACTCTACTGGGGATGTCTGGAAACCAAACTATCGGACGCCTGTTCTGATAACCGGCGATGGCCTCTAAAATTCTGATTCATGGAAACCCTTTTAAATGTTGACGTAACAACAACTTTGCAGGAAACAATCCGCTGATCGGTCTAGAGAAACTTCAACAAAAACTCTGGTGGGGACATAAGTAACTCTGCTTGGGGACAAAGAGAAACTTATCCTGCAGACTTTGTGGGAAATACTGCCGAAACTGACATTATCATTGAATATCTCATGCCGAGATCTTGAGTGTTTGGTAGTTCATTTGAGCAAGTGCTCTCCCCACCTGCTGCTAGAATACAGGAACTGCTTCAGCAAAATAAATGCTGGAAGGATAATACGGACTCCGCCGGGGATAGTCAGATGCTACAGAATTATTCCAGCAAAATAAATGCTGGAAGGGTGAAGTCGACTCAGCTGGGAAATTAGGAACTTAAACCAAACACCTTGTTGAAGTAGCATCCTGCTGGGGAATATAGCTCTGCTGGGGAATAGCAGATGTGGACAGTACGATTGGATTTCTGCTGGAGAGTGAACTGATATTACACAGTATCCCTGACAAAATAAATGACAGGTACCACGATCAACTCTGCTTTGGAGAGTTATAATCTTCGAATTCCACTGGAAGGAAAGAAAACACTTGCAAAGAGAATTCCGCTGGGGATGGGATGATTCTCTTGGGGAAAATTAACTGACTCCGCTGGGGGAGAGCGCATGACCCTGCGGGGAAAGATGAACCTGTCTGAATACAGCCTTATGATCTTGGAATCGCCAAACTCTGCTGTGGAAGAATAACTTTTCTGCTCCCTTTGAGTAAGCTACGGCTAGCTGGGGAATTCTATCCTTTTTCAGGAAGAACATGCATGACCTACGTGAGGGTCGAGTCTTTCGCTATCGCAATCTTTTGATCACCTTCTTCGTATGGTTATGAAACCTGCAACAACACAAACAAGACAAGGCAAGCCTATGCAATCAAATCAATTCAGGTTAGTGACGTTACACTCAGTTAATTTAAAGCTTTAGCAACTGTTGGCAAGGGCCAGTGATGTTACACTCGTGCTAGCTTCAATAAACTTAGGCGTTTTATCATGCACAAAACAGTAAAGAACAACGTCAAGTACTGAATAACATATTTCCATTGATTGGGCCCCTGAATGGGCGGAGTTTTTATACACGGGATGTAACTCCTGAAAAGAGGAAGCTACGTAAAGCAAATATACAAGTATGCACAAGAAGCATAAATATTTTGACAAATTAAATTTTGTACACATGTCGGCAACGGGATGCAGATGAACACCACGAACTGATCCTCCCATGACTCGTCCGACTCTAATGCTTTCCCGGTATCCCCACTTCTGAAGAGGTTGTATCCGATAACTGACTCCCCAAATGTATTCTCCCGCATTGATGCTTATTGAATTCGGACCGCAGTCATTTGCTTTTCAAATCCCTAACTTTTGCGTGAACCGCCCTTTACGGGTTTTCAGTTCACCGGGATACCCTTTTTTGCCGAAGCCGCCCAGTGTAGGTTTTCAACTTCGCGGGTGTACATTTTTTTTCAATTTTATCCCTAACTTTTGCCCGAACCTTTCATTCTGTTTTTGGTTCGCCAGGATGCCCCATTTTTGCCTGGACTCTCTTTTTTCTGTCCAGCGGGTCTATTTTAAGCAAAGTATTTTTTAATTGCGTCCGAATTCACAGGTGACGCAAAGTCTTCCCCGTCCATGGTGGACAACAACAACGCTCCTCCCGAAAAGACTTTACTGACAACGTATGGCCCTTCGTAGTTGGGGGTCCACTTGCCCCTGTGATCTGCTTGCGGCGGGAGAATCCTTTTCAGCACAAGGTCGCCCGTCTGAAAGCTTCGCGGAAGTATCTTCTTGTCGTACGCTTTCTTCATTCGTCTTTGGTACAAACGACCGTATGCCAGAGAAGCTAGCCTCTTCTCATCCATCAAACTCAGTTGGTTCAATCTATTCGTTACCCATTCTACCTCGTCCAGCTGAACGTCTCGCAATACCCTCAAAGATGGGATCTCAACTTCCAATGGTAATACCGCTTCCATTCCGTATACCAACGAGAACGGAGTTGCCCCGGTTGATGTGCGTACCGTCGTACGATAACCGTGCAAAGCGAAAGGTAGCATTTCATGCCAATCCTTATAAGTCACCACCATTTTCTGAACGATCTTCTTGATATTCTTATTGGCCGCTTCGACAGCGCCATTCATCTTGGGTCGGTAAGGGGAGGAGTTGTGATGTTCGATCTTGAAATTCTGACAGAGCTCCTTCATCATTTTGTTGTTCAGATTTGAACCATTATCCGTGATTATCCGCTCGGGGATCCCATATCGGCAAATGATATCTCTCTTGATGAATCTAGCCACCACTTGCTTCGTTACATTTGCGTAGGACGCCGCTTCCACCCACTTGGTGAAATAATCGATTGCTACTAGGATGAACCGGTGCCCATTAGAAGCCGTCGGCTCGATCTTCCCAATCATATCGATTCCCCACATCGAGAATGGCCATGGAGATGACATCACATTTAGAGGACTCGGAGGCACGTGTATCTTGTCAGCATAGATTTGGCACTTGTGGCACTTCCTCGCGAACTTAAAACAATCAGTTTCCATCGTCAGCCAAAAGTAACCTGCCCTCAGCAGCTTTCTCGTCATAGCATGTCCACCAGCATGCGTACCAAAGGCACCTTCGTGAATTTCCTCCATGAGAAGCTTTGCCTCTTTCTCGTCTACGCAACGCAACAACACCAAATCGTGGTTTCTTCTGTACAAGACGCCATCCGGGTTCAAATAGAAATTACCCGCTAATCTCCTGAGAGTCTTCTGATCTTGACTGGATGCCCCAGCCGGATACTCTTTATTCTTCAGGAAATTAAGGATATCGAAATACCACGGTTTGTCATCAGATGCTTCATCAATAGCAAATACATAAGCTGGCCTATCCAACCGAGAGATAGTGATTTGGGGAGCTTCGTTCCAGAAGTTGACCTTGTACATGGAAGACAAAGTGGCAAGGGCGTCAGCCATTTGATTTTCTGCCCGCGGTACGTGATGCAATTCAACCTTGTCGAAGAAAGGCAACAATCTCCTTGCATAATTCATGTAATGTATCAAATTGGGCTGACGTGTCTCCCATTCCCCTTTTATCTGATTCACTACCAGAGCTGAGTCTCCGTATACGTCTAGATGTTTGATTCGCAAATCAATGGCTTCTTCAAGCCCCATTATACAAGCTTCGTATTCGGCCTCATTATTGGTGACGGCAAAAGTCAATCGGGCAGTAAACGGAATGTGCGACCCGTGCGGCGTAGTGATAATTGCCCCTATTCCGCTACCGTAAGCATTCACAGCTCCGTCAAATATCATCTTCCACTGGGACCCCGGCTCCGGTCCTTCGTCTGGCAACGGCTCTTCACAGTCCTTCATCTTTAAGTACATGATATCCTCGTCAGGAAAATCAAATCTCATCGATTGGTACTCTTCAATAGGCTGCTCCGCCAGATACTCAGACAACACACTCCCCTTTATAGCCTTTTGCGAGACGTATTGAATATCATATTCAGTCAAGACCATCTGCCAACGGGCAATTCTACCTGACAACGCCTGCTTTTCGAATATGTATTTGATTGGATCCATCTTCGAGATGAGCATGGTTGTATGATTCAGCATGTACTGCCTCAAACGCTTGGCGGCCCATGCGAGTGCGCAACAAGTTTTCTCCAGCATTGAGTATCGAGATTCACAGTCTGTAAATTTCTTACTCAGATAGTAGATCGCATGCTCTTTTCTCCCTGTCTCGTCGTGTTGACCGAGAACACAACCCATGCTTCCCTCAAGAACCGTCAAATACATTATCAAGGGTCTACCTGCCACCGGGGGTATCAAAATAGGAGGCTCCTGCAAGTACTTCTTTATTTTATCAAACGCCTTTTGACAATTTTCGTTCCACGTTACAGCTTGATCTTTCTTTAGCAACTTGAACAATGGTTCGCACGTGGCCGTTAGGTGAGATATGAATCGGGCAATGTAGTTCAATCTCCCTAAAAACCCGCGCACCTCTTTCTCTGTTTTAGGCGTCGGCATTTCTTGAATCGCTTTTATTTTAGCAGGATCGACCTCTATTCCTCTTTCGCTTACGATAAACCCCAGCAGTTTACCCGATCTCACCCCGAAGGTGCACTTATTAGGGTTCAGCCTCAGCCTGAACTTCCTCAGTCTTTTAAACAACTTCAACAGATTCACCAGATGCTCTTCCTCCGTCTGGGATTTGGCAATCATATCGTCAACATAAACTTCGATCTCTTTATGCATCATGTCATGAAAAAGAGTCGTCATTGCACGCTGATATGTTGCCCCAGCATTTTTCAAACCAAAGGGCATCACTTTGTAACAAAATGTTCCCCAAGGTGTTATGAAAGTAGTCTTCTCCATATCCTCTGGCGCCATTTTAATTTGATTATAGCCTGAGAAGCCATCCATGAAGGAGAATACAGAGTACTGAGCAGTATTATCAACTAACACGTCAATATGAGGAAGTGGAAAATCGTCTTTTGGGCTTGCTTTATTCAAATCTCTATAATCCACACACATCCGAACCTTGCCATCTTTCTTTGGCACTGGTACGATGTTAGCAACCCATGAAGGATACTTCGTCACAGCCAGGAAACCAGCGTCCCACTGTTTCTGAACCTCTTCTTTGATCTTCATCGCCATATCTGGTCGAGTTCTGCGAAGCTTTTGTTTGACAGGCGGGCAATCTTCTTTCAGTGGCAGGCGATGCACAACCATATCTGTATCGAGCCCTGGCATATCTTGATACGACCAAGCGAATACATCACTATACTCTCGGAGCATTTCAGCCAGTCTTCGCTTGATATCACTCTGCAGTGCAGCTCCGATACGAATATTTTTCTCAACCCCTTCCGACCCCAAATTGATAATTTCGATGACCTCGTCGTGAGGCAGAATGGCTCTCTCCTCTTGCTTCACTAACCAAGACAGCTCTTCAGGAACGTCACTATCTTCGACAACCTCTTCTTCGGTCTGGAATACCGGGTGATCAAAGTCGGGACGAGTCATAGGTGGTTCAAGGATGTCATCTGAAAATGTTATCCTGCAAAAGGAATGGTTAAGTGCTTCAAAATGCGTATAAAGCGAATAACCACGTTGCCATTTTATTGAAAAATATAAAACAAGAAAGACAAGGATTACAGTATTTGCACATGAAAAAACGCCATTTATTTAATGATTAACACGCAATGTTTATAACAACACAGCCCTAAGCAAATCCTGATGCCCCGGGCAAGACATCAGATTATTCAACAATTAATAAAGCAAAGCATTACTGTTTGAAAGTCACAGGAACAAGCTCCTGAATAGACCAGTTGCACAGTCCTTGCCCTGGCGTGCTTGGCTGAATCCAGGCATCCATATCACAGTCGCTGTCCCCTTCATCGGACTCCGAAGCAGCATTGACAGTTTCATGACATACTCCACTGGCAGAGATGGTGATTGACTTTCTGAAATGGGGGCCCCCCTCGGAAGGAATTGATGACGACGGTCGGTACCCCAGCCCGAACCGGTCCATCTTCACCGGAATGTCCAGCACCTTGCCCCAGCCCTTGGCTTCTCCTGCTTCCACTAGCGCTTGAGCTTCTTTATACGATGAGACAGCTATCTCTGGCACTTTGCTCGGCCCGGGACTCTTGTCCTTACTGCGCAAACCTTCGAATGCCTGGCATGGCGTCTCATGGATCTCCCCGTCGACTTCCACATATTTGAACGATGATAAATGGCTGACCAGGATGTCTTCTTCTCCGCACACGGTGACTACACTGTCTCCGACCATATACTTTAACTTCTGATGCAGGGTTGACGTGACAGCCCCTGCCCCATGAATCCAGGGTCTTCCAAGCAAGCAGCTGTACGCAGGCTGTATATCCATGATATAAAACTCCGTTGCAAACACTTCCGGCCCCACTTGCAGAGGCAAGGTAATCGATCCGAAGACTGTCCTCCGCGTGCCGTCAAACGCTCTGACTACCAAATCACTGGGTGTACACAAAATCCCTCGAACATCCAGCTTCATCATCGCCTTCTTAGGCAGCACATTCAAAGACGACCCGGTGTCAACCAATACGTGCGACATTACTGATCCCCTACACTCAACAGATACGTGCAATGCCATATTATGATCCCTTCCTTTCGGAGTCAAGTCAAAATCGGTAAAACCCAGACTGTGGCCAGCATTCACATGTGCCAATACTCCTTCTAACTGATTTACAGAGACATCTTGTGGTACAAAAGAAGTGTCCAGGACTTTCAGCAAAGCGTTCCTGTGAGCTTCCGAACACAACAGCAAAGACAGGATAGATATTTTGGACGGTGTCTGCTGCAGATGCTCCACAATTTTATAATCACTTTTCCGAATTAAGCGCATGAATTCTTCCACATCTTTCGATGCTGCTTCTTTTTCACTTGCTTGTATCGGAACATTTTCAACCACTTTCCCTTTTCCTTTCGCTAGCCTTTCAGCCTCCACTTCAGGAGATATAAAGATCCTGCCGCTCCTCGTCATGCCTCCTGAACCAACAACATTATCCACAATCTCCGCTGGCTGCTTGTTGACATCAATCTTTATCCCGTCACAATACACCTCTAGCCCATATGCCCATGGGACTGCTTTCGTGTTCTCATATGGGATTGGCCCGGCTTTAGTTATGGTGATCGGAGGGCGCTGGGCTAGTGCTGCAATAGTGATCGTCTTCCGCGGAATTGTCACTGTGGCCACATCACCCTGATCATCCACCACTGCCCCTGCAGGCTCATCAGTTTCCGTTCTATCAAACTGCAATATACCATCATCAATTAAGGCCTGGATGCCTTTCTTCAAATCCTCACACCCCCCAGCTAGGGTCCAACAGTCTAAGCAGTACTCGTTACATCCTGGGTAAACACCTCCCTGCAACAGTCGGCTCTTTATTTCGCTCAGCGGCGTCTTTAACTCTTCAACATTCATAATCAGATTCAACCCTTCCTCAGTCAAAACAGCGTTCGCCCCATGATTAGGCATGGGTTTCTGGACTATATTCGGACCTGCCGTTCCGAAAGTGATAGTCTTGTTGTCTAAGAGATCCTGCACAACGTGCTTAAAAGCATGACAACCTTCTATATCGTGCCCCGGGGCCCCAGAATGAAACTCACAGTGCCTATTCGCATCGTAGCCGAACGGGGGAGTTCCCGTTATCGGTGCCAGGGTTCTTTTCTCCACCAGATTCAATCCCAACAATGTCTGCAATAAATCAGCATAGGTTGAGGGAGGTTTCTCGAACACTCTTCTCGGCTTGCTACCCTGGAATCTTCGCTGAGCTTGCTGTGCCCCCTGCTGAGGCTGCTGCTGCTGTGGCATTGGTTGCTGCTGAACCGGTTGTTGTTGCTGGATGGGTTGCTGCTGATAGGGAATAGTAACACTCGACACTTGCTGCTGCTGACGATATTGATTTCTTCCCCTGCCTCGGCCTCGGCCTCGGCCTCCAAATACCGCGCTAGCTTCGCCCTGACGGCGCCCACCATAAGCTTTCCTATTACTGCCAGATGCAGTTGATTCCTCGACTTGGAACTTTCCTTGTTTAATGTTACGCTCAATCTTTTCCCCCATCAGGATCAGGTCTGAAAAACTGGCCAGAGAAGTATGAAACAGCATATCATGAAACAACCCTGTGAAGGTGCCAACAAACATATCATTCATTTCCTTATCGTCCACAGGAGGACGGACCCTGGCAGCCATATCGCGCCACCTTTGCGCGTACTCTTTAAAACTCTCCCCCTTCTTCTGCGAAAGCCCGGCCAACTGGACCCGATTGGGCGCCAGGTCGCTGTTATACTTGTAATGGGCTACGAACGCCTCCGCTAATTGCTTCCAAGTCTTGATATCAGTGGGCTCCAGCCCCATGTACCACTCTAAGGAAGGGCCCGACAGACTATCCTGAAAGAAATGCATAAGCATTCTTTCATCCGTGGAGTATGCAGACATCTTTCTGTAATAGGCTCGTACATGCACCTTCGGACATGTGTCTCCTTTGTACTTATCGAACGCAGGCGCCTTGAATTTAATTGGCACCCTCAAGCCAGGTACCAAACCCATGGTTGCCATGTCCAATCCCACAGCACTTTGATTTAAGACTCCCTTCATTTGCTCTTCCAGCATTCTAATCTTTTGGGAATCATCCATCGGTCCTTCAAAACCTCCTCCGGAGAAGGCGTCTTCCTGCTGATCCTCTTGCCACATACCGTTTCCAGCCCCGTATCCATCATATGCATTATTACGTCCAGCTCTGATCTGATTCATTCCCGGACCTCGGCCTCTGTTGCCGTACCCTTGAACACCTCCAGCAGGACCAACAGCCATAAATCCAGCACCGTTTCCGTTTCCAAAGCCTCCGTAACCCTGATTGACCATACCATAACCATCTTGCCCAAAGCCTTGAGCATTAAAGCCATACTTGCCAGTGTTGTCGAATCCCTGATCGTTGAATCCGAACCCAGTATTGACAAAACCATTGCCTCCGAGATTATCTCCCACATTGACATCACCCAGCCCAACATTATGGACAGCAGTTTCATTTTCCACTCCGACGTTACCATTCACAGCAGCGGTAGCGTTGTTGACGTTAGCAGCAGTCATATTGACCACCGGTGGAGCCACTGGCGTGGGAGTGCCGTCTCCATGAGCAGTATCAACCCGGACAGACTGATGATCTTCGTTACCATGACCAGCGTTGCGAGCCAACAGAGGCTGGACCATGGCCTGCAAATTCTCCTGCCCTTTTGCTATAGCCTCCATGGTTTGCATGAAGAGGGCGAGCTTCTCGCGCACGTCCTGCATTTCGTTCTGAATCTGGTCCATGACTTTCCGACAGTTGGAGCGTGTAGAATAGCGGTGCGGATGTTGATCTGGAATCCTGAAAAGTACCTGGTACAGAGCAGGAAATAAGACACCATTCAAAGATTACCTGTAATGCAATATGTATATGAATGCAATGCAATGTGTCTGTGCATTAGGGAAGTTCATTCCCCCAGTTCTAGTGCGAAGGTGCCGGTGCAGTGACAGTGCTGACAATAGGAATATCGGAGCTGAATCATGGAAAGCCTCATATATTGCAGGGAGAATCAATAAGCCCAGGGTACAATATCACTGAGAGTACAAAGAAGGCATGACCTCAACCAACAATCCTGGTGATGGTCAGCGCTATGCAAATAAAGCATACAAGATACTACATGAAATGATCAAATCTTCCCAAAAGTCTGGTACTCCTCTATCAACTTCTTGGTCTCCGGATGGCTTGGTCGATCAAGCAGCCCTTCAACAAGCTGATTTCTCCTCTTAAGGACACGGCGTACGTCTT
Organism: Lathyrus sativus; assembly: GCA_963859935.3. Classification (NCBI taxonomy): domain Eukaryota; kingdom Viridiplantae; phylum Streptophyta; class Magnoliopsida; order Fabales; family Fabaceae; genus Lathyrus; species Lathyrus sativus. Next base: position 406,945,930 of record OZ012736.1, on the reverse strand, counting down.
CAGCAGTTTCTTCCCATGTTGCTTCTCCGAAGCAATCTTCTAACTTTCGCTTCTGAGACACTGCTTCATCTCTGGATTTGATTGCCTTGTTCAGTGCATGCTGGACACTATACCGGGTCATCACTTCCTCCTCACACTTCTTGATGCTAGACTTCAACTTCTCTTCGAGGTCGGAGATTTGCTGCTTCAGCTTATCTTCCCTCTTCTTATTGTTAGTGAGTGTAGCATTCCAAGTCTTATTGCAAGAAGATATCTCTCGGTGTGCTGCGTCGAGCGCTTTCTTTTTGGCTTCCAGCATGTCATGGGAGCTTCTGAACTCTTGCCCCAGACGTTCGCGCTTCTTCTTTTCCTCAGTCAACTCAGCTCCTAACCTGTTTACCAGCTCAATCTGTTGTTGGAAAGTATATACGGCCTTGTTTTTCTCGCTGCGTGCCTGGGCTAACTCTTGCTCTAACCCTTCATTAATCTTCATCAAGGCTTCCTTTTCCTTCACAACTTGTTCGTAGACTTCTCTAGAAACAGTGGTCGGCTCTGCTACCGGAACGGGAACAAGAATTGGTGCATCTGGAAACGGCATCTTCAACTGACTAGCCCTCTCCTGAATCCAAACTCTATAAGGTGCATAGGCCTGACAGTCATTCTTACCTAACAACGGCTTCCCTCTTCGGTTAATACGTATCCAGGCATGTTGCAGCTTGGCTAATAACTCTCCCTTCACGTCTCCGGTAAAGTACAGAGATTCCTGTACTTCTTCCTCCTGAGGCGGATTCTTCAGCGCATAACCGAACTGGCGAATGAATAGAGAAGGGTTGTAGTTGATACACCCTTTCCTTCCAATCAGCGGCACATTAGGGTACCCCGAACAACTGAAGATGAGCTCAGATCCCAACAGGTCTCTATCAAACCACACAACGTCTTCGGAAGATAGCCTCATCAGGCGTTCTGACCAACCAACTGGAATGGTGGTCTCTGCAGCAGATCTTCCCTTAGGAAGATGACTCTCAAACCACATATTCAACAAGGGCACACACAGATGAACATTCTTTCCCCTTCCCTTCTCATTCTTGTAGTGCAGTGAGTGGTAGAGATCTCCGAGTAAGGTAGGTACATGATTACCAGCAGCAAACAAGTAGAAAGCATCAAAGTCCACGAAATCCGGTATGTTGGGGAACAGTACTATGCCATAAATGCACAAGGCCAACACAGCATTGAAAGCAACCCAGCACCCGCTCTTGGCGTACTCTTGGGCTTTACCAACTAAGAACTGAAATGAGAAGCCTGGAATTCCACGGGAAACAGTAGTCACAAGTTCAGAAGCATCAACGTGCAAGGCTTTTGCCAAATCCTCCGGCTTGGGCTTGGCGTCCTAATGAATGAATGGAACCTGGTTCTGCACGGGCAGCTCAACATACTCAGCGTATTCCTCCAGGGTTGGTCCCAAAATAAAGTCAGAGAACGTAAAGCACCTCAAAGCAGGGTCGTAGAATTGCATCAAAGCATACAACCCATCTAACTCTACCTCTGTAGGTTTGCACACCAATCTCAGTAGTCTACCATAGCTCATCCGGAAGCTCCTACGAACACCCTCATCAGCAAGAGAGATCAACCCAAGTAAAGGAACAATATCAGGAGTAGGCAATTTGTAAGCAACCGTTCTCCTTAAGCTAGTCATGATCAAAACTCAGAAGTCAGGGCACTAGAACTAGGGAAATGCAAATGCACCTGCAGCACAGACACACGTTAGTGAAATGCAAATGGTAATGGATATGCAGGGATGCAATGCAAGTAACATGCAACAGGGACCAAAGCTGTAGCTGAATAGCCTGAACCCAATCAAGAAAGGTCTCAGATAGACCATCCAGAAGTCATCAAGCCCTGGTCTCAGATAGACCTAAAACAGAACTCCAATACTGGTCTCTGACAGACCTCAAACCATAGCTCCAACTGGTCTCTGGTAGACCTCAAATCACATCTCTAATTGGTCTCTGACAGACCTCAAAGCTCTCCTACAGGCCTCTGACAGACCTCAGAACACATCTCCAAATAGTCTCTGACAGACCTCAAAACACATCTCCAAATGGTCTCTGACAGACCTCATAACACATCTCCAAATGGTCTCTGACAGACCTCATAACTCTCCATAAATAACCAGGATTTCTGATCAAGAAATAACCGGTGGTCTGAAGGTCTAGTTACCTGCATAACCCTGAATCCCCTCACAGGTGGGTGGCCCTATAACTGGCAATGGTACGGCATCCTATGCGGTCGTCGGCGTCACAGACTTTCAGGGTTGATGATACGATTCCCAGAAGGAGTGGCATCATCAATTCCTGAAGAGGCCTCACTCAGCCAACTTCCAAATGATCGGTCCCCAGAGTCGACAATCCAACTAACCAGCAACCCACGCCAACCAAAGGAAGGGGCAGGAGGCCAACCAGAGGAACCTCGTCTGAGTGTAGATTTCATGGGACACCGAAGCAAGCAAAGCAAGCGGGCGCCCACTAATTTCTACTCTAATTCTAGGTGCACTCAAGCCCAGGTCCGGCTTATCTCTCAATATCAGAACACCCGTCACACCCCAGATACAGCAACAATAATCAATATATAAAGCTGAAAATACAAGGTTAGAAATATAAAATAACTCCATACAGAATCCTCGACGGGAAAACAAGCGTTAGGATTGACTCTCTTAAGGGACGTTGGATCCCAAATGCATAAGAACCATCGCAGTCCTTAGCAGCCAGGGGACGTTGGATCCCCAGCAGAGTCGCCAGCTGTCGCTACTGCGAAAATCGGCGCCGGCTGAACAGAAGAGTCGCCACCGTGCGTTATTTATCCCACGGGAGGGAAAGGAAACGCTCAGAGTAAACCTCGCACAACACGGGAAAGGTATGGTCATCGCAACCAAAACCTGGGTTCGGGAGTCGGTTACGCAAGGGGAAGGTATTAGCACCCCTCACGTCCATCGTACTCGATGGGATCCACGCTTGTTTTCGGGTATGGATTGTTATTCTATCTAAACTATAGGTCAGGGGTGAAAAAGAAAATAAAATGAAAATAAAAATGACTCGGCAAAGTATCGCACTTTATGCCTACGTATTCCCGTCTGGAACGAGAAATCAGAGTCAACGTAGTTCGCCTACCTACGGGAAAGGAGGGGAAGGTTGCTCGCTAGGATATCGCATCCTATGCCTACGTACTTTCACACGGCATGAAAGATCAGAGCAAACGTAGTTCGGGCCACGGACGACACAGGCCTGTCTTGGTTGATTTTATTCCTTCTGAAAAAGGTTTTCTTGATTAGCAGTCCAAGCGGACAAAAATGACGCTTTGATGAGTTCACATTCTTTTACGGAAGAAGTGTCTTTTATTGTGTTTGAAATCTTTATGTGTTTTTCTGTTTGTTTTGAGAAAGAAAGAGACAGAACTCTAACCTATGGTTGCGAAGGGAAACAAACTAACCTAATGTTATCATGCATGGGTTAAGACCTAATGTCTATCATGCTCCTCTCTTGCGCAGAGAGAAACAGAGATCCTAAGGGATAGGCAGAAACAATATCAGATATAATAAAGCGGTAAAATGCATGGATGCAACAGCACAAGCGAGGCAAGGGAGTCCCACTCAACCTCGAACCTAGAAAACAATAGGCAAAAGTGAACAGGCTTCACTTTCAACCCAGCAGGGTAAACAACAAACAATACAGTTCAGAAAACCAATCAATACATCAGCAAATGAAATACAACAGCAAAAGAAACAGCATCAGCAGCTCTGAATCACCATCTGGCTTCAAGTAATCTCCAATCAGCTACAGGCTTCAACAAGCATCAATCTCCGTCTTCATGGCCTTCAGGCAAGGGCTTTGATCATCAGTCTTCAATGGCTTTTCTTCAAGCTCAAACCTCCAGGATGAGGGATTAGTCACAAGAGTGAATTGGGTGTTAAGCAATCAGTTGACTACCAAGGGTGGTGAACAGACTGCTTCTAACACAAGAGACATTTTCTCTCAAGAGTTCTATCTCATAGACACTATCACCAAGCCTTCCAAAGGAAGGGGGTGAATGTCTTAGAGAGACTCTGAATCACAGAGAAGAATGGATGCAGGCAAGGCAATCCATGTTTGAGAAACAAACTTTCTAACCTAGAGCTCTGCCTAGCTCCTAAACCCTAGTCTCCTCAGCATCTGCTAGCAATAACCTCCTCTCCAACTCTGGCAGTTGATCTTCAATCTCTGGATCTCCAATGGTCTTCATCTCCTCAAATCTTCAGCTTCCCCAGGTCCCAGACAAACCCAATACCCAAACAAACAAGCAACAATCCCCAGAGGGCACACCACACCAGTCAATCAAATATACAGACAGTAATAATAGCAGTAGGGGAATCCTGACTTTTCTCTAAGGGATCTAATAACTACCCATAGCCCCTATAGTCCCATAACCAATCTATTCAAACCCTAAGTCCTAAGGGAAAAAATTAAACTTCCTAAGTCATCACCTAAAACCCCAGTTTTGTTCATGATGTTCAAACCTATTTTAATCACCTAAAATTAACTCCTAAAAATGGGAACTAAAATATTTCTACAAATTGAATATCTCATCTAAACAATATAAAAAGAATGACCAAAAAATATTAAAGCATGTAAGAGAACAAAAATTAGTAAAGTTATGCATGAAATGAAGCTATTTAATATGACATTTATTTAGAAAATATGGAAAAAATATGAAATAAAAATAAAAATGCAATTTTATTTTCCTATAATATTCTAGACATCCTAAAGAAAATAGTGTAAAAAGGATGAAGTGAAATGCATTTTTTATGAATTTATTATGAATTTCTAAAATGAATGAAAAATTAAAATGAATTAAAAAACAATTGAATTAAAATAAGAGAGAGGGGGTATGAATAGAAGATACGCCCAGTTGTAAATCCATTGGGCCAGCAAACAGGGGGTGTTGGTAGCGAATTATCTTAAGCCCAGAAACACTCAGAATTATTGAAAAAATAAAAAGCCAGCTGGGGGTGAGAAAAGTATCAAATTCACGTTCAGATTCAAGTGGGCCTATCACTGGGGGTGGGGATAGCATAAAATTCTGAGGCCCGCCCGTTTCAATTAATGAAACGGTGCGTTTGGCACCCAGTCAATTCCCTCCAACTCTGAAATCAAATAATGGCCACACGATGGCTCTCCAAGTCAAGGGTCCAAGGCAAGATGGATGGACACGATTGTGTCTTCTTCCTTGGTTCTGAAACTAGGGTTTCACCATGAATGAAACTCCATGCACGAGCAAGCTTCCCTCAATCGGTTCTCTCTATCCAGGCCATGAAATGCCACGCCATAAACATGAAACATGCTCAGAATTCTTCACTCTACAATCCTATGGCATTAGATTGCTTTGAAATTCACCACAACAACAAACCCGATCGAAGCAAAATCTGGTCACCATGAAATTACTCTGAGATGCACCATCACAATTCTTCACCAAACTTGCACTAATCTAATCTACAACTAATGGTTATCATTCTGATCTATCAAGCTAACATTCTAATGCATTCTACTTCAAGTTCTACCTCCTAACAGTTTTGTACACCTGCTAACAATTGTCTCTATTCAGCCTCAAATTCATCCTAACTACTCTACTAACCACCTAGATCATATCTAAACTAACAACAACATGCTAAACCACCTAGATCAAGCTGTGTGAATGAAAACATACCTGGTGCAAAAGCTTGAAAACAGCTATGGAAGATTGAGGATCTGAGGCTTTTGAGACTTGGATCTTGATCCACAAACTCAGTACTCAATTCTGTATGCAATGCTTTGATGATTCCTGGCCTGAATTGTGCTGTCCAATGGAAACTTCAATTTTGATGTTGATGAAGAAAGTGCTCGAAAATGGATTCTAACCACCTTGTTCTTGATTGAATTCTACTCCATGATGATGAATCAATAGAATGAAGTTGATTTTGATGATGATTTGGTGAAGAATTTGTGAGATTGGAATGAAACTTCAATGAAAAAGAATGAGAGGATTTTGGAAATTCTTGGTGAAAATGAAGCCAACCCTTGCTAAATTCTCATTTCCTGAATATATAGACCTCATATGAACATTCTAGATCCATCTTGCACATTCCCTTGCTTTCCAACTTTGATCCATTTTGGTTATGTTTCTTCAATTACAAGTAACCAAAGATAACTTTCTTTTTCCTTCTAAACTCAAAAAAATGTTTGAACCATTGTTCTTAGAATTGTTTTTCCATTCAAAATCATATATTGGAAGTCTCCATTTGGACTCATAAATCTCCCAAACCATTTTCCATCTTGAATTTATTCACTTTATAAGCCATTTTAGTTCATATTTTGACCAATTATACAACTTCATGTTATGAGCTTCTCCAATAATTTGTGACCTTCTTTCTAGACTTAAAATCCCATTTGGAGCAAGTTTGATGTTGTAAGTTTTTCCATTTGAGGCCTCCTTATATGAGTTTTGGACATAGGTTAAAATGACCTGTAATTCACAAATGCCCAAAATACCCTTTGCTTGTCAAGACCATAAGTTGAGTTCTCCACATCATATGAAGGCATACTATACCATTCTAGAAAGCTAAGACAATGAGGAACAATTCTTATGTTGACCAAGAATTCATTTGAAATCTCCTTGAGGGGTAAAAATTGCTTGGAAGTCAAGTCACTTTCACAGACAAAAATTCAGACACCTCAGATGACCTGTAACTTGCAAGGACCATAACTTGAGTTCTATAAATCTCCTTGAGGTCTTCCACCACTCAAATTAAAGGTCTTGAGATCCTCTACAAGTTTCATGCTGGCCAAGAAGCCATTTGAAGCTAGCATTTTGACTTATCTTGCTTGGAAATTTGACCTAAACTAGGGGATTTTACAGAGAAACCCTAATTTAGAAACTCCTCTTCTCCTTGATTTCTCTTGAATTCTCCTTGGCATATCTCCATATCTTTATTCTCCATGTCAAATTATGAACCCCACATCTCTCCCATAGACTTGAATGCCCTTTAAATCAGTCAATTGACCTAGGGTTGACCTAGGGTTGACCCAGATGAAACCCTAGTTGACTGTCTTCAACTGTAGCTCTTGTGCTCTCATCAATGACTTGTCTCCTTCTCCAAATGACCTTGTAAGCCTCTCATAATGTCTAGATGCTCTCCATACCTCCACTCACAGCTCACAACCCTCCTGTTGACCCTTAGACACCCTCAGCTAGGAGATGGACTCAAGGCTTGATCTGCTGAACTCTTTGCTTTCAAATTCTCTCCTGATGACTTGAATGAGATTGAATTGGGATAATAACCTCTTGATAGGCTTCTAGAGATGAGAATAATGATTGGTCCCCTGTTGTATGACTTGCTATGCTTATGCTATGCAGATGGTTAGTCTATGTACATGACTCTATATGCAAATGCTAATGATAATGAAACATAACCCAAGGAATAAGGTTGGGCAAATTTTAGGGTGCAACATTATGCAGTTGGCAAATTTCCGGGTTTATCGGTATTCAACTGTCTCGCACCTTGATTGGCTGAGAGCCGTTCGCTTCTCACCCAGTCAGGTTCAAGCCGTTTGAATAGGGGCAGCTGTTGCACCCCAAAATTTGACCAACACTTATTTACCAAGTTTGTGGTTCATTGTATTCACCATCTGCATCTCATTGATATGTGGGCAATAGATCAAGAGGTATGATTACCTAGCAAGAGTTGTATGAGGCTATGAAGAAAGTCAAGAAGTTTGTTCAAGTGTTCAAAGGTTGATACCTTTGTCAGGGAACTCAAGAGATCCTCAGAGGAATTGGTTGAAACCAAGGTTGTGTGTCTCATAACTTGAGAGTTGTGGGAGCTCCTCAAATGATTCTGAGACTATGAGAATGGATTTGAAGCTTTGAGAAAGCTTATGAGATGTCTTGAAAGCCATCATGAGGCCTAGAGAGGTCATTGTACAAGAATTCAGAAGATTCAGCCATGAGTGGTGGAATTAGGGTTTGACTGGGTCAACCCTAGGTCAACTGAAGATTTGAAGCGGGTTGAGACCTAATCCAAGAGCCATGTGAGCATGGAATGATGTATTGAGATGTTATAAGGATGATTCCTAGACCAACTCATCATGATTGAGGAGTTTGAGAAGTTTTAAGCTAGGGTTTCTAAGGCTTGACAGTGTAAAATCCCCTAGTTTGATCCCTATCTTCAAGGCAGTTTAGCTCAAGATGTGATTGTCATCTCATCTTCCCCACAACATGAATGTTGTAGAGCTTGTTCTTAGCTTTAATTTGAGTACTAGAAGTCCTTGATAGGATTTGTAGAGCTCAAGTTATGACTTTGACAAATTACAGGTCATCTGAGGTATGTGAATCTGGGTCCTTGAAAGTCACCCAACTTGCATCTAACTTTTTCCCTAGTAGGATGATTCATATGGACTCTTGGTAAACATGAATGTTGTAGAGCATATTCTTATATTTCTAGAGAGTACTAGAAGTCCTTGATAGGATTTGTAGAACTCAACTTATGGCTTTGACAAGTCAAGGGCATTTTGGTCATTTGGAGGTTATAGGTCATTTCAAGCATAAGACCATATCTCCTATTTCCAAGCTTCAAATGGAAAAATATTCAACATCAAACTTGCTTAGAATGATGTTTTAAGGCTAGTAGGGAGGTCATGAGATGTTGAAAAGGCTTGTATCAAAAAGTGATAAAAATGGCCTAAAATGGAGGCATAAGTTAATTAAGGTGAAATTGAAAATTGGAAATCACAAGTTATAAATCCAAACCATGTCATATAATAGGTCATTTTGACTCCAAATGAAATTCTAAGAACAATGGTTCAGCCACAATTTTGATTTGGGGCTTGGATCATAGGGCTGCTTTGGAAATGGCTTACTTGCATATTAAGGTACCAAAGCAAAACTCAACAAAACTCAACAAGCAAGTTGGTTATGCATTGTAACTCATCATAGATCTCATGCGGGGATAAATTCAAGTCATAATCAAGGGTTACAAGGAGCTTGGCATGAGATAGCATGTAAGGAGAATTGAAATCAAAATGTCTTGACATGAAAAGTTCAATTTCTCATTGGATGATCCTAGATGGTTCTAGATGATTCTAAACCACTCTATATAACATATGTAACTTGCTCAAATGCAAGGTTGGTGAGAATTGGGGCAGAGAAGAGAGAGTGAGATCAAGAATCTTCCATTGCAAGTCAAGTTCCATTTCTCCATTCTTCTTCATCTCCATTCCTTTTTTCTTCACAAACACATTCCATAGATCCCTCTGAGTGTGTGCATACTAAATTGAAGTTCCATTGATGGAGGATTGAAGGTTTGGCCATTGGACTTTGCAAGAAGCCATTCATATTCGGATCTTGAAGTGCAAGCATTCTCCCTCCAATTTTTTGCAAACAGAAGAAGTATCATCATCCAAGGATCACTTCTGAAGAGTTTCAAGTGGTGAATTGAAGATCTACTACCTCTGTCAATCCAAGATTACCAGGTTTGCAAATTACACACTACACCATAATTTAAGCATTCATAGCAAGAATTTTTAGGTTAGAAAGGTTAGAGACAAGTAGGAGGTCGTTTCTGGAAAGTTAGGGATCAATTGATGAAGTTTCAATTATGGACACCATTTATTTGATGATCAAGAACTTGAGATATGGCGAGACCTGGAACGAGTTTGATAGCTTATTTTCATTAGTGTAGCATAGTGATCATGTTAGTATAAAGAAATCTAAGATTTGTTGGAGTTGAGGTTTGAGCTCATGTTGGATTCACTATCGGGTTTTGTGATGGAGACCATTTCAATACATTCTAATACCATGGGTGTGATCAGGGTGAAAAATGGATCAATTTAGTGTTTTACATTTTTGATTTTGGTGAGATAATGAGAGAACCCGAGCTGGTGGAAGTTTGTGTTTGAAGCTCTGTTCAAATGGAAACTTTCCCTCCAAACCCTAGCTGGAGGTTGAAGATGACTTTTCATCCATCCGATCAAGTTTGACCCCTTGACCCTACCAAGATCCTACGGACACGATTTAAACCTGGAATTGAGAAAGAGAGAGTCTGAAGACCAAATGAAACGTTGCGTTTCATTAAATGGCATTATGGGCTCAAGTGAATTGGACTACTAAGCACACCCCCAATCAAGGCCCATGTATGATTTACACTGAAAACCATTGCTATTCTCACAGTGTATTTCTCATTTTCTTTATGTTTTTTCATTTATTTTCTGTTTAATAAATGGGCCCAACACGCATACTGTTTGAACCCCCACTTTTAGCCCATGTGATGATTTGAACTGGATTTGGTTACTTCCTGCCCCCCAGCTTCATGTTTTCATTTTATTTTTCTCCATTTTATTTCAAACTTTGGAAAATCATATCAATTTGAAAATCAATGATTTTTTAATGGGAATTTTTGCTCCCATTTCATATTCATGTCTATAAAAATATAAAATAAAAATATTTTACTTTCATGCATTTTTAATATTTTTTGTATATTTTCTACTTTTATTGCATTTTATTTCTTTTATGTTGATCATTGAACTTGTAGAATTTTGTTTAGGTAGCTCCCTTAGCATTTTTAGGTCATTCTTTTTAGGATAGTTATATATAAGTTTTAGGTTCCCCCTGGATTTATTCCATAATTTTGTGATGAATTTTAGGATAGTTTTGATTAGATGACATTAGGTTGTGTAGAATTAGGTCAAACTTCAACATAGGTCCATAATAACCTTAGATTTTTGGGTTTTTAGGTCAAATTAGACATTGGGGCATATAAGGGCATTAAGGGTAGGTATGTAGGATCCCTTAGAAATTATATTAGGATTTAATATAGTAGTATAATATTTTTAGATGATTTTTGTAATTGATGATTGTTTGTGTTGCCCTTGAGGGCTTGTATGTTTGTTTGCTTTGCTTTGTGGGCTTGGAGAGCTTGGTATTGTTCTAAGGAGCATTGAGGAGCATAGTAGAAGACTTTAAGATGCATTGAGGAGCTTTAGAGCTTGATCTTGTTTGTTTTGTTGATTGTTTTAGGGTTAGGGATTAGGAAGAGTTTAGACTTAGACAACTTCTTTCTTAAACATGGATGGTATCTTTCACCTCCATTCCTCCCTATGATTCAAAGTCCTTCCATGGTATACACCTATCTCCTTTGGAGGGATAAGTGATGTACCTAGGAAGTAGAACTCTTGAGGGAACCATTCCTTTGATGTTGAACCCTTATAGGTCACCTTTGGTGGTCAATAAGCAGTTCAATATCCCCCAGCTTATCCAGTAAGTGATTTCCTCTAGTTTGATTGTCTTGAGAGATGTTGGGCTTGAGTTTGAAGATGAAGACTCCATTGAAGAGTGTAGAAGAGGATGAATCCTTGAGCATTGCCATTCTAGCTGAAGCTTGAAGAGCAAAGGAAGTTGATACTTGCTTTGATACCTGGAGATCCTGAAGGATATCAAGTTGATACTTATGATTGATAGTGAAGCCTGAAGGTGGAGCTGATCAAGAAGCTGAAGCTTAAAGGAGAAGATAAGTTGAAACTTATGTTGAAGGGTTGAAACCTGGAAAAGCAATTGATATTTGTCAAGAGTGATTGAAGTCTGAAGACTGAGTTGCTGTTGGAAGAGCTGAAGCTTGAAGTTGAGAGAGGAGTTGATCTGCTTTCTTTTCTTTTTCTGTATTGATGTGTTTTGTTTGATTTGCTTGATGCATTAGAATAAGTTCATATCTAGACTAGGTAGAATCTAGGAGCATGATTGCACTAGAGGTTGAGTTGCTCCATCTGCTTGTATTGTTACTATGTGGCTTTGCTTGCGGGTATTCGGTATAGCCCAGCTCCCTTGCCCATGTGGTTTGTTTGCCTGATGGTATTTCATTTCATTTCCTCTGTATGATTGCAGTTTACTGTTTTTGCTTGATAGCACGTTGTTTATATTTCAGTATGATTACTGTTATCCATTCTGGCTTGAGGTTGAAATGAGCTTGTGGAGGCTGAAGCCCCACACACATTTCCTCCCTCACTTGCATTGCATGCATTTTACTGTTAAGCTGATGCTTTGTCTGTTTTGGTGTATCATTGACATGATCCCTTAGGACTCTCATTTCCTTTGATAAGGAATTGATGATAGAATTTTAGGTTGAAACCTATGCATGACAACTTCTAGGTGTTCCCTGTTCAAACCTCAACCATAGGATGAATCCTATGCATGACAACAGTAGGACTTGACAGTCTCCCTCCTAGTTGGGCCTGTTCTCTTCTCATCTCAAAACAGTTTAAGATACAGTAATCATGAATGATTTCTTTCGTACATTACGAGCCTTAAGCTATCTGAGAAAGGATTGTGGGAGAGTTTCTTTTCCACAGTCTGGATGTTTAGTATAGTACCCTTTGGGTGACATGCGATGCATTCACTCTCAGATCATAGTCTCTAGTGCGGTTGAAATCGCAAACACAATAAAAAACACTTCTTTCGTAAAAGACAGGAAATAAACTGTAGTTTCCCGAACTATGTGAGCTCTGATCTCTCATACGTGTTGAGAGTACGTAGGTACAAGATGGCGATGTCTTGGCGAGCTACCTTCCCCCATAACCCGTCGTAGGCCGAACTACGTTGACTCTGATTTCTCATTCTCTGATGAGAATACGTAGGCATAAAGCGCGATGCTTTGTCGAGTCATTTTCTTTTCTTTTTAAACCCGCCTTGATAGGTAGATAGAATAAAACCAACCCGTCAGAGTAAACACAACAAGCGAGGATCCCGTCGAGTACGACGGACGTGAGGGGTGCTAATACCTTCCCCTTGTGTAACCGACTCCCGAATCCAGACATTGGTTACGACAAACTTGTTTTATACCTTTTCGTTAGGTTTTTTCCGATCGTTTCCTTTCCCGCTCTGAGGGATAAATAACGAAAGGCGGCGACTCTTCTGTTGTGCCGACACCTTATTTTTGCGCAAGCGTCACAGAGGTATTAAGATTGGAGGTTCTTGTAGGTAACCCTTGATCTTATCAAATGCTTGCTGACAATCTGAATTCCAAACAACCGTTTGGTCTTTGCGTAATAATTTGAAGATGGGCTCGCAAGTGGGAGTCATATTAGAAATAAATTTGGATATGTAGTTCAGTCTTCCAAGAAAACCTCTGACTTGCTTTTCTGTTTGTGGAGCTGGCATGTCTTGAATGGCTCGGACTTTGTCTGGATCTACCTCAATCCCTCGGTGACTGACAATGAAACCGAGTAACTTCTCAGATCTTACTCCAAAGGTACACTTGGCTGGATTCAGTCTCAACTGATATTTTCTGAGTCTCTTAAATAGTTTCACAAGATGTTCCAGATGGTCCTCCTCGCTTTGAGATTTGGCTATCATGTCATCAACATATACCTCTATCTCCTTGTGCATCATATCATGAAATAAAGTTACCATGGCCCTTTGATAAGTAGCACCTGTGTTCTTCAGACCGAAAGGCATAACTTTGTAATAGTAAGTCCCCCACGGAGTAATGAAAGTAGTTTTTTCCATGTCATCGGGATCCATCTTGATCTGATTGTAACCGGAGAACCCATCCATAAATGAGAAAACTGTAAAACGAGCCATATTATCCACCAACGTGTCGATATGCGGCAAAGGGAAATCATCCTTCGGACTGACCTTGTTTAGATCCCTGTAATCCACACACATTCTGACTTTCCCATCTTTTTTCGGTACAGGTACAATATTGGCCACCCATTCGGGGTATTTGGACACTGCTAAAAAACCCGCATCAATCTGTTTCTTCACCTCATCTCGAATCTTGAGAGCCATGTCAGGTCTTGTTCTTCGGAGTTTTTGCTTAACTGGTGGGCATTCTGGTCGAAGCGGTAACTTGTGAACCACTATGTCAGTGTCTAGACCCGGCATATCCTGGTATGACCAAGCAAATACATCCACATATTCTTTCAAAAGTTCTTCTAGTTGCTGCTTGATTTATGCCCCTAGAGCTGCCCCAATCTTGACTTCTTTCTTGTCTTCTTCGGTGCCAAGATTAATGACTTCTATCTGTTCTTTGTAGGGTTGAAGCTCTGCATACTCATGGTGTGCCAATTTTACCAGTTCATCAGGTACTTCAAAATCTTCGTCCTCATCTTCAGCTTGGTATATTGGTGAATCAAAGTCAGGAGGGAATGCAAAGTCATGGGATTCAATGGGTTTTAGGACATCACTGCACGTTGGAATAGCTTAATTTATTAAAACACACAAAGACAAATGCAGCACACAAAAGAGAAATTTGTTTTGGTTTTTTAAGATTTCCATTTTTCTTTTTAAAATGAAAGCAAAAGCAGTAAAGGAAATAACACAAGGAAATTAACAAAACAGTTCATTTTTCATTGATTTTCTTGAAAGCTCGGGGCCCTTACAAAACATTCTTATAACCTTGGGCATAGCTATGGAGATTCAAAACAAAAACAAGAAAAAAAGACAAACAAATTACTTTAACTCAGGAAAAACCAAAGGAATCTCAATAGCTTCCCAGTTGCTCAAGGCAGTGTTGCAATGATACACTAACTGCTCCAGGTCTTCATCTTCAGAATCTTCCTCCACAGCACTGATTTGGAAACCTCCACTGATGAATATTTCTTGTATAGTCTTCGGGCATCCCTTGTCACGTGTTAGTGCTTCATCATGAGTTGGTTTGTAACCCAACCCTCCGCGATCCATCTTTGGCTTCACTTCAATAACCTCTCCCTAACCTGCAGGAGTACCTTCTTCCAGTGTAGACTTGATGCTCTGAATGGATGCAAAAGACGAACCACTCTTAGCCACTGTTCCTTCTAACATCACTGCATTAGCTATCTCGAGTTCCTGAAAGGAAGTTTCTAACGCGCCCTCATCTGCTTCGATATACTTGAACAATGACAGATTGCTCACCATTAGGTCCTCTTCACCATGTACAATCACTAACTTATCATTCACAACAAATTTCATTCTCTGATGTAAGGTGGAAGTTACTGCCCCAACGGCGTGAATCCATGGTCGTCCCAACAAACAACTATAAGCTGGGTTAATGTCCATGACTTGGAATGTAATGTCGAACACATGAGGTCCGATCATGATTGGCAATTCTACCTCTCCAACAAACGTTCTTCTTGAACCATCAAAAGCTTTTACAATCAAAGATGTTTGTTTCATTTCTGCCCCTGCATATGCTAACCTTACGAGCGACCTTGCGGGCAATACATTCAATGAGGATCCAGTATCGACTAAAACTCGTGCCATTGTGTCTTCCTGGCACCTGACAGATATGTGCAATGCACAGTTGTGATTGCGTCCTTTGTTCGGAAACTCAACATTATTAAAGCTCAGGGTGTTACAGGCTGTAATGTTGGCTATTACTGAATCGAATTGTCCGAGAGTTATGTCTTTTGTCACATGTTCCTGCTTCAATACTTTTTGCAGAGCCTCTCTATGTGCTGGAGAATTTATTAAGAGAGACAAGATCGATAGCTTTGATGGGGTTTGGTGGAGTTGATCAATAACCCTGTAATCACTTTTCCGAATAATCCTTAAGAATTCTTCGTCGTCTCCTTCAGTACCTGGTGCCTCTTGTTCTTTTATCGCAGCAGGGGTAACTTCTTTTGGAGCGGCTACTGCCATTTTTGGTTGATAGATGCAACCACTACGGGTCATTTTGCTTGTACCTGTAATGTTTGTCACGTCCACTTGGTTGTCTCTTATTGTCTCTTTCTGACTAACCTCCCCTGATCCTCGATCTATCATAGTCATGTCATACTTCCATGGAACGGCCTTTGTGCTTTCAAAAGGAAACGGTCTTGGTTTCTGAATAATAACCGGTCGGGGTTGATCGATAGCTGACTTGTTGAAAACCGGCTTCATACTTTTGTCGGTCGTTTTGAACACCAGAACTTTCTCACCTTTCTTTGGTAAATTAAAAATGGGCTCAATTACTGCAACTTCTTCTCTCCTCGCCTTGCTACACACTTGTAATATTCCTTCATCAATCAATCTTTGTATACCTCTTCGTACCTCATCACACCCTCTAGAATCACTAGAACATTTTTCACAATCATTATGGGTATCCTCTATTAATCCTGCTTTCAGTAGTTTCTTGTGAAGTAACCTCAACGGGGTTTTGATCTCTGACACGCTTCGGATCATCCTTTCATCTAACATTTCTTCTACTGCATTGACCCCTCCATGGTTCAGCAATGGATTACTTTTGACATTTGGGGGTACATCATAGAAAAACAAGATCTTCTTTTCCATCAACTCCCTGACAAGATGTTTTAAAGCAAGACAGCCTTCTAAATCATGACCGGCAACACCTTCGTGAAAGGCACAATGAGCATTTGGATTATAGTGAGAAGATGTAGTGTCTGGATTTAATGGTCGTGTTGTTACCAATCCCTGCTGCACTAAGGAGGGGTACAACTCTGTGTAAGTCATCGGTATCTGAGGAAGTGGAGGTTTTGTTGTTGGTCTCCGATTCTGGTAGTTTTGTCTGGGTTCCTGAGCTCTAGGATGATGATGTTGTTGATAGGGTGGAGTGTTGGGCGCTCGTTGATACCCTTGTTGAATTGGATGATATAAAGGTGCTGGCTGCACTGTCTGATAACTGGGAACAGGATGACTGAAAGTAGGAGTTACAGCTGCCACATAAGGTTGTTGGGCATACTGCAACGGATACATTGGTCGTTGCTGCTGGGATTGCTGAACATAACTCGCTTGAGGCTGCTGAACAAAGCCTTGCTGAGGTTGTTGAACATAACTTTGTTGATACTGTTGGTAAGGTGGTCTCCAGGTGCGACTCTTTCTTCCCACAGTTACTGCATTTGTCTTCCCTTCCTTCTTTTTATGGAAGTTACTGCTGAGCTTCTTGACATTGTTGTTACCAGAACTGCTGGAACCACTAGCCACCTTCCCATTCTTCATTCCTAACTCCACTCTCACCTCACTGCTACTATATCAGAAAAACTTGCGGTTACACTACTGATCATTTTCTCATAAAACTCCGGTCTCACTGTATCGATGAACCAATTTGTTAGCTCCTTTTCACTCAAAGGAGGTTCTACCTGAGAGGCAGTTTCCCTCCACCTCTGTGCATACTCTTTGAAAGATTCCAAACTCTTCTGTGACATACTCAGTAACTGTCTTCTATCAGGGGCTAAATCCATATTGTACTTGTAATGTTTCACAAAAGCATCGGCCAAGTCTTGGAAACTGTGAATACGAGACTGATCCAAATCCAAATACCATTTAGCAGGAGCTCCTTTCAAACTATCTTGGAAACAGTGAATCATAAATTTGTCATCTTCCACGTGAGCGGACATTCTTCGGTAATACATAACCAGATGCGTTCGAGGACAAGTAGCCCCAGAATATTGATCAAAATTGGGAACCTTGAATTTTGGCGATATTACCAATCCAGATACTAAGCACATATCTCTGGCATCAGTACCAAATATGTCATTTCCTTCCATTGCTCTGACTTTCCTTCCGATAGTCTCTACACTTTCTTTCAACTTATCATGTCGTCCGCTTTCTTCTTCATACCCATCAGGACCTTCGTATACTGGTGGAGGATCATGAAAAACAGGGCGCGCTAGAATCTGAACAGAAGGCTGAGTGTAAGTAGGAATAGCTTGAAGTACTTCTGGCCACAAAGGAACTGCTTGTTGATTGACTACTGGTGGAGGTACAAAACCAGGCGATAACCCGTATGGTGGTACATTTGCAACAGTGACTGCCGTTGGGATCGGCTCTACAGCTATGCCAGTGATTTCAGAAACAACAGTGGCTTGAGTGTCCAATTTTGCACGAAATGACTTGTAGGGCTTCTATGATCTGCCCCATGCCTCCTCGTAGCTCTCCAAGTTCATTATCAATTCTGTCCACATCCAAATTCTGTCCTTCCATTCTTAGGCGAGATTGGGCTCGGGTGTTGTATCGGTGTTGAGGATTCAGTGTGATTCTTTCTGGAGACAAGACAGCGAGATGAGACACAACACAAGAACATGCACATGCGATGCTTATGGATGCAAAATGCAACAGATGCAAAATTAATCATTCAAGGAACCCTAAGAAATATTTGCATAAATTATAACAATAGGGAAATAAGCAAATTCAAAAAGTCCTTATAGATTAACAACGATTCTGAAACTGAAATACAAGTCTTCAATACAAAATACATGATGAAATAAAACAGAGAACAAAATGATTTTAGATCTTCTGGTTGGATGGCCCTTCGTCTTCTGGATGACTTCTTCTTCCACCTTGACGGATCAACTCTTGAATTTCTTCCTTCTCTTGCATAGCCTTGAAATACTTATCTCTCCAAGTCTTTCCTTCTTTTTCATCTTTTGCCAAAGCAGCTTTCAATTCTTCTACGAGAGCAGGTTTGGGTGAGTCAGGCTTAAAGCGAGTATAGAACATCTTCAATGCTGCTTATTTTACCCATGATAGGTAAGATTCTAAAACAGTAGTGTCGTGGTAACCTAGGGTAGTTACTCCCCTCGTGTGGACATAACGCCAAGCATACACAATTCAAGCCCTGTAAGCGGGATTCTTCCCTTCTTCAATGTAAAATCTTCTCAAAAAGTCTGGGTCTGGTTCATCCTCTATTGGGTGTCCCAACTGTCGACGAGCCTGAATAGGATTATAGCTGATGCAACCATTGACCCTGATAAGTGGTACATTCGGGAAATCTCCACAGCTTTGGATCATGGCAATTCCTCCATACATATGGTCATACCACTTAATATCTGAGTGTTTGAGCGATAACAGCTTTTCCGTCCATGAGAGCCCATTTTGCTTATCCCAGAGGGTTGGAATTTTTAGCAAGTGCGAAATAAACCACTTGTGCAGGAGAATGGTGCAACACTCGATCCGTCCAACTCCATAACGGTTCCTACGGTGGATGGTAAAGTACGTATCAGCCAGCAAGGTACGGGATTTTTGATTAAGAAAAGGTTGATTGCAATTGCATCCACAAAATCACTAGCAGTCGGGAACAGAAACAGTCCGTAAATTAGCAAAACCAGGATGGCCTCAAATGCTTCAATATTTTTTAACAAGGCATAACTCTGAGCTTTTTCATATAGGAACATAGCTGGAAATCCATACAACCTTCCTTTAGCAATCATATGAGATCGTACCTCATCCATCTCCAAATACGCGGCCTCTGCAACTGCTCTTTCATTAGGAGTCTCTTCTCTTCTAGAAAACGGTCTAGGAGTGACGCCCACTCCCATCAGGGAAGAATATTCTTCCAAGGTTGGTAGTAACTGATAGTCTAGAAAGGTAAAACAATGATAGGTTGAATCATAGAACTGCACGAGTGCGGATAACATCTCTTCATAAACTTGAACTTCTAGCAAAGACAACATATTCCCATACTTCTCTCTGAATGCCTCGGGGTCTTCTACTAAACTTACCAGTTTATTCAAGTTTTCCAATTTTGGTTTTTGGAACACAACCTCTGCTTTCTTTCCAGAATCCATCCTATAATATCTGCAAAACAATCTTTAGTTCCTTGAATGTTTAATTAATGAAAATGCAAAGGTATTATGGAACTCAGATCAAAACATCATTTCATTTCATTGATTTTCAAGATTTGAATTACAAAATATCTAGTACATTTTACAAAATTCCTAAATATAAGGCTGACAGTATTCTAAATAAAAGTCTTCTTTTGCTTTGAGCTTCTTGATTTCTTCTTCCATCTAAGTCTTCTCAAGAATGAGTTTGTCCATGACTAGTTTCCATGGAGTTGGCTGAGAGCTGGAAGAAGATAAACCTTCCTGTGTCTTCCTCTTTTTATAAGCAATCATTTCTTCATCCTTCGCCCGGAGTTGTCTACGGAGTTCATCATTCTCTTCCATGGCCACTTGGTACTTGTATTTCCAGGCTACTTCAGTTTGTTGTGATTTCCTCAAGGCAATCTTTAACTTCTCTTCTTCAGACATAAAGATCATTGTGTGTTCCTCCTCTAAAACCATGGGTTTCTGCTGAGGATAAGGCATCTTCAGCTGAATAGCTCTCTTTCGGACCCATTGGAGATAAGGCTCGAGAGAGACGCAGTTAGGCTTCCCTAAGTCTTCCTTTCCTTTCTTGTGTACATGACCCCAAGCTTTTAGAATTTCTCCTTTCAAATCTGAACTTCCTTTAAAGAAAATATTCTCCACATGAGCGTTGTTTGGTTTGTCCTTCAAAGGATATCCAAGATGACGGCGAGCGAGAACAGGGTTATAATTGATTCCTCCACTTGTACCCAGGAGAGGTACATTACCAAAGCTTCCACAACTGTCAATGATTTTTATCCCATCGTAACTACGGCTGTACCAGTCAATATCAGAATGAGTAAGGGCCATAACCTTCTGAGACCACCAACCCTCCTTCCAAAAAGCATGAGCTTTAGGTAAGTGAGAAATAAACCACTTATATAACAAAGGGACACAACAGGTAATCATTCCTCCTTTATGCACATTTCTCAGATGAACAGAATGATAGGCGTCAGCTAGTAAAGTAGGCACAGGGTTTTTCTTCAAGAAAATATTGATGGCATTGAGATCCACAAAGTTATCAAAACTTGGAAACAAGAATATCCCATAAATGAGCAAGGCAAAGATGGCTTCGAATGCATCCATACTCAAGTGATCAGCATAGTATTGTGCTTTCCCAACCAAGAACTCTGCAGTCAAACCAAATACTCCTCCCTTAGTAACCATATTTTTCTGAATATCCACCAATCCTAAACGTGTAGCTTTAGCAATTTCCTCTTCCTTAGGGTCCTTCTCCATGATTGGAAAAGGAGAGTCTTCAAGAATAGGCAAACCAATCAAGCAAGAATATTCCTCAAGTGTAGGTACCAGATGATAATCAGGGAAAGTGAAACAATGATAGATTGGATCATAAAACTGGAGGAGTGTGGAGAGTAGTCCCAGATCCATCTTCTTTTTTACCTTCAACAATGATAATAAGTTCCCATACCTGCTCTTGAATCCTTCTAAATCGGTTATCAAAGTGCTCAACCTTTCTATGTCATCCAAGTTAGGACTTTTGTAAGTGTACTTCATAGTTTTCTTTTTTCCACTATCCATGATGATCCTAATGTTTACAAACAAGAGATCTGAGTTCCATGAAACTTTTATGACATGATGTTCATGAATGCATGAATGCACAAACACAGGTAACCACAGATTCACATATACATGGGTAAACAGATAAAGGTTTTGGTTTGGAGAACATGAGTATGGAGTCAAGGACTACCCACCCCAAAGGTATGTACTAAGGTTTTCAAAACTGCAGAACAAGGTTCTAAAAGAGTTCCCAGAGTCCTCGACCCATCTTTCGGATATTATCAATTTCCCAAATACTTGGTGGTCGATAATATTCTCAAGAGAGTCTCGTCCAAGTGTAGTATCGCGTATCAACTACTTTGGAATTACTTCCTTATAGTCATCGCACTACATCCTAATAAAGCCATAGTGGGGAAAAGGTAATCTAAAGGTCCTCAGTATCATGGGCTCCCATGTAGAAAGTAGCATTGTTTTCACGAATACTCGATCAACAATACTATCTCTCAAAAGGGCCTCTACTGAGCGAAGGTTTTCTCAAGTCAACTTGGTCGGGAATCAACTCCCTATAAGTCTCCTTGAATATACCACCATCCTATCATAAGTATGCTCAAACACGGGTATAGTGTTGTCTCACCACTCAAAGTTCCCAAGATCCAACAGGGCACATATATACATATTTACAAGTATTCATAAATATAGCAAGTATTCAAACAAGATAGGCTAAACCCTCAAAACATAAAGTCCCCAGTGAAGTCGCCATTTCTGTTGCGGTGAAAATTGGATATCAAGCTATTAAATTAACTTGAATCTTAATTCTTTTACAACCGAACTTTATTTTATCCAAAGGAAAGGTCTAAAGAAAGAAAAACCTTTTTCGCGATGTAACGACAACGCTTAAGAGATTCGGGGATCAGGGGTTGGTTATACTTAGGTAAGGTGTTAGCACCCTAAGCATTTGTAGTACTTTACAGGAACCTTTTGGTTGATTGTTTGCTAAGTTTATGAATATGTACTGTGGATTGGGATATGGATTAGGGATAAGTAAAGACCTAGGTTATATACACTAAGTTTGCTTGCAAAGACATCGCATCTTCTGCCTACGTATCCTAACTAGGATAGAATCAGAGCAATCATAGTTCACCTCACAAGGGAAGAAGAACACATGATTATGATCAAGGTTCAAGGGGGAACAAACATGACAATGTTTGTGTGGAGTTTAACAAAACTACCTAATCTAAGTTTTAAAAAAGGGGAAAGTAAGATATCGTGACAATGATTCTTACACAGAGTTGACAAACTCTTTTCCTAGGGTTCTAGTTGAAGAACACTCCTAGTACAAATGGGTTTCTTAGACTTGAAGCAAATTCTAATGGCTTCTTATCTAGGGTTAAAGTGACTTAACAAAGTCAAGAGAGGGATAAGGGATGTATCCATGATATGAGGGTCAAATGGACAGACTTTTCCTTTGGAAGGAGACAGGGGAGGCAACTGGATGAGAGCTAACAAGCTTCATCATTTGGGGAAAGAAAACAAAAAGAAAATTAAAAACATAATAAAGATGCATTCATGGTGACAACCATTAAATGATTATATAAGATTGATAAGAATGAAAAACGCATTGATGACAATCAAAGCAGGTAAGCAGAACAGGAATTGTGACGACAGATCAAGTTCAGGTGCAATTAACAGATGAAGTAATATGAACATGGTATTAATCAAAGATGAAGTTTTAACATGTTGTCTAACATTTAAGGGTATGAATGCAAACAAGTATCACAAAAAACCACAAGTACATCAAGAGAAAATTCATCTTCATCTGTCAAAAGCGATCACAGAAAGTACACAAATTGCACATAGTCAAAAGAGATGAAAAATTATGCAAACATGAAAATAAAAAATATGACATGAAAGTAGACATCAAGATGAAAACAATGCAAAAATAAATGGGTGAAAAATGATTAAAATTGAGAGAGATATGATTTTTCAAAGATTGGTAAAAAATGACAAAAATTAATAAAAGAGTTGCCCTCCTCAGGGGTTGAACTCAGGTTCAAGGCGTGCAAGGCGTGTTTTGGCATATGGTCTTACCACTGGGGTGGCTATACATCCATTGATGGAAGCCACCCCATAAATATGTGAGGGGTGTTTTCAAACAGGCTGGGCATAAAAACAAGGCAAGAATCATGATTTGCATTTTGGGCATAACTTTCTCAAATCTTCATCTTTTTTGACAAAATTTTAGTGTAACTTGGAGGATTTTTCATGAGGAACAAGATGACACTTTTATATTTTTGAAATTCATCTTCCATTTTAAAACCCGATAGCTCTTGTATTTGGAAGTTTGAAATGCATTTTTATGTGAGTCTCATGTACCAGTCGGTTTCAAATCAAATTAATCATGCTCACACAACATATAAATGATAATGAATGGATTCTTGCAAGAGGTAGAGCTTAATTCATGCTGTAATGAAGAAATGCTATGTGAAATGCAAATTTACATGAATGAGATGCATGGTTCATGGCAGTTTAGTTTCAAAGCACATATTTATCAAGATGAACACTCACACACATCAAGTATATGTCATTGAGTGAATTAAAGCCCAGAGTGAGGTTCAATTCTAACTGGTATGAAATATGGTGATCCAAGTGATAGGTTTGTGAAGTGAAGTGCATGAAAGATGTGCTATGTCAGTTTCATAGATATCCAGACTAAATCAAACACACACACACATCACATAAACATGATATTGAATGAGTTAAAACACACTTTGATGCTCAACACCAACTGTTATGAAATATGGAGACTGAGTTGCAAGTTTGGCACTAGTATGATGCATGAAACATGCAGTTCTTATTTGTAGGCATATTCTGATCAATTTAAACATCTTCACATCACACATATATATAAACAAATGAATTCAAACAGTGAAAGTGGTTTCAAATTGGTTGGTATGAGAATTGACATGCAAACTGCATTTTGGTGTTTTTGAAAAAGTATGAGAATCTCAAATCATGTTACAGGCATATTTTGATCAAAACAATCACTCAAACAATTCACATATATGTTGTTGGATGAATATCAAGCAAGAGAAGAGTTTAAAACAATCTGTCATGAAAAATTGCATGTCAAGTTGCAAGTTGATTTGAAAAAAAGAAATGTTGAGGTTCAGTTTTGGTTCTATGCTTTTTCAGGTCAAATCAAACATCTATACACCGCATATTCATGATATTGAATGTGTATGAACACAATTTAAAACCAAAAACAAGCCGCCACAAAGAATGATAATAGAGTTGCAAATGTTGGCATTTTGAGGCATGAAGAATGTTCAGTTCAAGTTTATGCACATGTAGGCCAAATCAACCATACATACAAGTCACATATGTGAATACAAGTGATTTAAAACACCCAAACTGGCTTGAAACAACCTGGTGTGAGAAATGACAAATGGCTGCAACATTGAAGTTCTTGTACATTCATGAAAATAAGCAAACCAGTTTCCAATCATTTTTAACCCAAATCAAATGTACACACAAGTCATACATGTATAAATGAATGATTCTAAACTCAAACTTGAGCATGTTCAGGCCTGCAGTCCAAACTGATATGGCTATGGCATAAAAATGAAAAACATGCCACTTTGTGAATGAAAATAAAAACCAAATGCAATCAGCTTAAACCACACATATATATCCAACATATTCATGATTTTAAAGGTGTCTCAACTCAATCAAACAATTACCTCTATGTCATGACAAAATTTGTGCACAAAGCCACACATAACATGTTTTCACTTAATGAGCTAAAAATGCCAAAACATGGAATTATAGTGCAAAGCAAGAAAGGACTATCCACATACCTCTAGTAGCCTGTATTGAGCAAGTTTAAACACCAAGAAACCCAGAGGAACTTCAAGTGCTCCTAACCTTTGAGAGGTTTCTTCTTTGTGAAGTAAGAGAGCAAATTTCAAGACAATTGGAGAAATAAACTCCACCAATGATCCTCAATGCTTTAGACAGTTGAGAAATGATATATGAGAGGTGTTAGGATGATTAGAACACCAAGGAAATGTATGGAACAAGATATAGCTGATTTTATGGCTTTTGGTCAAAGTAACTTGGTGTGGAAGTTGACTTTTTGAATGATGAGGTTTTTGAGTGGTCTCAGGTCTTGTACACCTTCTATATCATATTTAGAGATTGTGTGGATGATTGTTGGGGTGTTTGAATGGAGAGAAATGAATTTGGCAGCCTTGGTAGCAAGACAAAGTTTTGGTGTTTTTTGTGAAAGAGATTTTGTGATTTTTGAAGCAAGGAGTGGAAATAGTGAAAGCTTTCAATTTCTCTGGTTTTTAGAATTGATATTGTGTAGAGAATGAAGTGGTGAGGGTTCTATTTATAGGCAAGGAAGTGGCTTGGGGCAGATTTGAAGATTTCTTCACTTTGAAGAAAGGTTTTTCATTTTTTGGATGAAACCTCCACAAGAGGGTTTTCTTGGCTGATAGGCAAGCCTCAATAGTCAAGAAAAAATATGAATTAGTGTTGCTAACTGCAGGCTAGAGATGTAGTTTGAGGGCTGTGGCATAATTGCTCTACACCTCATGCTTACTTTTTCACTTTTGGATGCAAGTTGCAAAGCCACTTGCAAGGCAACTTGTAAGCTTGGGTTTTCTTCTCTTATGCATAACTCCTTTGTTTTTCATGCTAAAAACTCCTCACATATCAGATACAACATGGTTCACCAGCTGTGTTTGGTCAATTTTGATGAAAGAATGAATTTTTGAATTTTGACAATGTGGGACTAAAGTGAAAAACCCTCAACTTGCCATAACCATAACCTTCAGCTCACAAATCCCTTTGAGATGTGCTTGTACTTTTTAGAAAGCTCTCAAATAGCTCTAAAACATTCATGTTTTTATGAGTTTCAATTTCCCAAAGGAACTTGGCCAAAAAGTCTCCCAAAGTTGCTAAAAAATGAACCTAAAAGTGAAATTTCTCCAAGTCTTTTTCCCTTCTAGAAATGAATTTGATCATAACTCCAAATCTATGCATTTTCTGATCATCAACCACTTAGGGACTTTTGTAGGGTTTGTCAAGAGCTTCCAAATGAGCTTTGAACCAACTCAATTGGATGTGTGGTTAAGGAGTTATGGTTTAGCCCCTTTCAAAACCCTAATTTCCCAAATTTTCGATTACTCCTTCATCCTTGATCCAATGGTCATGAAAATTGATATGCAAGTCCAATATGACATAAGGAACAATTTTGTTTCACGACTTGAAGTCCAATTCCTAAAATTTGAAGAGTTGACGTTTTGGTCAACCGTACGATCGATCGGTGGCTACCGAGTCGCCTGTTGATACTCTGGACCTCCTGAGACTTTGAAACTTCTTGAGTGAACTTTATTTAGCTACATGAACCTCATGGATCATAATCTCACCATTAAAACACCTTCCAACATCAAAGTCAAACTACAATTGACTTTTACTGGTCAAAAACCCTAATCGGGTGCCCTGAAATACACTGTTCTTGATTCTGGGGTAACAACCTCAAATTGGATTCTCAATTGACATTATATGATACCCTTGATCTTGTTTCATAATTGAATTAGCCCAAAACATTGACTAATCACAAACCCTGAAGCTTCGATTTGACTGTACAAAACCCTAATTCATCTATAACTTGACAAAGACAAACTTGCACTGGGTTAAGGTTAGATAATTCATGAGTATGCTCCTAAAATGATAATGAGAATCTAAGGGGCCAAAATTTGGGGTGCAACAATGGTGGTGCTTGGTTTTGGTGTTTAGACCTCCCTTTAATAGCTTTCTTTGAGCTTGTTCAATTAGGGTTTAGGAAGAGCATAGTTTGATTTCTCTTTCTTCAAATAAATAAGGATTGCTTTGATTGCTTTACATTCTCATCCTATGATTCAAGGTACCTATGTGGAAGCCTCATCTTTCCTTTGGAAGGATGTGTGGCATTTCACAAGAGGTAGAACCTTTGAGGATGCCTATCTCAGATGACTGGTTGAGTGCCAGGATGGATTCCTTTGGTTTCCATCCTGCTTCCCATCATCAATCACTAATATTGAGGTTAATTCTCTTCCCCTTTGTTGGAGCTTGTGGAGGCATGAAGATTAAGACTTCTCTTGAAGATGGCTTGGACTTGGAGTTGCTTGCTGACTGTTTGGTTGCTTTGCTGTTTATCTGCTTTGTTGTTGAGCTGTTTGTCTGCTATTTTGTCTGTTGTTTTCTAATTGCTTGATTGTTGCTTATGTGACTGTTTGGTGTGTTGCATTAGACTAGGTCTCATATATATGTTTATAGTCCTAGGAGCATCCTAAAGGTTGAGATTAGCTCCCTTTGCTTGTCTGCATTTAGAGGTTGAGTCTGGCTCCCTCTGCTTGACTGTTATTGATTGGCTTTGCTTGCTGGTTTAAGGTTGAGTCTGTCTCCCTTGCCTGTGCTTTGTGTGTTGCCTCTGGGCTTGCTTGCTCTAGAAGTTGAGCTTGGCTCCTTCTGCTTGTTTGTTGCATTGCATGCATTTTATTTACAGTTATTTCTTTTACTGTTGTTTTCCTTTGCCATGTTCCCCTAGGAACTCTGACTTTTCTTGTTCAAGAGAAGTTATGAAAAACATTAGGGTTCTAACCATGCATGATAACATTAGATAGTTCCCTCCTAACCTCAACCATAGGTTCAATTTTGCATGACAACTTTAGGATTGAATTAGTTCCCCTTTAGTGTGTCTTTTCTCTTCTCATCTGCCAACAAAATCAAAATACAGTAATAAAGGTTAAATGATGTCGTACGCTATGAGCCTTAAGCTACTTGAGAAAGGATTGTTGGAGAGTTTCTTTTCAACAGCTTAGATGTTTAGTATGACACCCTTTGGGTGGCATGTGACGCATTCACTCTCAGGTCATAGTCTCTAGTGCGATATTAGTTACAAACATCCATAAAAAACACTTCTTCTAAAAAACAAAAAACAAAGATCAAACTCTTTTTGTCCTCTTGGACCTTTAATTCTTGGAAGCCTTTTTCAGAAGGAGAGTTCTATTAACTCCCGGTTCTACCGCAAACGGTAAACGCCTAAGTCTCCGTCGAGCGAGCTGCATACACCAACTGTTGGAACCGTCTGTTAACCCTACTCGGATAAAAAAGACAAACTTGTATCTCTCGTTGTCCTGAACTACGTTTGCTCTGATCTTTCGTGCTGTGTGAAAGTACGTAGGCACGAGATGCGATATCTCGGCAAGGAACCTTTCCCCGTAGTTAGGCGAACTACGTTGACTCTGATTTCTCGTTCCAGACGGGAATACGTAGGCATAAAGTGCGACGCTTTGCCGAGTCATTTTCTTTTCTTTTTAGACCAGACCTTTAGCGTAGATAGATTTAATCAACTCGTCAGATAAACACAAAAAGTGTGGATCCCATCGATTACGATGGACGTGAGGGGTGCTAATACCTTCCCCTTGCGTAACCGACTCCCGAATCCAGACAATGGTTGCGATGAACTTGTCTTATACCTTTTCGTCAGGTTTTTCCGATCGTTTCCTTTCCCGTTCCGAGGGATAAATAATGAAAGGTGGCGACTCTTCTGTTTTTCCGGCCTCGTTTTTCGCAGTAGCGACAGTCGGCGACTCTGCTGGGGACTTTATGATTCCCTATGCGAGTCAATCCTAGCGCTTGTGTATTTACCTGTTGGGTTTTATTTATCGCACTTTACTTTCCGCATTTTTATTTTCAGTATGATATTATTATTGTGCTGTTGTGGGAAGGGGCTCTGATGAGTGAGAAGCTAGACCCAGGCTTGAGTGTACTTAGCATTAGTTTTGGAAATTAATGGGTGCGTGCTTGCTTTGCAGGCACTAGTGTCTCATGAAATCCACGCTCAGACAAGGTTCTCCCGATTGACTTCTTTTCCGGCCCTTTGGGCCTGAGGGGTTGTTGGTTTGGAGGATTGTCGACTCTGGGGACCGATCATTTGTGACTCAGCTAAGTGAGGCCACTTCAAGAGATGATGATGCCACACCTTCTGGGTATCGTATCATCGTTTCTTGAAAGTCTGTGACGCTGGGAAACGCATAGGATGCCATACCTTGTTTGTGATTAGGTCCATACCTGTGAGCGGGGTCGGGTTATTGCAGGAAACCTTAACCTTCATACTACCTGGTTTTCTTGACAGTGAATCAGTGTTGTTGGGTTCAGAGGTTCTTATCATCAGAGATGTGGTTGTTCTCGAAAGTGCATAATTTTTGGTCCTCTTCAGGGTTGTATTATCAAAGCAGTTGTATTTGTGTTGGATCAGAGCCTCGGTCTCCTCAGCAGCACAGTCTTGATCCCCTGTTGCATATCATTAACGTGTGTCTGTGTTGCAGGTGCATATCATCCCCCGGTTCTAGTTTTCTTGCCTTCTATTATGCTAGTATGGGATCTTTTAAGAAGAATGTGGCCTACAAGCTCCCTACCCCAGATGTTGCTCTCTTGTCTAGTTTGATTGCCTTGACAGATGATACAGTGAGAAGGGAATTCAGAAAATCTTATGGGAAGCTGCTCAGTCTGGTTCGTAAACCTTCTGTGTATGAGTTGAATGGGTTGTATGCCTTGCTGCAGTTCTATGATCCTCCATTGAGATGCTTCACTTTCCCGGACTTCATTCTTGCACCTACATTGGAGGAGTATGCTGAGTTGTTGGGGGTACCAGTTAAGAATCAGATGTCGTTTGTTCATATGGATGCTAAGCCTAATCTGGCTAATCTAGCTCTTTCTCTTCATCTGGATGCCTCTGAGTTGCTTTTGTCTAGTTGGAATGGGGTTCCTGGATTTTCTCTGCAGTTCCTAGTTGGGAAAGCCCAACAGTGTGCCAAAGACGGTTGTTGGATCGCATTCAACGCCATTCTTGCCCTCTGCATATATGGCATCATTTTGTTTCCCAACATGCCTGATTTTGTAGACTTGGACGCCTTTCATATCTTTGCATCAAGGAATCCAGTTCCTACCTTGATTGGAGATGTATATCATTCCGTCCATTACAAGAACGAAAATAGAAGGGGTAAGAATGTATCATGTTGTGTGCCCTTACTCTACAGATGGTTTGATAGTCACCTGCCCAAGAAGGGTCTCTTTGCTTCATCTGCAGCCACAGCTGAGTGGTCTGAGCGCTTGATGGGTTTATCCGCAGAGAGTGTTTTTTGGTTTGATAGAGATATGTTAGATACTGAGGTTATATTCAGCTGCAGTGGGTTTCCAAATGTGCCTGTAATTGGAAGAAAGGGTTGTATCAACTATAATCCATCTCTACTTGTCAGACAGTTTGCTTATGCTTTGAGGGTTCCGCCAAAGGATGAAGAGGTGCAGGAATCTCTGTACCTCACTGGTCTTCTAGAGGGGGATATGTTAGCTAAGCTTCAGCAGGCCTGGAATGATATCAGTAGACGAGGGAAATCATTGTTGGGTAAAAGCAATAGCCAAGCCTATGCTCCATATGTGACCTGGGTCAAGACCAGAGCAGAGACCATAGGGATGCCTTTTCCACCTGCTAAGCATGAGTTCCCTCCAGTGGTTGAAGAGCCTACTACCGTGTCTATTTAGCAGTATAATCAGGTGTTAGCTGAGAAGGAAGAGCTGGAAAAGGCCAACGAAGAGTTGGAGAAAGAGCTGGCGCAGGTTAGAAGCGAGAGAAACAAAGTTGTCCACTCCTTCGAGAAGCAGACAAAGTTGGTGAACAGGTTAGTGTCGCGGTGAAAATCGGATACCAAACTATTGATTAGTTTGAATCTTTAATTAATTTTGCAACCGAACTTTGAGTTGTCCAAAGGAAGGGATAAAGATCGAAATTCCCACAATGCAATGCAAATGCAAGGTTTAGAGAGTTTTAGGTTCGGGGGTTGGTTAAACTTAGGGAAGGTACTAGCATCCTAGATTTCTGCAGTACTCTACAGGAACCTCTTGTTTTATATTGTTTATTGCTATGGTTTATCTGCTTAAGATTTAAAGACCTAGGGGTTTATTTTCTAAGTATACTCGATAAGATGTCGCATCTTATGCCTACATATCCTTACGGGAGTGGAATCAGAGTATTTTGTAGTTCTCCTAAAAGGTTAGAGGAGTTCTTTGACTGTGGTCAAAGTTCCTACGGGTTTAGGGTAGTTGATTGATTGATTTTAGGAGAAAAGATGAGTCTTCATTTTAAGGGAGATTTAACCGCCACAAGTTGTTGGAAAATAGTCTTTGCATCGTCTTAAGAAAAGGGCTTACGTACTCGGATAGGGATCAACGAGGTACACCTTTATCTCTCTTAAGGCAAAGTTCCTATGGCTTGATTGTATTGTTGTGGAGTGGAGGTTCTATCTCACTTAAGATGATTAACATCTTTCTCTAATATGTTTGAATATATTTGTTGTATTGAGTTGTTTGTATTGTGTTTATTGTTTTCCTATGTTGTAAAATAAAGAACAGTCCTTCCTATGGGGTAGGATCTATCCTAGGAGATCGCCTTGAATGGGATCAAGGATCAAGGGGATTATGATGCAAATGATATGCATTACACATAAGTGTTGACTTATGTGTAGAGTTTTCCTTTGGACGGATGCAATTGCGAGAATGATAAATGCAGTAAAGGTAAATTGCAGAAAATGTAAAAGGGAAGATAATTAAATCCATACACGAATGCATGAAAGCGCTAGGTGAGTGTGTGAATTGTGTATGTGAATGTGCACGGTTAGATTGTATTTTACGCTGTTGATTGGTTTTAAGTTTGAGTTATAAGAAAGTATGGTTTTAAACGAGAAGTCGGTATGAATTAAATTCTAATGATTTATTTTATTTATTATTAAAATGTGTTGGTTATAGAATAAAAATAGTTTTTTTATTTTTTTTTTAAAAGTTAATTAAATACTCAGAATTTATTCAAATATATAAATTGACAAATATGTGGTTTATTTATGAAAGGTTTTATTTTATTATAATAAATACTTATTTAACTAAAGGGTTATTGAGTTGATTTAAAAAAAGTTAATTTAAATTTAATTAGCAAAAGGGTTTTAAAATGAATTAATTTTGTTAAAAGAGTTTTTAGTTATTAGGATAAAGAGGATTGATTAATTGGAATTAAAAAAAATATGAATGAGTATTAATTTATTAATAAAATTGCTGAGAGTTAATTATAACAGTCGGTTAGACTAATGACATAAGAAAGGGTTAATTAATTAATTAAATTTAAGGATTATTGGATTAGTTAGGTTAATTAAAAGATTTAAATGAATTTTAAAAGTTGAGTAAAAGTTAAAAGGTGATTAACGGTGATGTGGTTATGTGTGGTGAGCAGGTGCATAATCAGTAATAATAAGCAAGCAAAACAACAAAAAAACAACGAAAACACAAGGAACGAAAAAATGGAACCCTAGGTTCCCCCTCTCGTGATTGGTCGGTTTCTCTCCTTCATCCTACTCAATCACACGATTGTGGTTTAGCTTTTTTCTCGATTCTTCAGCGATTTTCATGTTTGTACCTGAAACACAACTCAAAGCGTTAGATCATTCAACAATTGCTTGAAATTCTCAGCTTTTACACTTAGGGTTTTTTTTCTCGGTGAATATCCGTCCCTTGCCTTCTCTCTTTGATCCCTTTATATAGACTCCAACATGAGATTTTGTGTAAGGAATGATTAAGAGCTTTGATTGATGATTGGTTTTTTTCTAAATCGATATCACCCAAATTTGAAAATCTTCCTTTTTCGTCCAGATCGTTTAATGCTTGTTAAAATGGAGATTTCAAATCTTTGATATTGTGTTAAATACCTATCTGTCCAGATTCCACGTTTGAGGATTTGTGTTGGATATTTTTGCATCTTTTTGGGAATATTCTTTGCTCAATTTGCTAATCCAATTACTATGTTTCAGCAGGTGTAGATAGTAGGATACTTTGGGCCATGGGAGATGCACGCGGCCCAGAGCAAACTCTGATAGTTGCGGTGTGAAAAGATATGGTGAGCCCAAGGTTTTGTTCGTTCCTTGATGGAGGTTTACACGATAACGATGGTAGTGACACTGAATATTGAGCGTTGCCTCGTGGCTTTAGTGTACCAGCGGCTACAACATGACACGGGTGAAAAGAAGCAAGGTTGTCAGTTCCTCTTTCCGTTTTACTTTCTATTCTTGTTTTCACGTCAACTTGGTGTGTGTCTGATCATTGGTTTAGAGCTATGATTTAGAGATATGGATTGGAGCTAACTGCAAGACAACTGAACTTTTGAGGTTCTGCAATTCACTGGTGTGGATACAACATTTGTGAATCTTGAGGTGTTGATGACAATAAACCGTGCTGACCGGGTGGAAAGGAAGGGCGACTGAGATTGATTGAAGTTATTGTTGTGATTGTGAATCATGGTGGGAAATCTCTGGAGGAGATGACTGTTTTAGATTGTCGGCATTGTTGAAGTGTGTTGAATTATCATATGGATCTAGTAACTTTCATTGTCTAAAACCTGCTTGGACTCATTTATTTTCCAATGGTGTTGAGTAGTTCTAATTTCTTGTTTTGACTTTGCAGAGAATGGTATGGTCAGGTCGCGAGAGGATACACACAACGCCCATGGATGTCAATTCCTTACTCAGTTTGTACCAACTCTTCCAACATGACAGAAAGTCAGGATTTTAATTCATCCTTTCTTATCTAGTGACTGGCTTGGTGATGAATTACGGGAGGAGGTCAACGATAGGATTAAGGATCTCGACGCAGTCCAGATGTTGCAATATACTGCTGGTAACCAGGAGTTGCAGACCGAAGTCTTAGGAGGATTGCTCAGAATTTCATGTCATCATCAATTATGCCTTGTTCCACTTTAATCCTAAATGCGGTTGGTTTTCATTCTGTGTTTGCAGGGGGTGGTCCTGAAGATCCTCGGGGGTGCTGTGACTGTAGTGAATGGTATTCCTGAGCAAAAGCTAATTATCACTTTGTTGCCTATTGTAGCGTGGGCATCCTTTCTGACTCTTGAGCTCAATCCTGCTATGCTTAATAGATCATTAACTATCTCTTTGCAAATACAGGTACGAAGCTCAACAGAGGAACTCTCGGTTTGGAGTCTTTTGTATAATGCTGAAAGTATCCTTCACGGCAAGAGGTATTAGCTTTTCTCTTCATTACTTTTACTCCACTTCAGTTTGCAAAGTTTAACTAATTATGGTGTTTCTTGCCAGAGAGTGCAAACAGGGTAGCAGAATTGTGCTTGTTGATTCCAGGTGTTGTGGTTTCTTTAAGAGTTCCAATAAGACTTGTTGATTCGAATGTTCGCATTCTAGGGAAAATCGCTCATCAATTGGTAAGGCTGAGCTCATGATGTACAAGTTGAGGATCTAACGCCAGAATTCTTAAAACATGATCATCGTTGAAGGAACCATGGGCCTCTCTTTAATGCACCAAAATTTGCTAGGTGACTCATCTATCATGGTTTGGGTGGGTATCATTTTATGTGTTGCTTGTAGCTGTCTGGGCTTCTAGATTATTATCTTTTCCTAATGTATGCTTTCTTGAAAAATGCAGTGCTTGAATATTTGAGCCGGTTAGCGTTGGCTGAGGAACAGCCTTCTGCTTCTTCATATTGTTCTGATCAATAAGAAAGAGAAGCAATAAGGAAGTAGCAGTGGATGTCAAGTTCATGCCGCAAATGCTTGGTTGGGGTTTAAATAGTCGCAGATGTCGCAAAATCCACTCCCATCTCCTGATCATCATCCCTCAAAGGATTTGTAAGACGCATGGCACGAGGAACTCCGTGAACTTCCTAGAGTTTGAAACAGTTTCGATGATTGGTGCTATTTCCTTCAAATGGTACGATGTAGAAGGGATAACTGAGATTGTAACCTTGATAACTCTTGTTGTTCAATTAACGAGCTTACTGTAGAACTTGAGATTGTAACTTTCACATAACTATAAGTACTTATTTTTTTTTATAATCCATTGTTGCTTAACATGAATATAATTGGGCTATTTTGGTGCTCACAAAGTCAAACCAAGAACCACTGCCATGCGGTTAAACCGTATGAGGTACTCAAGGAACAATAATTGTTCATGATGGAGGATCAAAAATTAAGGAAGTTTAAGTGAACTTATACAAATAATTTGACTTGCGTTGGACTTCGAAGTTTGCTTCCGTAGCCCTTTTACTGATTGGATTTTATCCTTTGATCTTAATATGAGCTAGTATTGTGAACCAATCATGAAATTGGCTCTTGTGAGGTTCTAATTTGTGTGGCCTACGCCTTGATTTCCAAAATGTGATAACCTAATAGTATGAATTTGATCATGGGTTTGAACGTGATGAGCTCCCCGTGGTAGAATAAGATCCACATCAATCCTGCTTTTAATTTCCGGAGTCAGATAAAAGCCATTGGGTTCCAATCAGCTTGTGAGTTTATTGTAAACTTCGATAAAATATGGTTCAAGATTGGATAAACCATATGAGAAATTCTTTGAACCTTCCACTGGCTACTTAAAGGGTAAAATCATCGTAAGCATAGCCTAGATCAGAATCAGATAACCATGTTGGGAAGGATTGAATTGTAAGCGTCCTCTCCATCTTAAGACACCTGCACGAGCTGGTTAGCCATAATAAACATACACAACAGCATAAAGATAACGTGTAAAGGGAAAAAAATGCACAAAGAGGTGGGATTTTTACGGTTAAAAGTTAGGGTGTGACAGATGCCCCTATTTAAGTTACTTCTATCCGGAGAGGTGGAGATTGAAATCTTCTTCTCGACAAGATAGAAGGAGCTTAAATATAAACATTTGCACGAATTTTTGACCCTAATAAGCCACCGAATGCAAAATGATATGTAATGCTATGGAGATGCAGGACAGACGGTCCTGTGGGGATAAGATGTCACAGGGGATGGACTGGGCACAACACGCAAAACAAAGAGCAACATACCCAACGAAGCGGGACTTCATGGGGACATGAAATAGCCAGCAGCGGGAAATCTCCAAAGTATAAAAGTAACACATACACCAAGGATATGGCGCTTTAGACAATAGGCGAGAAACTTGTAATCGGAAGATAGCTTATTACCAACATGGGGCAATCCCGACAATGATAATAATCAAAGTGAAATTTCTGATCGAGTCAACGGTTCAGTTTTATTTCATATTTTTCTTTTTCTTCTCCCTTTATTATCCAATTAGAAATAGTAAAAAATGTAAAACTTCCCCGAGCGTCCTGGTATGGGTACCATAAGCTGGTCTCAGTCTCTAACGTAGAACCTCCTCGAGTGTCATGATATGGGAATCATGAGCTGGTCTCAGTCTCTGACGTAGAACCTCCTCGAACGTCATGATATGGGAATCATGAGCTGGTCTCAGTATCTGAGGTAGAACCTCCTCGAGCGTCATGATATGGGAATCATGAGCTGGTCTCCGTTTCTGTTGTAGAACTTCCACGAGCATCATAGTCTGGATGCTATGAGCTGGTCTCAGTTTCTGTTGTAGAACTTCCCCGAGCGTCATAGTCTGGATGCTATGAGCTGGTCTCAGTCTCTTCCCGAAATGATAAAAACTCGTGAGAGTATCTTCACAGGGGGTTGTAATTTTGGTAGATTGTAGATGTCGTTGTAAACTGTAAATGTAGTTCATTCTAGAACCCTGTAGATATAGTTCGTTGTAGAACTTGTAGGTTGTAAATGTTGTTGATGTAATCTGTACTGTGCTCTGTTGTTGTAGATGTAATTTGTAGATGTAGTTGTAAAGCTTCACCGGGGGTCTTCGGGAGAGATGTGAGCCGGTTGAATTGTGATGTATGCCTTCTCAAATAAAGGGATACTACCGTGATAAACTTCCTCGACTTCTTCGGGGAGATGTCACTCGATGGAAATAAACTTGTGCGAT
Source organism: Lathyrus sativus (assembly GCA_963859935.3). Lineage (NCBI taxonomy): Eukaryota > Viridiplantae > Streptophyta > Magnoliopsida > Fabales > Fabaceae > Lathyrus > Lathyrus sativus. The sequence continues at coordinate 406,908,962 of OZ012736.1, read as the reverse complement.
GAACTCACTGGGGAATGCGTTCTTGTTGAGTGTCTTTGTAATTGCAAAATATTCTGTAAGTTCTCAAAGTAAAGAGAGGTGTCTTGTAATGTCTTCGGTAAGCTTCTTTGATGAATTTATGAAGCGATACCTTTTGATGATTTGATGATGTTGAAGAACCCACTGAGGGTGAATGAACTGTCTTGTAGAAAATATCGTTTGTCATTTTGAATAAGGTTTTGATCAAAACGAGTTGCTCAAATAAAGAGATTATTTAGTCTGAATGTGGATGTTCGGGAAAATCCTGTGATGCTATTATTTGAAGAAATGTCTGTCTTTATGAATATTCTTCTTGGGGGATAGGGTGCAAAATGAATGCATCCATGCTTAAAAGTTGGAGATGTCCGTGATGCGATTGCCAAAGACCGAAGTTCAATTCAGGAAATAACTGAAGAGAAACTGTCACGCAAAACTCAACCATTGAGGTGTGAACTCAAATGGGATTGTACTAAAATAACCATCTTTCGTGAGGGTTGAACTTCATGGGGAAAATGAAACATTGTGCTCTTTCTGCCTAGGATAGACGAATCTACGTGGAGGGATAAGACGCACCCAGACACCTAGGGATAACCATAGCCAAAGCGATAGGATAAAACAAATACAAAGAATGCGAAAAATGCACATGCCATGCTGTCTACTTATATGCTATACGTATGCTGACGGACTGGAGAAGCGAAATGAACTCCTCAGACGGAAAGGTACTCAAGCTAAATCTCCACAGACCTCGTACCACCTGTAAAGAAATCTTGGACATAACCAGACCTCGCCTCTGGATAAAATAAATATCCTCTTGCCCTGGAGAAGCACATAACATTGTTGTTTTCTCTGGATGAAATGAACGTCCTCGGTCATCCTTTTGTTATTCATATATCAAGTAGAACATAAGGTTTTTGAAAAGGTTTAAATCAATTTGGATTTTGCTATCAAGAATACATATTTACGATAAAATGAAAAACGTTTTTATTGAATGGTGGTCAGCAGAAAGGCGTGAACCCTAATATTACAATGTTGGAAAGTAATAGCGATTACATAAAGGGAATAACGATTTGATTCTCTTAGACAAAATATTTCTTAACAGCATCAGTGTTAATAAGGCGAATGATCTCTTCTCCGTCCATTGTTGCTAACATCAAAGCACCTCCTGTCAAAACCTTCTTTACTACATATGGTCCATCATAATTCGGGGCCCATTTTCCTCTGACGTCGGTGAGGAAAGACTGAATCTTCTTAAGCACGAGGTCACCTTCTTTGAATGCACGGGGTCGAACCTTATCTTCAAATGCCTTCTTCATCCTCTGCTGATACAACTGCCCACGGCAAAGCGCAACCATCCTCTTTTCTTCGATTAAGTTCAACTGATCATATCTGTTCTGACACCATTCAGCTTCTGATAACTTTACCTCCACCAAGATCCTCATAGAAGGAATCTCAACTTCTATCGGGAGTACTGCTTCCATACCGTAGACAAGTGAAAATGGAGTTGCCCCAATCCATGTGCGTACCATCGTATGATATCCATGTAAGGCGAATGAGAGCATTTCGTGCCAATCTTTGTAGGTAACAACCATCTTCTGAATGATCTTCTTGATATTCTTGTTGGCGGCTTCAACAGCCCCATTCATCTTTGGTCTGTAAGGGGAAGAGTTATGATGCTCAATCTTGAATTCTTCATACAACTCTTTCATCATCTTGTTGTTCAAATTGGAACCGTTGTCTGTAATAATTCTGCTTGGCACACCATATCGGCAAATGAGCTGATTCTTGATAAATTTGACAACCACATGTCGAGTTACATTAGCATAGGAAGCCGCCTCGACCCACTTGTTAAAATAATCAATGGCTACTAAGATGAATCGGTGTCTATTGGACGCTTTCGGCTCTATCATTCCAATCATATCAATTCCCCACATAGAGAATGGCCACGACGATGAGATAATAGTCAACAAAATTGGAGGTACATGAATCTTATCTGCGTAAATCTGACACTTGTGACATTTTCTAGCAAACTTGTAACAATCTGATTCCATTGTGATCCAATAATAACCAGCCCTTAAAAGCTTCTTAGCCATAGCATGTCCGTTGGCATGAGTGCCAAAAGATCCTTCGTGAATTTCCGTCATCAACATATCCGCTTCTTGTTTGTCAACACATCTCAACAAGACCATGTCGAAATTCCGCTTGTACAGCACATTGTTACTCAGAAGAAAATTTCCAGCCAACCTTCTCAAAGTTTTCTTGTCTTTGTTGGAAGCTCCCAAAGGGTATTCTTGATCTCTAAGAAACACCTCGATGTCATGGTACCAAGGTTTGCCATCTTCAACTTCTTCGAAAGCAAAGATGTAGGCAGGTCTATCAAGACATCTTACTTCAGTCCGGGGACACTCGTTCCAAAAGTTTACCACAATCATCGAGGCCAAAGTTGCCAACGCGTCTGCCATTCTATTCTCATCACGAGGAATATGATGAAATTCGACCCTACCAAAGAACGGTAACAATCTTCTAGCATAATCTCTGTACGGGACCAAATTATCATGTCGGGTTACCCACTCTCCCCGTAGTGATTTGGTTGATTACCACTACAGAATCACCAAACACATCTAAATTCTTAATTCTCAGATCGATTGCTTCTTCAAGACCCATAATGCACGCTTCGTACTCAGCTTCATTATTAGTACACTGGAATGTTAATCTGGATGTAAACGGGAAGTGAGTCCCTTGAGGAGTCAAGATAACATCACCTATCCCTTTTCCATGAGCGTTGACAGCTCCATCAAAAACTAAACCCCATTGAGAACCTGGCTCTGGCCCTTCACCATGTACGGGTTCTTCACAATCTTTCATTTTTAAGAACATAACATCTTCATCGGGAAAGTCGTCGTTTGAAGGTTGATGATCCAAAATGGGCTGGTGAGCTAGATGATCAGCCAAAACACTTCCTCTAACAGCTTTCTGAGTATGGTACTCGATATCATATTCAGACAACAACATCAGCCATCTAGCAATTCTCCCAGTCAAAGCGGGCTTCTCAAAAATATACTTGATAGGATCCATCTTTGAAACTAACCAAGTAGTGTGATTCAACATATACTGGCGCAAACGCTTGGCGGCCCATGCCAAAGCGCAACAAGTTTTCTCTAACATAGTGTACCTTGTTTCACAATCAGTAAACTTCTTGCTTAAGTAATAAGTGACATGATCTTGCTTTCCGGTTTCATCTTGCTGACCGAGTACACAACCCATTGAATCTTCTAAAACGGTAAAATACATAATCAAAGGTCGTCCTTCAACTTGCGGTACCAGGATAGGTGGTTCAAGCAAATACTCTTTGATACTGTCAAAAGCCTTTTGACAGTCTTCAGTCCAAACATACCCTTGTTCTTTCCTCAGAAGTTTGAAAATAGGCTTACATGTAGCAGTCATGTTGGATATAAACCTGGAGATATAGTTCAAACGTCCCAAGAATCCTCTAACTTGTTTCTCGGTGGCGGGAGCTGGCATTTCCCGGATAGCTTTCACTTTGTCAGGATCCACTTCAATCCCTCTTTGACTGACAATAAAACCCAATAGTTTCCCTGATTGTACTCCAAATATGCACTTGTTGGGATTCAAACGAAGCTTGTATTCCCTCAAACGACCAAACAGCTTAGCCAGGTGTTTAACATGATCATCTTCGGTCTTCGACTTAGCTATCATATCATCTACATACACCTCGATCTCTTTGTGCATCATATCATGGAACAAAGTAGTCATAGCTCTCTGATATGTTGCCCCTGCATTCTTTAGTCCAAACGACATAACTTTGTAACAAAAGGTGCCCCAGGGCGTTATGAATGACGTCTTCTCTCTGTCCTCGGGAGCCATTCTAATCTGGTTGTAACCTGAAAAACCATTCATGAAGGAGAAAACCTCATATCTTGCAGTACTGTCCACCAAGATGTCAATGTGAGGTAATGGAAAATCATCTTTCGGACTGGCTTTATTCAAATCCCTGTAATCTACACACATGCGAACCTTACCATCCTTCTTTGGAACGGGTACAATGTTAGCTAACCATAGTGGATACTCGGCAGTGACAAGGAAACCTGCATCAATCTGTTTCTGTACCTCTTCCTTAATCTTTAGAGCCATGTCAGGTCGAGTCCTTCTGAGCTTCTGTTTTACTGGCGGGCACTCTGGCTTTAACGGTAAATGATGTTCGACTATAGTTGTATCCAATCCGGGCATGTCTTGGTATGACCAAGCAAACACATCGGCAAACTTTCCAAGCAAATCAATCAGCTGTTTCTTCACATCGGGTTTAAGCAGAGCTCCAATTTTTACTTCTCTACGGATTTCTTCTGATCCCAAGTTGATTACTTCCACCAGCTCTTGATGAGGTTGGATAGCTTTCTCTTCCTTCTCAAGCAGTCTGGAAATTTCCTCTGGGATATCATCTTCTTCATCCTCAGCTTCATACACAGGAAACTCAAAATTCGGAGAAGGTAGCGGATCATTATTCCCAGGATGTAATTTATGTGGCAATCTGCGTAAGTGATGTGATTTTCGATAAGTTTTTGTAAAGTGGAAAGTGTGTGTACGCGAGATGCTACTTATTATTTCCAACATCGTGAATAAATATAAAAACACAAATCTGAATGAAAGTAGTTTATTGATGATAGCAAAAACCAAAAAGACACGCCCAACAAAGTCACCTTTGCCTTGGGCAGAGCAAAGGGAATTATTAAAGTAAGCCCTAACAAATGCAGTTTCGCCTTGGGCGGAGCGAAAAAAAAAATTTAAGACAAAGGCTTTACTTAGATATATGAATGGCAGTAGGGGCTTCGACCGCACTCCAATTCTTGACCACAACGTCTGGGATCACAAAGTCTGGGATGTCCTCATATGGATCTTCCTTGGTGACGGCATAAACTCCAAAGGTATAGTCAAATTCATCCAAAACATAGCCTGGATCTTCCATATTTCAACTTCTGATGCAGGGTAGAAGTAACTGCTCCAGCTTCATGTATCCATGGCCTCCCTAGCAAATAGCTATAGGCGGCACGAATGTCCATGACCTGAAACAGGATCATGAAAGTCTGTAATCTGATAGTCATGGGAAAATCTACCTCACCAATTACCGTTTTCCTTGACCCATCGAAAGCTTTGACAATAACGCGACTCGGCCTCATCGGAGGTCCTTGGTACGACAGCTTAGATAGAGTAGTTCTAGGCATTACATTTAGAGACGATCCAATATCAACCAACACACTGGACAGAGAGTCGTTTCCACAGTTCACAGAAATATGTAGAGCCATGTTATGTTTCCTTCCTTCTTCTGGGAGATCGTCTTCATTAAAACCCAGATTATCACTCGAAGTAATACTGCCAATGATGTTATAAAATTGTTCCATAGTCACATCCTTCTCGACATAGGCTTGTTCCAAAATCTTCTAAAGCGCTTCTCTATGAGCCTCAGAACTCATCAGCAATTGTAGCACAGAAATCTTCGACGGGGTTTGCAGAAGCTGATCTGAAACCTTATACTCGCTTCTTTTGATTACTTTCAAACATTCATTGGAGTTGGACAAAATAGACCCACCAGATTGCCCCACCAGATTGCCCCACAGTTGGGTCTTTTGAGCCTGATGGTTCGAACAAAACTTCTTTTTCTTTCGGTGGCGCAGTCGGGTAGACTCGACCGCTTCTTGTCACTCTACTGACATATGCAATATTAACTATTGAGGGTACAGTGGGCAAAGGCACTTCTTTCCCATTCTCCAACATAGTAGCATTGTACCTGTATGGGATAGCCTTACTAGAAGTATAAGGGACAGGTCCAGGCACATTGATTACTAAAGGAGTAACATTTGGCTTCTTGCTATTGTAAACGATCTCTATACGCTCCACTTCCTTGAAGTGGGGTACTATGACACAAACTTCTTCAGCCTTTTCATTTGAAACTTCTTGATCATCACTTTCCAAACAATCTTCAATCATATTGACAGAGGGCGAACCATGTGGTGGTAATGGATTCTTTTGTACATTAGGGTCGGAATCCCTAAAAGACAAGATTCCATTTTTAATAAGCCTCTGGACATCCATCTTCAAACCGAAACAACTCTCGATATCATGTCCTAGAGCACCCTTATTGTAAGGACAAAACTTGTCAGCTCTATAAGAAGGAGGAGGATTCGCGGGGGCCAAAGGTGGAGCTCTTGTCTGAATGTGACCCTTCTTAATCAAGGCGGGGAATAAATCAACATATGTCATTGGGATCGGATCAAAATTTATTTTTCTATACACACGACCTTGATTGCTGGACAGCCGATTTTGCTGAGGGTACTGTGGACTTTGCTGAGGTTGTGGTTGTTGAGTAACGGGAGACTGAGGTTGCTGATAGGGTTGCGGAGACTGTAGCTGATAAGCCGGAGCATTAAACACTGGCGATACCGCTGCAACTTGGTGCGGTGACATGTACCTCTTTCTTAATTGTCCCTTTTGAATGGCATTTACACCTTGCTCCTTTTTCTTCACAAAACTGCTCCCATACCTTTTAGGAGCACTCTCTTCTTTGGTCAATCTTCCTTCGCGAACACCTTCTTCTAAACGCATTCCCATATTGACCATTTCAGTAAAGTCACTGGGCGCGCTAGCTACCATCTTCTTATAAAAGAAAGGACCAAGTGTCTTCAGAAAAATCTTGGTCATCTCTTTTTCTTCTAATGATGGTGTGACTTGCGCGGCCAACTTGCGCCAACGCTGAGCATATTCTTTGAAATTCTCCTTATCTTTCTGTGCCATTGCTCTCAGCTGATCTCGGTCGGGCGCCATGTCCACATTGTACTTATACTGCTTGACAAAGGCTCCTCCCAGATCATTGAAAGTTCGAATCTTCGTATTATCCAACCCCATATATCACTTGAGTACGGCGCCTGTCAAACTGTCTTGAAAGTAGTGAATGAGTAATTGATCATTATCAGTTTGGGCAGACATCTTCCTGGCATACATAATGAGATGACTATAAGGGCAAGTATTCCCCTTGTACTTTTCAAAGTCAGGGACCTTAAACTTCGGTGGGACCTTAACATTTGGAACCAAGCACAGCTCAGAAGCACTCTTACCAAAAAAATCCTTCCCTCTAAGGGCTCTAAACTCCTTTTTTATTTCAGAAAACTGGTCTTGAAATCCGTCTATCCTCTCTTCTAAGCCCACAGTTTCGGTTGGCGACCCATGTAAAATTGGTTCATCCAGAATATACGGAACAACATTCACAAGAGGAGATGCAGTAGTCATCACAGCAGAAACTACAGGAGCAGTTTGAACAGTGGTCGCGACAGGAACCTCGGAAATAGGTGGACGATAACCAGCCGGAGTGAAATAAGGAGGTATCCCCCACGGGAAAACTTGAGGCATACTGTAGGATATTTCAGCAACAGAAGACGCCACTGGGATCGGTGTTGGCGTCACTTCAGAGATCATAGTCCTTGGAACTTCTTAGTTATTGATTGAGGCTTGATTGGACAAAGCTTCCACTAGACCATTCAATCTCTCCAAACTTTCTTTCATACTTGCAACTTCATCACAGAGTACTCTATTCTCTTGCTCTAATTGATCCATCTTCTGGCGTTGACTAGCTCGAGTGTTGTATCGGTGATTCAGCTTGTTCTGTGGAGATGAAGCAAGAGTGAGACCCTGGAATGCAAACGATGCTATGCTTATGCAAAATGCAAATGAGTACGAAACTTCAAGAAACACAAATCATTTCGGTATTGTAACCTTGGAGAAAAACTTATTTTATTTTGATGATTGAAGCATTACAAAACGGAGTACTCTTTTAAGAGTTTATTACATTGAATCAAAAGCAAAAGAGAAACTCGGAGATCTACTCCTCACGCTCCTTCTGTGTACGAAGTTCTCCTTCTAGCTGACTCATGCGTTCTTGCAACTCGGCCTTCTCTCTGATGAGTCGGTCGACACATTCCTTCCAAGCCACAATATCTGGGGGAAGATCATCACTGGTGACAGCTCTTGAAGAGGTGTGAGAGGAAAATAAATCCTCTCGCGCCTTTCTTTTCCTTGCAAGTTCTACTTCTGGCAGCCTCTGGGATTTCTCTTTCTCTACTTTGAGTATAAAAAACTTGTTCCTCAAGGTGGCTTTCAGTTTTCGAGCTTCATTCAAAGCAGCGTTCAACTGATCTACTTTGCTCACGTCAAACCAATATGGATCGTGAAAAGCCAATACCATAGGTTCATGGAAGGGGAATGGCATCTTGAGGTCGAGAGCTCTTTCTCGCACCCAATGTAGATATTCTTCAGAGACAGCACAATTGGGGTATCCTGAAGCGGCTTTTCCTTCCTTATTGACGTATTCCCATGAGTAAATTATGACGGTCTTCAGGTCTGGGTCTTCTCCTTCTTTGAGAAAGATTCCTTCTAACAGAGTCTGGTCAGGTACTTCAATCATGGGATGCCCGAATTGGAGACGGGCCAGCGCAGGGTTGTAACTTATGCATCCTTCTCTCGCAATGAATGGTATGTTAGTAAATCCTCCGATACTATGGATCATACATATACCTCCATAAGTAGGGTCGTACCACACAATTTCAGAGTGAGTAAGGGCCATAACTATCTCAGACCAACGGGGCGACTCTTCCTCTTCCCAAATAGACGTGTGTCGAGTTAGGCGAGCAATGAACCATGAATACAGCAGAGCGGTACAACAAACGATATGTCCCACTCCCTCAACATTCTTTGAATGAATTGAGTAATATGTGTCAGCTAACAAAGTAGGGACTGAATTCTTGAGTATGAATAGTTTAATCGCATCTAAGTCAACGAAATCATCGATCTTTGGGAACCAGAAAATCCCATAGACCAACAGAGCAAAGGTGGCTTCCATGATAAGGACTTCCTTTCTTTCAGCATGGTAGCGGACTTTTTCAATCAAGAAGTCAGCAGGGAATCCAAGGACTCCTTCCTTGGTGATTAGGTGCGCTTGAACATCTGCCAAACTGAGTAGCATTGGAAATTTCTTGGTGACTGGGTGCGTCTTCCTGGCTGGTGAATATGGGACGGGCCGTTACAGGCATCCTCAGAAAATCAGAATACTCTTCCAGTGTCGGCATCAACTGGTAATTCGAAAAAGTGAAACAGTGGTACAGCGGATCATAAAATTGAACAAGGGTCTCCAACAGCCCCTCTTTCATCTTGAGTTCGAGAAAACGGAAGACTTCCCCATATTTTGCTGCGAAGGCGTAACGATTCTCGATTAGATCTGCGAGTTCTCTCAAGCTCTCGATGTTAGGGCTCTGAAAAGTGTACTCCAATGCTTCTCTTTTGAAATCCATGGTTACAATACCTGAGAAATAAAAATTGAGTTTCTTGAAATGAATAAAGAAAGAATGTAATGCAAGATGAGTAGGACTTCATGGGATCCCAACTATTTATAAGCATTGTAGTTAAAAGAAAACGTTTTTTATTTAATTTTGAAACAGAATACAAATAATTGAAGGTGAGATATTACTTAGAAGGGGGGGGGGTTGAATAAGTATGGAAAATTAAAACTTGAAAATAATCACACAATTATTTTTATCCTGGTTCGTTAAACAACTACTCCAGTCCACCCTTCCAGAGTGATTTGCCTTTCTCAACAAGGACTTAATCCACTATTAAATCAAACTGATTACAATAGTATCACCTAAGAACTGCAGTTCTTAGTCTTCTCAAGAGCTACTGATTCACACTGAATCCTCTTAAGGAATATCCTTTACAAACAATGTAAATTAAATACAAGAGTTTTTAATGCTTCTATAAAGCTATAATCACAACAGTGATTTTTCTATTAAGTTTTAAGTACAATAAGATTCTATGAAGAATAAGAATGAGAGCTTATAGAATATGTGATTTCTTTTCAGCAAGTGTGTAGCACTGAAGAATGAAGTGAGAAACTCCTTTTATAGGCAACTGATTCAAGCACGTTGAAAAGAGAGTCCAAAAGGTCTGAGCCTTTTTGTCTTCACATGCACTGACCTTTCCTTGAAATAGATGGCACAGATAAATCCTTTTTGTCTGTGTAAGTGTGTCTAGCACAAATAAGGAAAGAGACGTTGAATGGTTCCAACGGATACATTCTTGAAAACACTTCTTCAGTTTCAGCAAGTTCTTCAGAGTTTGAATAGATCAGAGTCTTCTGATGAGATTCAGAACTATGCTGTATCAGAGTCTTCTGCAGCATGTGTGCTTCTAGCGTGTTTATCATCAGAGCATCTTGACACAGAGCTTCAGTACTTGACAGCGTAGGTACTTTCAGAAACTTCTGTAGATCAATGCTTTGAGAAACTCTTCAGTCAATATTCTTCTATACTTCTGATGCTTCAGCTTCAGATGCTTCTGACTTTCTTCAGATGCTTCTGACTATCTTCAGATGCTTCTGACTTAGAATGTTCTGGAGCTTCTTGCTTCAGATCCTTCTGGAGACTACGCTCAGGATCTTCTGTAAGGAGCAAACAAATTCTTCTGTAAGATGCATCTGGCGCTTCAGATTCAGAATAACTTCTTGTATTCAAAGGCAGATTTGCTTCTAGAGAGTCAATATAATTTTAATCTGCAGTAAAACTCTCAAACAAATTTTAGAGTATATAATTCTTAAATATAAATTTCCTAACAGTTATCATCAAAACAAAGAGTAATTATTAAGAACCAATCTGTGTTCTAACAATCTCCCCCTTTTTGATGATGACAAAAAGTATCAGAAATTTTATTTAATTGAACATAAAGAATTATAACTCCCCCTGAGATGATGAATCTCCCCCTGAGTTAAATATGAAAAAGGAATAGAAACTTCCCTTTTTATCTTGAGAAATCTTCAGAGTCAGATCTTGTTTGTCTTGTAATAATCAAGGGTCAGACTATCTTGCAGATATGAGATTCAGAGTTTGATAAAAGATAAATGATCTGAGAAACTCAGAGATTCTTTTATAGAGTATTCTTATCAAAAGTTCTGAAATAGTCAATTTAGATATTAGAAAGAAAGATATGTCTGAAGATTCATTCTAGTGAAATTACATTAAATAGTTCAGATCTTTATTTTCTCCCCCTTTTTTGTCATAAGCAAAAAGTAAAAACTTTTAATAAAGACAATTAAAAGGAATAATAGCAGATAATTCAATGGAGAATAACAGTCTGATTCAATTAATCATAACAGAGCAAAAGTACATCAGAGGATATTACAGAAACATTCAGATGCAAAAAAAACAACAGATGCACAAACATGAGAAAAAAATCTAAGTGTGTTTAGACAAAAGCATCTTCAATAGGTCTGTGATCTCAGATTGTGATTGCTCTTGCTTTGACATGAACTTAGTGATTGTCTCATTCTTCTCATCTTGTTTGGACATCCATTCTGACATGTCCTCAGATTTCTTGTCTTGCTTCGCCATCCAAGATCTGATTTCAGATTGACCAGCTTCCAGAGCAGCAATCTTGTTTCCCAAATCTGGATTTTGTGTCTTTATCTCTGATGATGGAGGTTCTGTATCCTGAGCAGAGTCAATTGCCATATGTTCTGGAGATCCTGAAGAGGGTTCTACCAGAGTCATAGTCAATTCATTGGCAGTTGGTTCTGGTGGAGGAGGAGGTGGAGGAGCATCCAAACACAACAGAGGTTCAGTCTTGTTGTCAATCCAGAATTGATTTCTTTCAGCTCTGAGCTTTGCATCATCAGAACAGATGTTCTTCAGATTAGAAGCCACAATGTTGAATCTATTGAGAAATCCTTTCCAGATGATGTCAGTCTCATTTGCATCCATAGTTTCAGAGCATCTTTTCTGAACAGTACTTAAAGACATCTGTATTTCTTGCAAAAACGTTTGAAATAAATGTTCAATATTAAGTCTGGGTGGAGGTTTAAGCAAGGTTTCCAGAGTCATCTGTTTAGGTTTTGGAGTTGGTGGTATCAATGATTTTGGAATGGAAATCAGAGGAGGGGGAACATATGGAAAGAATGGAATTTCTGGTTTCTGAGGAAGGGATCTGTTTAAGGCATTAAGCAGATTTGGTTGAGGTCTTGTGCGTGGGTAAACATCATCAAAGATTGCATTGGAGTATGGTACGAAAGCAGAGTTTGATGGTTTATCAGATGCAACTGTGTTATCAGATGCAGAATGCAGAGCTGAAACAGCAGCTTTACCAGATTTAGCAGATATGGAGGCTAAGGATCCTTCATTCTCCATAGATTTAATATATGAAAGCATTACAGATGGAAGGGTTGGTTTGAGCTTAGGTTTCAGAGGTTTCAAGGGTTCAGAGGGCTCAACTCTATCATAAAAATCTTTAAGTTTGAAACCATAAGATAAGTTATGATACAGAGAAGACACTTGAGCACAAGAGATTCCAGATGATGATGGATTAGAGGTAGGAACAATCATCTTAGATGAAGATGCAGGTGGAGGCATAGGTTCTGGAATGGTAGTTTTGGTAGGTAAAGTTGATTCAGGTTCAGGGTCATGAACAGGGTATTTGTCAGATGGATTAATCAGAAAATCAGGGTGAATTTCTGATTCAGATGAATTTGAGGATGTTTCAGGTGTACAAGAGGTAGAAGAAACTTGAAACACTGTTTTTAATGGAGTGATATCAAGAACTTCTGTCTCAGGGATATGAGATGGTTCTGAAGGAATATCAGTTTGTTGAGTAGGTGGTTCAGATGAAACAGGAGCAGAAGTTACTTTAGTGGGTTCAGAAGTAACAGTTGCTACAGGTTCAGAAGGTGGAATAGGTGATGGTGGAATGACAGATTCTTTTTGTGGTTGATCTTCTGTGGTTTGTTTTTCTGGGTGATTTTCTGTTTGTGGTTGTGCAGATTTTTGTTTATCAGAATTTTGTGGTAGCTCTGATGGTTGTGGTTCTGTTTGTTGTGATTCTGTTGGTTGTTTTTCTTTAGGTTGTGGTTCTGATGATTGTGGAACAGATTGTGATGGACGTGGAGTGAAGTGTTTGATGTGTAGTTTTGGTTGAGGTGGTTTTGATACAGAAGCAGTGGGTTGTTTCTGAGGTGAGACAGAACTGGGGGCAGCAACAGATGTTGTTTGAGTGACAGGGGGTTTGGGAACAGACTTAATAGAAGAATCATTTATAACAACATTTTTAGAAGAGACAGAAGCTTTAGTACCTTTGAGTTTAATCCTTTTAGCAGATGCAGCTTCTCCAGAGTCTTTTCTCTTCAGAAGATCCTTTGGTTTCTCAGCAATCTTAACCTTCTTCTGGACAGGTTCAGATTTTGCTGCAGGTTGAGGTCTTTTCCTCTGAAGTGGAACTTCTGCTTCTTCTTCTTCTTCTCCTGCATCTGGCAGGGGTTGCTTGACAAGTTGAAACACGTTTGCTGGTACAAGCACTCCTTCCCTTTTACATTCCTCTATATACATTAGAACAATGTGTCTAGGTTCTTCAGCAAAGAATAGAGGAAAATCTGATACTGGAATCCTTTTGTTCAGATCAGACATGTTTAACTTCTTTGGAGCAGTGGTAAGTTCATCTACAATCTTGAGTCTCAGAAGGCTCTTAGCGTTCAGAGGCTTTCCCATAATGAACTCTAGTTCCTCTGTTACACCAGCATCATACAGAGCAGCCACTAAGCCATTTTCAGTGAGAAGATCTGAGAGCAACCTTCCAAAAGGTATCCAATTCCTGATCTTCTGGTTCTTTTCTTTCACAGATTCTCTGGATGCATTTATGTGATTCCACAGATGCATGAACAATAAGTAAGGAAGATCTACCTTATTACTCTGACTAAGGCAGTACATAAAATAGATCTGTTCATTGTTGACATAATCTGGGGAATTTGTTGACTTTCTGTGATGTATGCATCCCATGAAGATCTTGGCCCAGATCTTGTAATCTGGCTTCAGATCTTTGAATCTGTTAGAGGCTTGTCCAACAGTCATAACCTCTTCATAGACTTCATCCATATCAACACGCCCAACTGGCAGATGTGAAACACCATCTGTTTCTTCATAACCAATCAGTTTTCTAATTAGATCCTCTGTGATGATGATCTCCTTTCCCAGCACAGATGATAGAATAAACTTTGGATACACAGATGCATGAATCCAGAATTCCGTAACAAGCAAAGGGTAAACTGGTCCAAACAGTCTATCAAAGTATTTCACCCAACCTTGAGCTCTAACAATGGAGCGAAAATCAAACCCATTTTCAGCCAAAGAATCAAATTCCACCATAGATTCACACAACACTTCTAGTTTATCCACTGGTGTGAGAAGAGTTCTTTAAGGAGGAGTGTATGGATTAGCACCTAGATTATCTGAAGTCACAGCAGCCATTGTTGATTGAAACTGTGCAGTTGTTGATGAAGAAGACGCCATTGAAGAATGCTTTTTAGAACACTTAGGTTTTGAGTTTTTGTGAAGAGAGAACAAGAGATGAAAATGCATATAAATTCTGAGAGTGAAAAGTGTGAAAGTGAATACACTTCAAGTATTTATACTAAACACATAGGCACACCAAGAGACAGAAATAAAGCACATTTGAGCAACATTAAATGAAAAGAATAAAATCATTTCACATAATAAATGCTTATGACAGATTTGGGGGGAAAACCAAGAATTTTACTATTCAAATTTCACCTCAAATGTCTTTTCAGTTATCCACACACCACCTCTTCAGATTTTGTGGGACACGTGTTTGCTTGCATGCTATTCTGAATTCTCTCAAGAAATGAAACGTTAGCCACGTTCAGATCTTCTAAAGATGGTCAGTTCAGATTTTTCACATCAGAAATAATAATCAGAATAGAATAAATGAACAGAAGAAATACTTCAGATCATTAAACATTTTGCATCTGAGAGATTGCTTCTGATAAATATTACTCTGGACAAAAATCCATACAAATATTTTTCAGAATGAACTTAAATCTATCTTCAGCAAGGGGTTTTGTAAAAATATCTGCCCATTGATGATCTGTATCAACAAAGGCTAAATTTATGATTCCCTTCTGAACACAGTCTCTGATGAAATGATGTTTAATTTCTATATGTTTTGCCTTAGAATGCAAGATTGGATTTTTGGACAAACATATAGCAGAAGTATTATCACAAAAGATAGAAAGATTACTCTCATAGATTTGATAATCTTCTAATTGACTCTTCATCCAGAGCATCTGAGTACAACATCCAGCAGCAGCAATGTATTCTGCCTCTGTAGTTGATAGTGCTATGGTAGGTTGCTTCTTGTTGTACCATGAGATCAGATGACTTCCAAGAAACTGACAGCTTCCAGAAGTGCTTTTACGTTCAACTCTGTCTCCAGCATAGTCAGCATCACAGAATCCAACTAATGAAAATTCATCAGATCTTCTGTAACACAAACCCATGTTAGCAGTACCTTTCAGATACCTTAGAATCCTCTTAACAGCTGTTAAGTGTGATTCTCTAGGATCTGATTGGAATCTAGCACATAAGCAGACACTAAACAGAATATTTGGTCTAGAAGCAGTCAAGTATAGAAGAGATCCTATCATACCTCTGTAGAATTTTTGATCTACCTTCTTACTTACCTCTTCCTTACCTAGAGTGCTTGTAGGATGCATTGGAGTCTTTGCCATTTTGCTATCAACCATGTTAAACTTCTTCAGAAGCTCTTTAACATATTTGGTTTGATGTATGTAGGTGCACTCTGGAGTCTGATTGACTTGGATTCCCAAGAAGAATCTCAATTCTCCCATCATGCTCATTTCAAATTCTTCCTGCATACATTTAGCAAACTCCTTTCCAAGCGTAATATTTGTTGATCCAAAAATAATGTCATCTACATAAATTTGACAAATCAACAGATCTTTCTTAACAGTTTTACAGAATAAAGTTGTATCCACTTTTCCTCTGATAAAATTTTTCTTCAGAAGGAAGTTGCTCAACCTCTCATACCAAGCTCTGGGAGCTTGTTTTAATCCATAAAGAGATTTCTTTAATTTGAAAACATGATCTGGAAAGTTTTCACTTTCAAAACCAGGAGGTTGGTGGACATATACTTCTTCTTCTATAATTCCATTAAGAAAAGCACTTTTAACATCCATCTGATATAGAGTGATGTTATTCTGTGCAGCAAAAGAAATAAGAAGGCGTATGGATTCTAACCTTGCCACTGGAGCATATGTCTCAGTGTAATCAATACCTTCTTGCTGACTGTATCCTTGAGCAACCAGCCTTGCCTTATTCCTTTCTACTTCTCCCTTTTCATTCAGCTTATTTCTGAAGACCCATTTTGTTCCAATAATATTGAATCCTTTAGGTCTAGGAACCAGATCCCACACTTCATTTCTGGTGAATTGATTCAACTCTTCTTGCATAGCTATAATCCATTCATTATCTTCCAGAGCCTCATCTACAGATGTTGGTTCTATTATTGACACTAAGCCAAATAAAGAAGATTCAGAAGTTCTGAGAAATGATCTTGTCCTTATTGGATCATCTTTCTTTCCAATTATCACATCTTCTGGATGAGAAGATTTGATTCTGGAAGAAGATCCTCTGACAGTTGGTCTATCAGAAATATGCAAGTTGTTTAGTTGGGAAGTCAAAGGTGTAGCATCTGGGGTTGCTTCAGATTCTTTGATTTTTGCCTTTTCTGCCTCTGATCCTTCAGAGTCTGTGAGAATCACTTCTCTATCTGCAGAACTTTCAAACTGCTTTGGCTTTTCAGAGCCAAGCTTATCATCAAATCTAACATGAATAGATTCTTCAACAATCTGTGTTTCAGTATTGAATACTCTGTAGCCTTTAGAGCGTTCAGAATAACCAAGCATGAAACACTTCTGTGCCTTGGAATCAAACTTGTTCAGATTATCTTTAGTATTAAGCATATAACAAATACATCCAAAGGGATGGAAATAAGAAATGTTAGGCTTTCTGTTTCTCCACAATTCATAGGGAGTCTTTTCCAGAAGAGGTCTTACAGACACTCTGTTCTGAATATAACAAGCTGTGTTAATTGCTTCTGCCCAAAAATGTTTTGCCATATTTGTCTTATTGATCATGGTTCTGGCCATCTCTTGCAATGTTCTATTTTTCCTCTCTACAACTCCATTTTGTTGTGGAGTTCTAGGACAGGAGAAATCATGTGCAATGCCTTTTTCAGAAAAATATTTTTCAAAATGTTTATTTTCAAATTCCCCACCATGATCACTTCTGACTTTAATAATTTTGGAATCTTTTTCAATCTGAACTTGATTGCAGAAGTCAAAGAACACAGAATGAGACTCATCCTTGTGTTTTAGAAACTTTACCCATGTCCATCTGCTGTATTCATCTACAATGACTAACCCATACTTCTTGCCTCTGATGGATGCAGTTTTCACTGGTCCAAACAGATCAATGTGAAGTAATTCCAATGGTCTGGAGGTAGACACAACATTTTTTGATTTAAAATGAGATTTTGAAAATTTACCTCTTTGACATGCTTCACACAGAGCATCTGAGTTGAACTTCAACTTAGGAAGTCCTCTGACCAGATTGAGTTTATTAATCTGAGATATACGTCTCATATTAATATGCCCCAATCTTCTATGCCAGACCCATTGCTCATCATTCACAGATAAGAGGCATTTTACATTTTGAACTTTAAGTTCTGAAAGGTTAATTTTATAAATGTTGTGTCTCCTCTTTCCACTGAATAGGATAGAGCCATCCTTTTGACATACATCTTTGCAACATTTTTGATTAAAGATTATATCATAACCATTGTCACTTAATTGACTTATGGACAATAGATTATGTTTCAATCCTTCAACTAACAGAACATTAGTAATAGAGGGAAGCTTACCATTTCCAATAGTGCCAGATCCAATGATCTTGCCCTTCTGGTTCCCTCCAAACTTCACGTCCCTTCCAGATCTAAGTTCCAGGCTTTGGAACATAGACCTTTCTCCTGTCATGTGTCATGAGCATCCAGAGTCCAGGTACCATGATTGGTGTCCTGACTTTGCTGCTAAGAACATCTGCAACAGGAATTATTTTGTCTTTAGGTACCCAGATCTTCTTGGGTCCTTTGGGGTTAGTTGGTTTGCAGGTTTGTCTAAACTTCTGTTTTGCAACATAATGTTTATTCTGACTTTCCTTTGGTTTAAACACATAAGTACTCTTCTCAGAGCTTGTGTGTTTAATGTCATTCAGATGACCAAATTTGAATTGAGAGTACAGAGGTGTCTTCCTGATGAAAAGTTTGTCAACAGGTTTTGGATTGCTTCCAGATGAAGACTCATATCCAATGCCTCTTCTGTTGTTTCCACTAACACCATAGATCATGGAAGCCATCTTGCTTCTGTCTATGCTCTTAGTGAGAAACCTCTGAAAACTAGAGTCATATTTTTCCAAAATATTTTCACAAGACTTAGTTTCAGAATCAGATTCTTGTTGAGTTCTATCAAAGTCATTTTTGATTTTTAAATTTATTTCCTTCTGCTCAACAAGTTCTGTTTTCAGAAGATCAATCTCAGATTCAAGATTGCTTTTCAGCTTCTTGTATTTGAGTTTGATGTTGTTGTAACTTTTAAGAACTTCTGTTAAAACTTTAATGAGTTCTTCTTTGGTAAGTTTAGCCATTACCTCTTCTGCATCATCATCAGATTCAGATTCTGATTCATATCCAGAGGTACCTTCCTCTTGATCCTCTGTCCTGGCCATCAGTGCAACGTTTGCACATTCTTCTTCTGATTCAGAAGATGACTCACACTCATCTGAGTCATCCCATGTTGCCATCAGAACCTTCTTCTTCTTGTTGAACTTCTTCTTAGGTTTTTCTTTCAGAAGTTTAGGGCAGTCATTCTTGTAGTGCCCAGGTTCTTTGCACTCATAGCACACCACTTCTTTCTTGGCAGATCTTCTGTGACTAGAAGATTCTTTTCTGTTGTCAGATCTTCTGAAGTTGTTAAACTTCTTTCCCTTGTGCTTCCAGAGTTTGTTAATCCTTCTGGACAGCATGGACAACTCATCTTCTTCTTCAGAAGAAGATTCTTCAGAGCTTTCTTGAATAACCTGCAAAGCTTTAGCAGTTTTGTTAGATTTTAAAGCTATGGATTTACCTTTATCTTTCTTCTGGGGTTCATCTTCCTCCAGCTCAATTTCATGGCTTCTCAAAGAACTGATAAGTTCTTCTAAGGAGATCTTGCTCAGATCTTTTGCCATCTTCAATGCAGTCACCATTGGTCTCCATCTGGTGGGAAGACTTCTGATGATTTTCTTGACATGATCTGACGTTGAGTAGCCCTTGTCTAGAACTTTCAGACCAGCTGTAAGAATCTGAAATCTAGAAAACATAGTTTCTACATTTTCAGAATCTTCCATTTTAAATGCCTCATACTTCTGTATGAGCGCCAGAGCCTTTGTCTCTTTAACCTAAGAGTTTCCCTCATGAGTCATTTTGAGTGATTCAAACATGTCATGAGCAGTATCTCTGTTAGTAATCTTCTCATACTCAGTATGAGAGATTGCATTAAGCAATATAGTTCTGGCTTTGTGGTGATTCTTGAAGTCTCTTTTCTGCACTTCAGTCATTGATTTTCTATCAATGTTTTTGCCATCCTCTCCAGTAGGATGTTCATATCCATCAATGACCAAATCCCAAAGATCAGCATCATACCCAAGAAAAAAACGTTCTATTCTATCTTTCCAATAGTCAAATTTTTCTCCATCAAACATTGGAGGTTTGGTATTGATCCTATCCCTCTCTTCATATTTATTGTTGATATTTGACATTGAATTATCAGCCATGATAACAAATAAATATATAGATCAAAGTATATCTCCTCTGGATCTTTACTGACACTGTTAAGTGATAGCACACTCAGAACCGGAGCTCTGATGCCAACTGAAGGTGAGATATTACTTAGAGGGGGGGGGGGGGGGGGTTGAATAAGTATGGAAAATTAAAACTTGAAAATAATCACACAATTATTTTTATCCTGGTTCGTTAAACAATTACTCCAGTCCACCCTTCCAGAGTGATTTGCCTTTCTCAACAAGGACTTAATCCACTATTAAATCAAACTGATTACAATAGTATCACCTAAGAACTGTAGTTCTTAGTCTTCTCAAGAGCTACTGAATCACACTGAATCCTCTTAAGGAATATCCTTTACAAACAATGTAAATTAAATACAAGAGTTTTTAATGCTTCTATAAAGCTATAATCACAACAGTGATTTTTCTCTTAAGTTTTAAGTACAATAAGATTCTATGAAGAATAAGAATGAGAGCTTATAGAATATGTGATTTCTTTTCAGCAAGTGTGTAGCACTGAAGAATGAAGTGAGAAACTCCTTTTATAGGCATCTGATTCAAGCACGTTGAAAAGAGAGTCCAAAAGGTCTAAGCCTTTTTGTCTTCACATGCACTGACCTTTCCTTGAAATAGATGGCACAGATAAATCCTTTTTGTCTGTGTAAGTGTGTCTAGCACAAATAAGGAAAGAGACGTTGAATGGTTCCAATGGATACATTCTTGAAAACACTTCTTCAGTTTCAGCAAGTTCTTTAGAGTTTGAATAGATCAGAGTCTTCTGATGAGATTCAGAACTATGCTGTATCAGAGTCTTCTGCAGCATGTGTGCTTCTAGCGTGTTTATCATCAGAGCATCTTGACACAGAGCTTCAGTACTTGACAGCGTAGGTACTTTCAGAAACTTCTGTAGATCAATGCTTTGAGAAACTCTTCAGTCAATATTCTTCTATACTTCTGATGCTTCATCTTCAGATGCTTCTGACTTTCTTCAGATGCTTCTGACTATCTTCAGATGCTTTTGACTTATAATGTTCTGGAGCTTCTTGCTTCAGATCCTTCTGGAGACTACGCTCAGGATCTTCTGTAAGGAGCAAACAGATTCTTCTGTAAGATGCATCTGGCGCTTCAGATTCAGAATAACTTCTTGTATTCAAAGGCAGATTTGCTTCTAGAGAGTCAATATAATTTTAATCTGCAGTAAAACTCTCAAACAAATTTTAGAGTATATAATTCTTAAATATAAATTTCCTAACAGTTATCATCAAAACAAAGAGTAATTATTAAGAACCAATCTGTGTTCTAACAATAATTGCTTTTAAAAGTCCCAAATAAAAGCTAAATAAAAGCTAGTAAAGACACTAAAGAAGTTTCGAATTCTGCTGCTTGAGCTGCTCTTCTAATTGCGTCTTCTCACGGATAAGGTTGTCCACAATTAGTTTCCAAATAGTGCAATGTGGGTCAGAGAAAAATAAATCCTCAATGACTTTCCTCTTCTTGCAGGGGAGTAGCTCTTCATCCTTCAATTGTAGCTGTTTCTGAAGTTCATCCCTTTCCTTTTGAAGTTCAGCCTTCTGCTTCTGACAGTCATCATTTTCTGCCACTGCTACTCGGTACTTATTCTTCCAGGATTCCAACTCATGCTGCGACTTCCTTAAGCACACCTCTAACTTCTCGGCTTCAGACATAAAGACATAGGTGGGCTCTCTCTTTGGAGCTATGGGGTCTTGACGGGAATAGGGCATCTTTAGCTTGATTGCCCTTTCTCTGACCCACCGAAGGTAGGGTTCCAAAGACACGCAATTAAGCTTCCCAAGGCTTTCTTTCCCTTTCTTGTGCAAGTGGTTCCATGCAACTAAAACCTTGTCTAGGAGTTCCTTGTCTTCCCTAAAGAAAATATTCTCTACTTGGACACTCTTAGGCGGCTCCTTCAATGGAAATCCCAATTGTCGACGAGCTAAGACCGGATTGTAACTGATCCCTCCATTAAACTTGAGTAATGGTACATTAGCAAAGTCGCCACAACCATCAATAATTAAGGTTCCATCATATACTCGGTTGTACCAAATAATGTCTGAATGGGTCAATGCCATAACTCTTGGAGACCAAAGCCCTCTATCGAGACTTAAAAAGGAAGTAGACCTCGGCAAGTGCGAAATAAACCACTTGTAGAGTAGGGGCACACAACAGGTGATCATTCCTCCACCATAGAAGTTTCGGAGATGTATAGAATGGTAAGCATTACCCAATAAAGTTGGTACTGGATTATTCTTCAAAAAGATCTTAATTGCGTTGAGGTCGACAAACCCTTCAAAACTTGGGAATAAAAACACTCCATAAACAAGTAAGGCAAAGATTGCCTCGAATGAAGTCTTGTTCGTATAATCGGCATAAAACATTGCTTTACTGATTAAAAACTTCGTAGTCAAACCGAAAACACCGCCTTTACTAATCAGATTTCCCTTGACGTCTGATACCTTTAGACAAAGGGCCTTAGCAATTTCTCTTTCATCGGGGTCGTTTTCCAGGAAAGGGAAAGGAGACTCTTTTAAGATAGGTAGACCAACCAAAAAGGAATATTCTTCCAATATAGGTAGTAGTTGGAAGTCTGAAAACGTAAAGCAGTGATATAGCGGATCATAGAATTGCAATAAAGTGGAAAGGAGTCCTTCGTCTACTTGACGACTCAATAAGGATATCAGCTTCCCATACTTGCTCTTAAATTTCTCTTGGTCTTCAATCAAGGTCACCAACTTCTTTAGGTTATCCAACTTGGGACTTTTGAAAGTGTATTTCAAAGTGTGTCTTCTATTGGGATCCATAATACCCTACAATGTTCATAAACAAAGGTAAATCCCATGAAGTCCAATGCGGTATGATGCTTTATGAATGCAACAAACACAAGTAGGCACATAGAAACATAAGGATAAACACACAAAGGGGGCCCTAGGTTTGCAACGAGCATGGAGCAAAGGTATACCCATTCCTGTTGCACTCCAAAATTTGACCAACATTACTTTACCTAGCTTGTGGCTCATCTCATTCACATTAGCATTATCACTTGCATTTCATTGACATGTGTGCAGGAGATCAAGAGGTATGATTATCAATCAAGAGCACCACAAGAGTTTGAAGCTAGCCAAGAAGGTTATTCAAGTGTTCAAGGGTTGATATCCTTGTCATAGAAGTTAGAAGATCCTCAGAGAGAGTGGTTGAAACCAAGGTTGTGTGCCTCCTAACTTGAGAGTTGTGGGGAGTCCTCAGATGATTCTGAAGCCAAGAATGTGGACTTGAAGCTTTGAGAGAGCTTATGAGATGTCTTGAAAGCCATCATGAAGCCTAGAGAGGCCATTGTGCAAGATTAAAAAGACTCAGCCATGAGTGGTGTAATTAGGGTTTGACTGGGTCAACCCTAGGTCAACTGATGATTTAGAGAGGGTTGAGACCTAATCCAAGATCCATATGATCATGGATTGGTACATTGAGATGTTAGAAGGATGATTCCAAGGTCAACTCATCATGATTGAGGAGTTTGAGAAGTTTCAAGCTAGGGTTTCTAAGGCTTGATAGTGTAAAATCCCCTAGTTTGACCCCTATCTTCAAGGCAGTTTAGCTCAAGATGTGATTGTCATCTCATCTTACCCCCAACATGAATGTTGTAGAGCTTGCTCGTAGCTTTAATTTGAGTACTAGAAGTCCTTGATAGGATTTTTAGAGCTCAAGTTATGACTTTGACAAGTTACAGGTCATCTGAGGTATGTGAATCTGGGGCCTTGAAAGTCACCCAACTTGCATCCAACTTTTGCCCAAGAAGGATGATTCCTATGAACTTTTGGTCAACATGAATGTTGTTCCTTAGCTTCTTAGCTTTCTAAATAGTACTATAAGTCCTTGATAGGATTTGTAGAACTCAAGTTATGACTTTGACAAGTCAAGGGCATTTTTGTCATTTGGAGATTATAGGTCATTTCAAGCATAAGGCCATAACTCCTATTTCCAAGCTTCAAATGGAAAAATCTTCAACATAAAACTTGCTTAAAATGATGTCTTAAGGCTAGTAAGGAGGTCATGAGATGTTGAAAAGGCTTGTAGCTCAAAATGGTAAAAATGACCTAAAATGGAGGCATAAGTTAAATAAGTCAAAGTTGGAAATTGAAATTTCCAAGCTACACATCCAAACCATGGCATATAATAGGTCATTTTGACTCTAGAAAGCATTTTAAAAACAATGGTTCAGCCACATTTTTGATTTGAGCTTTAGATCATGGAGTTGCTTTGGAAAATGATTGCTTGCATATGAAGGTACATGTGCAAAACACAAGGGAGAGCAAAGCACAAGCTAGTAAAGTATCCTAACATGTCATGTATCTCATCTAAGGAGATTTTCAAGTCAGAACAAGCTGCTGCAAGAGGTATAGCATGAGATGGTACATGAGATGGATTGAAATCAAAAACTCATGGCATGAGAATCTCAAATTCTCATTGGATGATTCCAGAAAGTTCTGGATGGTTTAGAATCATCCTATATAGTGATTAGAACTTGCTTAGATGCAAGGTTGGTGAGAGATTAGAGAGGAGGGTGAGATAGCCATTTCAATTTCTTCCATTGCAAGTTGAAATCCATTTCTACTTTCCACACTATTTCTATTGATTCTTTTAATCCTAACACCTTCCATTGATCATACTGAATGTGTACATACCAAATTGAGGGCAAGATCGTGTGAGATTGAGAAGATAGCACTTGGATTTTGGGAGCTGCAAGTCAAGATCGGATTTGGAGATTCAGGCTTTCTTGATCAAATCTTTTGCAAACAGAAGGACTAACATCAACCAAGGAGTGTTTCTGAAGAGTTTGAGAGGTTGAACTGAAGATTTGACCTATCTGATATTCAAGATTTGACAGGTTTGTAACTTTTCTTCTACACCTTAATTTAAGCATAATTAGTTAGATTTGTTAGGTTAGAATGGTTAGAGACAAGTAGGAGATGGATTCTGGAAACTTTGAGATCATTTGGTGAAGTTTGAGTTGGTGACACCAATTTTGTTTTGATCAAGAACACGATGTATAATGAGGTATGACATGAGTTTAATAGCCAGATTTAACCAGTGTGAGGTGGTGATCATTATGGGGTAATCAATTTCAAGATTGGTCAAAGTTGAAGTTTGAGCATAGTGTTGATCTTGGATCGGGTTTAGAGATTGAGGATGATTCTTTGAATTCTAAGGCTATGGTTGTGATCAGCATGAAATTTAGAACGGATTAGGGTTTTAAACCATGGATTTTGGTTGATTTTTGAGGTGATACGATTGTGGTGAGGTGAGGCTATGAAGCTCTGTTTCCATGGCTTCTTCATTTCAAACCCTGGCTGGAGGAAGAAGATGACTCCATGGCCGTTGGATCATGCAAGGACTCATTGACTGGACTTGGATCAAAGGGTTGTGATTTAATTTCGCGTTTGAAGAGGAGTTCTGAAGACAATGAAACGCGGCGTTTCATTAAAAGAGGAACCTTGGGCTCTAGTGGATTAATTGATGACCACACCCCCATCTGTGGCCCATTGAGAATTTGAACTAGTTTTCTTTACTAAATGCACCATATATTTTTCTTTTTCATTATAATTTTGTTATTTGTTTTCTGGTTAAAATTGGGCCTAGCGCGCATTGCTGATGGTTGTCGCTTGCGCGAAAATGAGGTGCCGGCATGACAGAAGAGTCGCCACCTTTCGTTATTTATCCCTCAGAGCGGGAAAGGAAACGATCGGAGAAACCTGACGAAAAAGGGTAAGACAAGGTCATCGCAACCATTGTCTAGGTTCGGGAGTCGGTTACGCAAGGGGAAGGTATTAGCACCCCTCACGTCCATCGTACTCGATGGGATCCACGCTTGTTGTGTTTATCTGACGGGTTGATTTTATCTATCTACCTATCAAGGCTGGCTAAAAAAGAAAAGAAAAATGACTCGGCAAAGCGTCGCACTTTATGCCTACGTATTCTCATCAGAGAATGAGAAATCAGAGTCAACGTAGTTCGGCCTACGAAGGGGTTATGGGGGAAGGTAGCTCGCCAAGACTTCGCCATCTTGTGCCTACGTACTCTCAACAGGCTTGAGAGATCAGAGCTTACGTAGTTCGGGAAACTACGGTTTATTTCCTGTTTTGAAAGAAGTGTTTTTTATTGTGTTTGCGATTTCAACCGCACTAGAGACTATGACCTGAGAGTGAATGCGTCGCATGTCACCCAAAGGGTACCATACTAAACATCCAGACTGTGGAAAAGGAACTCTCCCACAATCCTTTCTCAGATAGCTTAAGGCTCGTAACGTACGAAAGAAATCATTCATGATTACTGTATCTTAAACTGTTTTGAGATGAGAAGAGAACATGCCCAACTAGGAGGGAGACTATCAAGTCCTACTGTTATCATGCCATGGATTCATCCTATGGTTGAGGTTTGAACAGGGAACTCCTAGAAGTTGTCATGCATATGTTTCAACCTAAAAGTCTATCATCAAATCCTTATCAAAGGAAATGAGAGTCCTAAGGGATCATGTCAATGATACATCAAACAGACAAAGCATCAGCTTAACACTAAAATGCATGCAATGCAAGTGAGGGAGGAAATGTGTGTGGGGCTTCAGCCTCCACAAGCTCATCTCAACCTCAAGCCAGTCATGAAATAACAGTAATCATACTGAAAAATAAACAACATGCTATCAAGCAATAAACAGTAAACTGCAGTCATACAGATAAAAGAAATGAAATACCATCCATGTTTGAGAAAGAAATTATCTACATCTAAGCTCTCCGTAATCCTAACCCTAAAAACAAAACCCTAATCTACCTCAAAGCAAAGCCCTAAAGCAAAACCCTAATCAAAAGAAATCAATCCCAGTCTTCAAGCTTCAAAACAAGCTTACCAAAGAAAGGGAGCTAAGTAGGCAGACTCATAGTGCTCTCCTCAGGAAAGCACTAGGAGGCTTATACTTAGGACTCATATCCCATGTGGCTCGACAACTGTGATCGGTTTATGTTCCTCCTCAGGAGAAACTAAACTCACATGAAGGCTCCAACATCATTGGATACTTGAGAAATCCTACATGAAATAAGGGAACTAAGTGAACAGACCCATAGTGCCTTCCTCAGGAAAGTACTAGGGGGCTTCCACTTAGGAATCATATCCCATGTGGCTCAACAACTGTGATCAGTTTACATTCCTCCTCAGGAGAAACTAAACTCACATGAAGGATCCAACATCATTGGATACTTGAGAAATCCTACATGAACTAAGGGAACTAAGTGACTAGACCCATAGTGCCTTCCTCAGGAAAGTACTAGGGGGCTTCCACTTAGGAATCATATCCCATGTGGCTCAACAACTGTGATCAGTTTACATTCCTCCTCAGGAGAAACTAAACTCACATGAAGGCTCCAACATCATTGGATACTTGAGAAAGAGGTGAGAAGAAAGAATGAAAGACATCCATAGTGCCTTCCTCAGGAAAGTACCATGAACTTCCCTCAGACTCCAGGGTCTCAAACCTCACAGAAAGAGAGCAAGCTCCTAAACCAGGCCTTCAATCCATGCCTCCTCCAATCCTATAGTATGCTCCACTAAGCTCCATAATGAGATGCCAAGCTCCTCCAATCAAAGGAATACCCCAAAGCAAAGCAAACTAACAAAACTTGCCCTAAAGGCCACACAAACAATCATTCAATTCAAAAATCAACTAAAAATAGTATATTATTCTATTAATTCCTAATATAAATTCTAGGGGACCCTACATAACTACCCTTAAGTCCCATATATTCCCCATAGACTAAATTGCCCTATAAAGCCTAAAACAAAATTGTTCAAATTCAACTATGCTTCATAAAACCCTAACTTGGTTATGCTAATGCTAGCCTAAACAAACTAATCAAACTTTAACCTAAAAATCATGAAATAATTCCAGAGGGAACTAAGGCTCACTATCTAATCATATTAAAAAGAATGGACTAAAAAGCCTAAGGCAAAGTCCTAAAATAAATTCTACAAAATGAGGTATATACCTAAATCCTATTAAAAGCTACTTAAAAGAAAAATATGCAAAAAATACTAAACTAAAAATGAAATGCCATTTTTATTTTTATTAACTTTCTACACAAAATTATTGACCTAATGCAAAAACAAGAATCAAAAAATATCAATTTTCCATTTTTCTATGATTTATTGAAAATGCAAGAAAATATAAAAGAGAATAAAATCAAAAGATTAAAATAAATGGGGAGGGGGTGTGAAAATGAACTACGCCTAGTGTTATTCTAAGGTGGGCCCGAGGATGGTGGTGCAAGTAGCAGCGTGTACTAAGCCCATGTATCATCAGAATTCAAGTCAAAAATAAAAAGAAAATGAATGCGCGTTTGGTGTAAATAGCAAGCTTTTATAGTGTTATTTTTAGTGGGCTCTAAATGGAGGGTGGGGATAGTAACATTGGATAGGCCCAGGATCAGATCTTTAGTGAAACGCTGCGTTTCACCTTTGGTCTTTCCCTCCGTTTTCACTTTTAAATCGTGGCCCTACGATCAGTCTAACAAGTCAATAATTTTGAAACGATCCAATGGTTAATAAGTTGTCTTCTCCAAATAGTTTCTAGGGTTTCAGTTTTACATTCTCATGCACGCTTCTTCCAGTCCATCTTGCTCTCTCCTCTCTCAATGAAAATGGAAACTTCCGAGACCAAAAATGTGCTATTTCCTTCCATGAACACAACTACACTCATGGTTTCTCCTAAAGCTTCCTATAATTCGCAAACAGAGAACACTAAGATCTTGGTTCCACCATTGTACACTGATATCAACTATGATAGAACTTAATTCTAATGATGTTATTGTGTTCATGGCATTACCCTAATCACTTTAAGCTACAATGTTCTAATTAAAACCCAACATACGACTTGTTCTTGATCTTGAAAGAAACTGCACCCTGCCATGAAACCTTATGGAATCTTCTCTAACTTTATGGAAATGGTCATCTAACCTATCTTAGCAATTCTACACCTAAGAATCTAACTGAATACACATAAATAGAGAGATATGAGAAGGAGTTCAAACCTGCTAGGTAGCTATGGCAGGTGTATGTAGAGCTGGATTCAAGGCTTGATCCTTCTTCCAAATGATCCTCTAATGGAGTTCTTGCTTCTGTTTGCAAGATCCTTGGTGGAAGAAGCTTGCAATGATCAATTCGTGGCTTGCTTGTGCTTGAAGAAATTCTTGAATATCACTCTCTCCACTGAATTCTCCAACTGAATTCTCTAACCTCTAATCTCATTTTGATCCCCTCAATATATAACAATCATTAGAAGAATCTAGATCCCTCTAGAATATGGTAGAAAGTCATGGAATTCTCACTTGATGACATATTGGAACCATCTCATATCATGCATACAGCCCTTCATTCTTGTGCTAAAATCTCTCCTCATGAGATATTGAGATCATATGTGTGAAAAATCAGCTGATCCTTGCCTTATGTTGAGTTTTCCCAAGTTACCTTATTATGCAAGTAATAGGTTTTCAAAGCAAGTCCCATTTTTAGGCCTCAAATCAAGATTGTGTTTAAACCATTGTTTCCAAAATGTTGTTTAGACTCAAAATCATATATTATATGACCTGTTTTGGATTTGTAGATCTCTCAAACCATTTTTCAATTTGAACTTATTTAACTTATATGCCATTTTTAAGTCATTTCCACCAACTCTTGTCAATTCTTTCTACAAGCTTTTACAACATGTCATGACCACTCTTTTAGACTCAAAATGTCATTTTGAGCAACTTTGATGTTGAAAGTTTTTCCATTTGAAGCTTGGAAGTAGGAGATATGGCCATATGCTTAAAATGACCAAAATGCCCTTGGCTTGTCAAAGCCCTAAGTTGAGTTCTACAAATCCTATCAAGGACTTCTAGTACTCTCTAGAAAGCTAAGAAGATGCTCTTCAACATTAATGTTGACCAAGAAACCATAGGAATCATCCTACTAGGGAAAAAGTTGTCTGCAAGTTGGGTGACTTTCAAGGACCCAGATTCACATACCTCAGATGACCTGTAATTTGTCAAAACCATAACTTGAGCTCTGCACATCCTATCAAGGACTTCTACCCCTCAAATTAAAGCTAAGAACAAGCTCTACAACATTCATGTTTTGGGTAAGATGAGATGACAATCCCATCTTGAGCTAAAACTACCTGGAAGATAGGGATCAAACTAGGGGATTTTACACTAACAATCCTTAGAAACCCTAGCTTAAAACTTCTCAAACTCCTCAATCATGATGAGTTGGTCTAGGAATCATCCTTATGATACTTCAATACATCATTACATGATCACATGGCCCTTGGATTAGGTCTCAACCCTCTCCAAAACATCCGCTGACCTAGGATTGACCCAGTCAAAACCCTAATTTTACCATTCATGGTTGAATCTTCTGAATTCTTGCACAATGACCTCTCTGGGCTTCATGATGGCTTTCAAGACATCTCATAAACTTTCTCAAAGCTTCAAGTTCATTCTCAAAGTCTCAGAATCATCTGAGGAGCTCCCACAACTCTCAAGCTATGAAGCACACAACCTTGGTTTCAACCAATTCCTCTGAGGATCTCTTGAACTTTCTGATGAAGGTATCAACTTTCAAACACTTGATGGATAAATAAATGTTGGTCAAATTTTGGGGTGCAACAGCTGCCCCTATTCAAACGGCTTGAACCTGACTGGGTGAGAAGCGAACGGCTCTCAGCCAATCAAGGTGCGAGACGGTTGAATACCGGTAAACCTAAAAATTTGCCAACTGCACGGGCACCCGATACTCTGCGGGGACCAAATCTTCGAATACTGCAACACTAGCTGCACGACAACTAGCTGGAGAGATATTGATCTGACATCGCCGTCAGTCATCCACATTAAATTCTTCTGACATTGTCATCAAACAACCAAAACACCCAACACCGCCGCTGGAAGACTAAACCACCTGACATCACCGTCAGAAGCAGACAAAATTCTGAGGAATACCCAACATCGCTGCTGGGACACTAAACCACCTGACATCACCGTCAGGAACAACCATAACTCGGGGAAACAAACATCCAACATCACCGCCGGAGAACTCAATCTAACATCGCCGTCGATCAACCAAAATACCCAACATCCCCGCTGGAGAACTAAATTTGACATCGCCGTCGGACAATCAAAATACCCCGCATCGCCGCTGGAGAGCTAAATCTGACATCGCTGTCGGACAATCAAAATACCCCGCATCGCCGCTGGAGAACTAAATCTGACATCGCCGTCGGACAATCAAAATACCCCGCATTGCCGCTGGAGAACTAAATCTGACATCGCCGTCGGACAATCAAAATACCCCGCATCGCCGCTGGAGAACTAAATCATCTGGCATACCCAACATCGCCGCTGGAAAACTGAATTTGACATCGCCGCCGGAAACAAACATCACTCTGAGAGACACTCGACATCGCCGTCGTACAAACATCATCTCTGCTGGGGATTTAAAGAGTTTGACATCGCCGTCGAACATAATCTTCTGACATCGCCGATAAAACAGACATAATCTGACCTCGCCGTCAAAGCAAACATCCAACATCGCCGCCGGAAACAAACATAATCTGACCTCGCCGTCAAAACAAACATCATCTGACCTCGCCGTCGAAACAAACATCCAACATCGCCGCCGGAAACAAACATAATCTGACCTCGCCGTCAAAGCAAACATCCAACCTCACCGCCGGAAACAAACATAATCTGACCTCGCCATCAAAGCAAACATCCAACATCACCGCTGAAGAACTACAAAGGAGCTGACATCGCTGTCACGATGAAGAAACTTCATTGGGGAATTGGTTACACGGTAACCGGTAATACGTAGTCGATCGTACCGCTTTGTTAACATGGTCAGTCCTCAACCATGGAGTCTTCAGGAGAGATTCTAACTTCGCCGTTGGAAAACCTGCTGGGGATGACGCTTCGCCGCTGGAATTTGGAGAACTATCACGTAACTCCGCTCCGGGGGTCCAGAACTCATTCTGGATAAATCAACTCTGCTGAGGACTGCAATAATCATCTTGAACTGATAACCGTTCTGAGCAAACACTTTGTTGGGCATTCCAGGAACTATCCTGGGCAACTCTTGCTGGGGACAAACCGATCACGGCTTGAGCAGCTTCCAAGGACTCGGCTCTCTTGGGGCTTCAGGAACCATCCTGGGCGATCTTAGCTGAAGACTCCAAGTATCAATTTGAGCAACCAACTCGGGAGACTGCACTGGGGTCTTAAGAATCATCTTAAGCAAACGGCCCTGCTGAGGATTCGAGAATCATTTTGAACTGAAGACTTCGCTGGGGATCTCAAAAATCATTTTTGAGCCAGCGACTTCGTTGGGGAGAATATCAGGAATCATCCTGAGCAACTGATCCTTCGGAGGAACACCTGCAAAGCAAGAATGGTAACAACCTAGATCATGTTTATGATGCATATGCTTCGGCGCCATGCCCCACACGGTGGAAATGCTATGCGTTTATGGAAAATGCTATGCGATCATGCACAATGATGCGATCCCGTCAGCAAAATAAATGCCGAGGGGGAAATCCTCCTGTCAAGGAGAAGGGACTACTCAGATAGCGGAATCATCCTGCTGAGGAGAGCGTGGACACGCCAATATCAATCGGACTTTGTCTGGGGAAATGATCTTCGGTCGACTGCTGCAGGGGAAACAACTTCAGCTGATTACTGCAGGGAACGAAGCTTTATGAGAGCCTGGACCTGCTGAAGGAAAGCGATGTCAATCACGGGAATGAACTGCGTGGCCGCCATGGCTACTTTTCTGGGGATAACAACTCTGTGGGGAAACAACTTCAGCTGCTCAACACTCCACTGGGGAAACAACTAAACATGGTCTGATCAACTTCCAAGGACTCGACTCTCTTGGACCTCTGCAAACTTGGCTGAGGAAGGAGAAGTCATTCTGCTTCGCTGGAGAGAGTGCGACTCTGGGGAAATACCGCATCGGCTGTTCAATACTCTGCTGGGGAGAATCCACTCATGGTCCCAACTGCTTCCAAGGATTTGGCTCTCTTGGGGGTTTGCGGACTCAGCCGGGGAGAGAGAAAATCATTCTACTTCACTGGAGAGTACGACTCTGATGAGGAATTTCAATTCCGCCGGGGAAGAAGGAAACATCCACCTTCGGGGGAGAGTACAACTCTGCAGGGGAATACAGCGTCAACTGCTCCAACACTCTACTGGGGAAGAGGGAATCATCCGACTTCGGGAGAGAATACGGCTCTGGTGGGGAATCCCAATTCCGCTGGAGACTTCAGTCTGGTACCATCAGTTACTGCATACTTCGGTGTACGAATAGCTTCCTACGAGACCTGTACTTGTGACCCGGTGCTGGGGAAGACACCTGCTTCGGCGACTTTACTGGGGAAACACGAGCTTCGGCACCCGAACATTTCTACGAAATCTGCACTTGTGACCCGGTGCTGGGGAAGACTACGAGCTTTGGCGCGCGACTCAGCTGATGAGGTGAGGTTCCTTCAGGATGCGTCTGCTTGGGGAAGAGAATCATCTCTGCCTGGGGAGGCATATCAATGCTCACTATCTTGCGTTCAGATTCTGCGGGGGAGAGACTACTGAACTCTGCCGGAGAAGGAGAACTCGCCCTGCTTCGGGGATGCACACGGCACATCGTCTGGAAGGTGCTACACCTGCAACAACACAAACAAACAGACAAGATACCCTCCTCAAAGGGGCCTATCAAGGTTATTATCCCGTGACAATATTCAGGTAATTAATTGCTTCAACAATAAATGGGCCTAGGCCCGTAAGTTTATGTATGCGCATTTTATCAAAAACATCGACGTTTTCTTTCGCAAACAAAACAGATAAATGCTAAATAGGTGAACAGAATTGCTGAATAACATGCATTTTATTGATGGTGAACCCCTGAATGGGAAAAAAATGTTTTACAACAGAGGCAAGCTCCTGGAATGAGGAAGCCGCGCAAAAAATAAAACATAAATATACATCAGTATATACAAATGTCGGCAACGAGGCGTAGACGAACACCATGAGTTGATCCCTCTAAGACCCACTCGACTTCGATACTTCTCCGACGCTTCAGCTTCGGAAGAGATTGATTCAGATAAACGGCCCTCAGGTCCTCCAAACCACTAAACAATGAAAGTCTACACGCGGAACACAGTCATTTGCTTATTCAAATCCCTAACTTTTGCGTGAACCGCCCTTTACGGGTTTTCAGTTCACCGGGATACCCTTTTTTGCCGAAGCCGCCCAGTGTAGGTTTTCGACCTCGCGGGTGTACATTTTTTCAATATATCCCAAAATTTTTGCCCGAACCTTTTATTCTGTTTTTGGTTCGCCGGGATGCCCCTTTTTTGCCTGGACTCTTTCTTTTTTGTCCAGCGGGTCTCTTTCAAGCAAAGTATTTTTTAACTGCGTCCGCGTTCACCGGGGATGCAAAATCTTCACCATCCATCGTGGATAACAACAAAGCTCCTCCCGAGAAGACCTTGCTGACGACATACGGCCCTTCGTAATTCGGAGTCCACTTGCCCCGGTGATCGGAGTGTGGCGGAAGAATCTTCTTCAGGACGAGATCACCCGTCTGAAAGCTTCTAGGACACACCTTCTTATCATAAGCTTTCTTCATTCGGCTTTGGTACAGACGACCAAATGCAATTGATGCTAACCTTTTCTCGTCCATCAGGTTGAGTTGGTTCAAACGATTCGTAATCCATTCTGCCTCGTCGAGTTTCACATCAACCAAAACTCGCAAAGAAGGAATCTCCACTTCTAACGGTAGGACAGCTTCCATACCGTACACCAAGGAGAAAGGAGTTGCCCCGGTCGACGTACGCACCATCGTACGATAACCGTGCAAGGCAAACGGCAGCATCTCGTGCCAATCTTTGTACGTCACAACCATCTTCTGAACAATCTTCTTTATGTTCTTGTTGGCGGCTTCGACGGCGCCATTCATCTTCGGCCGGTAAGGAGATGAGTTGTGGTGTTCAATCTTGAAGCTCTGGCACAGCTCCTTCATCATCTTGTTATTCAAATTCGAACCATTATCAGTAATGATCCGCTCGGGAACTCCATAACGACAGATGATGTCCCTCTTTATGAATTTAGCTACCACCTGCTTCGTCACATTAGCGTACGAGGCTGCCTCCACCCATTTGGTGAAGTAGTCGATAGCTACCAGAATGAAACGATGACCATTGGATGCAGTGGGCTCGATCTTGCCTATCATGTCGATGCCCCACATGGAAAACGGCCAAGGGGATGACATGACATTCAATGGGCACGGCGGCACATGAACTTTATCCGCATAAATCTGGCATTTATGACATTTCTTCGCGAATCTGAAGCAATCCGACTCCATAGTCAGCCAGTAATATCCTGCTCTCAGGATCTTTCTCGTCATGGCATGCCCGCCGGCGTGCGTACCAAATGTGCCCTCATGGACTTCTTCCATGAGCATACTTGCCTCTTTCTCATCTACACACCTGAGTAGCACGAGATCGTGGTTTCTCTTATACAAAACTCCATCAGGATTGAGATAAAAATTTCCAGATAGCCTCCTCAGAGTCTTCTTATCCTGGGTGGACGCACCCGCAGGATACTCCTTAGTCATAAGGAAAGTCTGGATGTCATGGAACCATGGCTTGCCATCGGTGGCTTCCTCGATCGCAAAGACGAATGCAGGTCTATCAAGATGAGAAAGGACAATTCTTGGAGCTTCATTCCAAAAATTGACCTTATACATTGAAGCCAACGTGGCTAAGGCATCAGCCATCTGATTTTCAGCCCTGGGTACATGATGGAGTTCCACTCGATCGAAGAACGGAAGCAGCCTCCTGGCATAATTCATGTACGGCACCAAATTCGCTTGAAGAGTTTCCCACTCCCCTTTAATCTGATTGATTACAAGAGCTGAGTCACCATATACGTCTAGATTCTTGATTCTCAAATCAATTGCCTCTTCTAGACCCATAATACATGCTTCATACTCCGCCTCATTGTTGGTAACTGGAAACGTCAGTCTCGTAGTAAATGGGATGTGGGATCCGTGAGGAGTCGTGATGATAGCTCCGATGCCACTTCCATAGGAATTAACCGCTCCATCGAATATCAACTTCCACTGAGACTTCCTATCTGGCCCCTCACCGGGCAACGGCTCATCGCAATCCTTCGCTTTGAGAAACATAATATCCTCGTCAGGGAATTCAAACTTCATCGGCTGGTAGTCTTCGATTGGCTGTTCGGCAAGGTAATCAGACAATACGCTTCCCTTAATGTCCTTCTGGGAGACGTACTGAATATCATATTCCGTTAACACCATTTGCCATCTGGCAATCCTTCCCGAAAGAGCCTGCTTCTCGAAGACGTACTTGATCGGATCCATCTTCGAAATTAGCATAGTGGTGTGATTGAGCATATACTGTCGTAGACGTTTGGCGGCCCAAGCTAATGCACAACACGTCTTCTCCAGCATCGAGTATCGAGATTCACACTCAGTGAACTTTTTACTCAAATAATAAATGGCATGCTCTTTTCTGCCCGTCTCGTCGTGCTGACCGAGAACACACCCCATACTATTCTCCAGAACCGTCAGGTACATGATTAATGGCCGTCCAGCCACTGGGGGTATCAAGATTGGAGGTTCTTGAAGATACTGCTTTATTTTGTCGAATGCCTTCTGGCAATCCTCATTCCAAGTAATTGTCTGATCTTTCTTTAAAAGCTTGAACATCGGTTCACAAGTGGCCGTGAGCTGAGAGATAAACCTTGCAATGTAGTTTATCCGGCCCAAGAAACCACGAACTTCTTTTTCTGTTTTCGGCGCTGGCATTTCTTGAATAGCTTTTATTTTCGCAGGATCAACTTCGATACCTCGTTCACTAACGATAAACCCCAATAACTTTCCGGACCGCACTCCGAAAGTGCACTTGTTAGGATTCAGCCTCAGCCTGAACTTCCTAAGCCTCTCAAAAAGCTTCAATAAGTTGACCAGATGCTCTTCCTCCGTTTGGGACTTTGCAATCATGTCATCAACATAGACCTCGATCTCATGGTGAATCATATCATGAAACAAAGTTACCATTGCTCGCTGGTAAGTGGCCCATGCGTTCTTCATACCGAAGGGCATTACCTTATAGCAAAATGTTCCCCAGGGGGTGATAAACATCGTTTTCTGCATGTCCTCCGGTGCCATCTTAATCTGATTGTAACCGGAGAAGCCATCCATGAACGAAAACACGGAGAACTGGGCTGTGTTGTCGACCAACACATCGATATGAGGCAACGGGAAATCATCCTTAGGGCTCGCCCTATTCAAATCCCGATAATCGACGCACATGCGTACCTTACCGTCCTTCTTCGGTACAGGCACTATGTTGGCGACCCACGGAGGGTAAGTGGTAACGGCTAGAAATCCTGCGCCCAACTGCTTCTGGACTTCTTCTTTGATTTTTACAGCCATATCTGGTCTCGTCCTCCTAAGCTTCTGCTTGACTGGAGGGCAATCTTCTCGCAACGGCAAGCGATGAACCACGATGTCTATGTCAAGTCCGGGCATATCTTCGTATGACCAAGCAAAGACGTCACTATACTCTCGAAGCATCTCGACCAGTCTATGCTTGACATCATTCTGCAGCGCCGCCCCTACTCTGACATTTCTGACAAGCTCTTCAGAACCCAGATTTACGATCTCAATATCTTCCTCATGAGGCAGAATAACCTTTTCCTCTTGTCTCAACAAGCGGGCCAACTCTTCCGGAAGGTCTTCGTCTTCATCAATCTCATCCTCGACTTGATATATCGGGCAATCGAAGTCGTAGTGAGCCGTAGAGGGTCCAAAGTCGATGTCGTCTGTTATGTGGATCCTGCAATAACAAGGGTTAAGTTTAAAGCAAGAATATGCAGGTTAGCACAAACCCCGTTGCCATTTTACTGTTTTTCAAAATAAACATAAAACAGGAATAACAGAGAACACAATATTTGAGTACGAAGAAAACGCCTTTGATTTATTAACAAAATGCATGTACATAATCCAACAAGGCCCTGACAATAAAACCACTATACCCCGGGTAAAACATAGGGTTGTACAATGATTGTAAAAAGTAAATCATTACTCTTCACTTGTCAGCTGGATAATTTCCTTGATGGTCCAATTGTTGAGGCGCTCGCCCGGCTTGCTTGGCTGAATCCAGGCGTCCAGATCACAATCGCTATCCCCGCTGTCCTCTGACGCCGCGTTGATGCTTTCGAAGATCACTTCGCCCTTGGTAAATAGGATCGGCCCCTTCCCACGAGACGAACTGCTAGACGAAGAAGATGAAGCTTCAGCTTCAGGAGAATACCCCAATCCAAACTTATCCTGCTTGATCAGTATCTCCAAAACATGCCCCCAGCCTGGGGTGGAACCGGCTTCGACGACGGCCCGAGCTTCTCTAAACGAGGAGAGATTCATCTCTTGCTTCTCTGTGATGACAGGAGCTACCTCTTTCACCTTGACGGCTTCAAATGCTTGGCAGAGAGTTTCATGGATTTCGCCATCCATTTCAACATACTTAAAGGATGACAAGTGGCTCACCATAATGTCCTCCTCACCACAGACGGTTACTATGCTTCCCCCGACAACATATTTGAGCTTTTGATGCAGCGTGGACGTCACGGCACCAGCAGCATGGATCCATGGCCGACCTAAGAGGCAACTGTAGGCAGGCATGATATCCATGATATAAAAAACCGTATCGAACGTCTCCGGACCAACTTGAATCGGCAGGGTCAACTCTCCGAAAACGTGGCGCTTAGTTCCGTCAAATGCTTTCACCACCAGATCACTGGGCGTGCAAAGCAATCCACGAGTGTCCAACTTCATTAGTGCCTTCTTCGGAAGCACATTAAGCGACGAACCCGTGTCCACCAGGACATGCGACATGATAGTGCCTCTGCACTCTATCGAGACGTGCAAGGCGCTGTTGTGATTTCTCCCTTTGGGAGTCAGCTCTAAATCTGTGAAACCTAGCCCATTGCCAGCATTAACATGGGCTTCCACCTCTTCTAGCTGATTCACTGATATCTCTTGTGGTACGTAGGCAGCATTCAATACCTTCAGTAACGCGTTGCGGTGCGCTTCAGAATACAGCAACAAGTTGAGAATAGAAATCTTTGACGGTGTCTGATGAAGATGGTCTACAATCTTGTAGTCGCTCTTTTTGATTAACCGCATAAACTCCTCGGCATCTTTGACAAGCAAATCTTTCTCTGCCCCACAAGGGACCTTTTCGACGGCTTTGCCTTTACCCTTATCAGCAGCCTCAGCTCTGACCACTTTCTCTGCCACAACCTCTGTCGGTGCAAACACTCTTCCGCTTCGAGTAATACCACTGACTCCTGCGAGATTCTGCACAGTCGACCCATACGGCTCCAATTCTAACTTCTGACCATTGCAATAGACTTCGGCGCCATAATGCCACGGAACGGCGTTAGTGCTCTCGAATGGGATCGGCCCGGCTCTGGTAATAGTGATTGTAGGCGGTCGGGGCGCAGAAATAGTAATAGGTTGACGAGGAATGGTGATGGTGGCGACTTCATCTGCCTGCTTCAACACAATCTCCCCTGATACACTTTCAATTCTCCGGCTGAACTGCAAAATACCCTCAGACATCAGACTTTGGATACCTTCTACCAGCTGCTCACACCCATCAGGATGTGTAGCACAAGCCATGCATAACTCTCCGCATCCTGGAAAGAACCCCTTCTTCAACAACTTAGCTTTGACGAAACTGAGCGGCGTCTTCAAGTCTTTGACATCAGTCAGCAGATCTGCACTCTCCTCTGCGATAATGGCGTTTACTCCGCCTCCCCTATGATGAGGAATAGGGTTTTTGGTGACATTGGGCACATTGTCGGAGAAGTTTATAATCTTGGCATCTACCAGGTCCTGCACCTTGTGCTTAAAGGCTTTGCAGTTCTCAATCGTATGGCCTGGTGCCCCAGTATGGAAATCGCAAGTGGCATTTGCGTCATACCCCGGTGGTGGTGCCCCTGTCAAGGGAGCCATCGTCCTCTTTTGAACTAACTGAAGCTGAAGCAAATTTTGCAAGAGCTGCGCATACGACATAGGTGGCGCTTCGAAGTGACGGTTTGCCAAAGGAGCCCGATTCTGATATTTTCTATATCCCTGTTGATTCTGTTGCTACGGTTGCTGCTGCTGCTGCTGCGGAGCTGCTGGGATATTTATACTGGCTATCTGCTGCTGAGGTCTCTTGCCCTTTCTCCAAGCGTTGGTGACAGCACTCGCATCCCCTTCTCGGCGTTTACCAGCGTAAGGTTTCTTTCCACCTCCTCCAGCTGAGGATGATTCACCTTGAATTTTTTCGATCTTTATACCATTCTCGACGTGCTCGCCCATAGTGATGAGAGCCGAGAATGTCCCAGACATGCCACTGACTAGCTTTTCATAGTAAATCCCAGGAAGGGTAGCCACAAACATCTGTACGAGCTCGCGCTCAACCATCGGCGGTTGAACCCGAGCAGCCAACTCACGCCACCGCTGGGCGTACTCCTTAAAGCCTTCATCATTCCGCTGCGAAAGGTTCTGGAGCTGAACTCGGTTGGGGGCCAAGTCGCTATTGTATTGATAGTGGAGGACAAACGCTTCAGCGAGATCTTTCCAGGTGCGCACGGTAGTGGGCTCCAAGCCCATATACCACTCGAGGGATGGACCAGAAAGACTATCTTGGAAGAAGTGCATCAGCAACTTCTCATCGTCGGAATAGGCCGACATCTTCCTATAGTAAGATCGAAGGTGGACACGAGGGCAAGTAGTACCCTTATACTTCTCAAAGACAGGCACCTTGAACTTATGAGGTACCTTGAAATCAGCAATTAACCCCAGCTTGGACATATCAACGCCCAATGTATTCTGATTCTCAATGTCTCTCATTTTGTCTTCCAGTGCTTTGAACCTGCGCCGCACTTCAGCATTCAACTCTGCTTCTACACCTCTTTGAGAAAACACGTCATCCTGATGATCCTCAAGCCACGGTTGAGGCACCAACAGATTTCCGACGCCAGTATTGTCGTTGACCGGTCTGATGTTGACATTAGCTCCCAGACTACCATTGCCGACGCTCGTCGCATTGAGTCCGATATTGGCCATCACATTGCCATTAGCACTGCCGTTGCCCCCGACAACAGGAACAACATTCTGCGGAGCATCAACTGGAGGAGGAGTGGGTACAGCCCCGCCATGAAGTATGCCGTTACTATCAACCCTGGAGATCAAAGGTTGAACCAAAGTACGAAGCTGGTCCTGACCATTAGCGACTACCTGCATCAGTTCCATAAAGCGATCCATCCGTTCACGGAGCTCTTGAACATCTGACTGCACCTGATCCATGATCCTTGTCTGATTAGACCGAGTTGAGTAATGGTGAATGAATCTCTGATCAATCCTGGAGACCGGAAGCAGCTCGGAACCTGTGAACCTGAAAAAACCTGAAAACATTAAAGGTTAGGAAAAGCAACAAAATGTACACCATGCAAATGTTTCATGCAGATGCATGCGTGTGTCTGTGTGGTTGGGAGATTTCCCCCGATCCTAGTGCCTTAGTGCCAGTGTTGATAAGAAGAAGAAGAAGAAGTCCGAGCCCAATCATGGAAATATCAATCTCATATATATATGGAAAGCCTATCAAGGCAGTACATAGCATCAGCGACAGTCAACTTTGACACATCAGGGGCCGGGAACTTGTACGCAACAGTCTTCCTGAGAGAGGCTATAATAATACAATAGGAGGCGAGAAATCCTGGATCGGGGAAACGGTACCTGCAACACAGACACACGTTAATGGAATGCAAATGAACATGCACACTAATGCAAAATGCAGGCATGCAATAATATATCCAGGTAACTGCTGTGGAGATTCTGTGTCAATAATCACTGATAAGAAGAAAACCCCGGTGTAAGACCACTAATCTGATCTGCTAAGGACGACCTTCTGATAGGACCATATACATAAGATCAAAATTCTGCTCTGTCGAGAACAAATGTCTGATAATAAGGACCCCGGATGTATGATCAAGAAACATCTGCTGATGAAGTCTTCAGACCCCAAATCAAAAATCTGCCCTATCAAGAACAAACATACAGCTGCTGATGAGATCTTCAGACCCCACTCAAAATCTGCCCTATCAAGAACAAACAACATCTGCTGATGAGATCTTCAGACCCCAAAAATCTGCTCTATCCAGAACAAACCACTGATGACAATACTCTGATCAAAACCTGCTCTATCAAGAACAGACATACACCTGATAATAAGATCCTCTGATCAAAACCTGCTCTATCAAGAACAGACAAATCTGCAACTGAGAACCTTGGTACCAACATAACTGATTCACTGTCAAGAAAACCAGGTAGTCTGAAGGTCAAAGTTTCCTGCAATAAACCCAATCCCGCTCACAGGTATGGACCTAATCCACGGACAAAGGTATGACATCCTATGCGGTCATCAGCGTCACAGACTTCCATGAGTGACGATACGATTCCCAGAAGGAGTGGCATCATCAAGTCATGAAGAGGCCTCACTTAGCTGACTTCCAAATGATCGGTCCCCAGAGTCGACAATCCTCACGTCTGGACTCCCCTCAGATCCTCAGGACCGGAAAGGAGCACCTCTGCGAGAACCTCGTCTGAGCGCAGATTTCGTAGGGAACTGTGCCTGCTCAGCAGACAGGTCCGTCTACTACTCTCCGCAACTATGTCTAGGTGCATACTCAAGCCCAGGTCCGGCTTCTCACTCATAGTAACCTCCCTCTCCCACAGCAGCACAGATAATCATATCAAACTGGAAATAAAATGTGGGAAATAAAGTGCGAGAAGTAAAAATGCGATAAATAAACGCAACCCAATAAGCAAACATACAAGCGCTAGGATTGACTCTCATAGGGAACCGGAGAACCAGAGATTCTGGGAATTCTCCCCAGCAGAGTCTCCAGCTGTCGCTTGCGCGAAAATGAGGTGCCGACATGACAGAAGAGTCGCCACCTTTCGTTATTTATCCCTCAGAGCGGGAAAGGAAACGATCGGAGAAACCTGACGAAAAAGGGTAAGACAAGGTCATCGCAACCATTGTCTGGGTTCTGGAGTCGGTTACGTAAGGGGAAGGTATTAGCACCCCTCACGTCCATCGTACTCGATGGGATCCATGCTTGTTGTTTTTATCTGACGGGTTGGTTTTATCTATCTACCTATCAAGGCTGGCTAAAAAAGAAAAGAAAAATGACTCGGCAAAGCGTCGCACTTTATGCCTACGTATTCTCATCAGAGAATGAGAAATCAGAGTCAACGTAGTTCGGCCTACGAAGGGGTTATGGGGGAAGGTAGCTCGCCAAGACTTCGCCATCCTGTGCCTACGTACTCTCGATAGGCTTGAGAGATCAGAGCTTACGTAGTTCGGGAAACTACGGTTTATTTCCTGTTTTGAAAGAAGTGTTTTTTATTGTGTTTGCAATTTCAACCGCACTAGAGACTATGACCTGAGAGTGAATGCGTCGCATGTCACCCAAAGGGTACCATACTAAACATCCAGACTGTGGAAAAGGAACTCTCCCACAATCCTTTCTCAGATAGCTTAAGGCTCGTAATGTACGA
This sequence comes from Lathyrus sativus, assembly GCA_963859935.3. Lineage (NCBI taxonomy): Eukaryota > Viridiplantae > Streptophyta > Magnoliopsida > Fabales > Fabaceae > Lathyrus > Lathyrus sativus. The sequence goes on along the minus strand of OZ012736.1, from coordinate 406,865,433 downwards.
AAGAAATCATTCATGATTACTGTATCTTAAACTGTTTTGAGATGAGAAGAGAACAGGCCCAACTAGGAGGGAGACTATCAAGTCCTACTGTTATCATGCCATGGATTCATCCTATGGTTGAGGTTTGAACAGGGAACTCCTAGAAGTTGTCATGCATAGGTTTCAACCTAAAAGTCTATCATCAAATCCTTATCAAAGGAAATGAGAGTCCTAAGGGATCATGTCAATGATACATCAAACAGACAAAGCATTAGCTTAACAGTAAAATGCATGCAATGCAAGTGAGGGAGGAAATGTGTGTGGGGCTTCAGCCTCCACAAGCTCATCTCAACCTCAAGCCAGTCATGAAATAACAGTAATCATACTGAAAAATAAACAACATGCTATCAAGCAAAAAACAGTAAACTGCAGTCATACAGATAAAAGAAATGAATTACTATCCATGTTTGAGAAAGAAATTATCTACATCTAAGCTCTCCCTAATCCTAACCCTAAAAACAAAACCCTAATCTACCTCTAAGCAAAGCCCTAAAGCAAAACCCTAATCAAAAGAAATCAATCCCAGTCTTCAAGCTTCAAAACAAGCTTACCAAAGAAAGGGAGCTAAGTAGGCAGACTCATAGTGCCCTCCTCAGGAAAGCACTAGGAGGCTTATACTTAGGACTCATATCCCATGTGGCTCGACAACTGTGATCGGTTTACGTTCCTCCTCAGGAGAAACTAAACTCACATGAAGGCTCCAACATCATTGGATACTTGAGAAATCCTACATGAACTAATGGAACTAAGTGAACAGACCCATAGTGCCTTCCTCAGGAAAGTACTAGGGGGCTTCCACTTAGGAATCATATCCCATGTGGCTCAACAACTGTGATCAGTTTACATTCCTCCTCAGGAGAAACTAAACTCACATGAAGGCTCCAACATCATTGGATACTTGAGAAAGAGGTGAGAAGAAAGAATGAAAGACATCCATAGTGCCTTCCTCAGGAAAGTACCATGAACTTCCCTCAGACTCCAGGGTCTCAAACCTCACAGAAAGAGAGCAAGCTCCTAAACCAGGCCTTGAATCCATGCCTCCTCCAATCCTCTAGTATGCTCCACTAAGCTCCATAATGAGATGCCAAGCTCCTCCAATCAAAGGAATACCCCAAAGCAAAGCAAACTAACAAAACTTGCCCTAAAGGCCACACAAACAATCATTCAATTCAAAAATCAACTAAAAATAGTATATTATTCTATTAATTCCTAATATAAATTCTAGGGGACCCTACATAACTACCCTTAAGTCCCATATATTCCCCATAGACTAAATTGCCCTATAAAGCCTAAAACAAAATTGTTCAAATTCAACTATGCTTCATAAAACCCTAACTTGGTTATGCTAATGCTAGCCTAAACAAACTAATCAAATTTTAACCTAAAAATCATGAAATAAATCCAGAGGGAACTAAGGCTCAATATCTAATCATATTAAAAAGAATGGACTAAAAAGCCTAAGGGAAAGTCCTAAAATAAATTCTACAAAATGAGGTATATACCTAAATCCTATTAAAAGCTACTTAAAAGAAAAATATGCAAAAAATACTAAACTAAAAATGAAATGCCATTTTTATTTTTATTAACTTTCTACACAAAATTATTGACCTAATGCAAAAACAAGAATCAAAAAATATCAATTTTCCATTTTTCTATGATTTATTGAAAATGCAAGAAAATATAAAAGAGAATAAAATCAAAAGATTAAAATAAATGGGGAGGGGGTGTGAAAATGAACTACGCCTAGTGTTATTCTAAGGTGGGCCCGAGGATGGTGGTGCAAGTAGCAGCGTGTACTAAGCCCATGTATCATCAGAATTCAAGTCAAAAATAAAAAGAAAATGAATGCGTGTTTTGTGTAAATAGCAAGCTTTTATAGTGTTATTTTTAGTGGGCTCTAAATGGAGGGTGGGGATAGTAACATTGGATAGGCCCAGGATCAGATCTTTAGTGAAACGCTGCGTTTCACCTTTGGTCTTTCCCTCCGTTTTCACTTTTAAATCGTGGCCCTACGATCAGTCTAACAAGTCAATAATTTTGAAACGATCCAATGGTTAATAAGTTGTCTTCTCCAAATAGTTTCTAGGGTTTCAGTTTTACATTCTCATGCACGCTTCTTCCAGTCCATCGTGCTCTCTCCTCTCTCAATGAAAATGGAAACTTCCGAGACCAGAAATGTGCTATTTCCTTCCATGAACACAACTACACTCATGGTTACTCCTAAAGCTTCCTATAATTCGCAAACAGAGAACACTAAGATCTTGGTTCCACCATTGTACACTGATATCAACTATGATAGAACTTAATTCTAATGATGCTATTGTGTTCATGGCATTACCCTAATCACTTTAAGCTACAATGTGCTAATTAAAACCCAACATACGACTTGTTCTTGATCTTGAAAGAAACTGCACCCTGCCATGAAACCTTATGGAATCTTCTCTAACTCTATGGAAATGGTCATCTAACCTATCTTAGCAATTCTACACCTAAGAATCTAACTGAATACACATAAATAGAGAGATATGAGAAGGAGTTCAAACCTGCTAGGTAGCTATGGCGGGTGTATGTAGAGCTGGATTCAAGGCTTGATCCTTCTTCCAAATGATCCTCTAATGGAGTTCTTGCTTCTGTTTGCAAGATCCTTGGTGGAAGAAGCTTGCAATGATCAATTCGTGGCTTGCTTGTGCTTGAAGAAATTCTTGAATATCACTCTCTCCACTGAATTCTCCAACTGAATTCTCTAACCTCTAATCTCATTTTGATCCCCTCAATATATAACAATCATTAGAAGAATCTAGATCCCTCTAGAATATGGTAGAAAGTCATGGAATTCTCACTTGATGACATATTGGAACCATCTCATATCTTGCATACAGCCCTTCATTCTTGTGATAAAATCTCTCCTCATGAGATATTGAGATGATATGTGTGAAAAATCAGCTGATCCTTGCCTTATGTTGAGTTTTCCCAAGTTACCTTATTATGCAAGTAATAGGTTTTCAAAGCAAGTCCCATTTTTAGGCCTCAAATCAAGATTTTGTTTAAACCATTGTTTCCAAAATGTTGTTTAGACTCAAAATCATATATTATATGACCTGTTTTGGATTTGTAGATCTCTCAAACCATTTTTCAATTTGAACTTATTTAACTTATATGCCATTTTTTAGTCATTTCCACCAACTCTTGTCAATTCTTGCTACAAGATTTCCAACATGTCATGACCACTCTTTTATACTCAAAATGTCATTTTGAGCAACTTTGATGTTGAAAGTTTTTCCATTTGAAGCTTGGAAGTAGGAGATATGGCCATATGCTTAAAATGACCAAAATGCCCTTGGCTTGTCAAAGCCCTAAGTTGAGTTCTACAAATCCTATCAAGGACTTCTAGTACTCTCTAGAAAGCTAAGAAGATGCTCTTCAACATTCATGTTGACCAAGAAACCATAGGAATCATCCTACTAGGGCAAAAGTTGTCTGCAAGTTGGGTGACTTTCAAGGACCCAGATTCACATACCTCAGATGACCTGTAATTTGTCAAAACCATAACTTGAGCTATGCACATCCTATCAAGGACTTCTACCCCTCAAATTAAATCTAAGAACAAGCTCTACAACATTCATGTTGTGGGGAAGATGAGATGACAATCCCATCTTGAGCTAAAACTGCCTGGAAGATAGGGATCAAACTAGGGGATTTTACACTGACAATCCTTAGAAACCATAGCTTAAAACTTCTCAAACTCCTCAATCATGATGAGTTGGTCTAGGAATCATCCTTATGATACGTCAATACATCATTCCATGATCACATGGCCCTTGTATTAGGTCTCAACCCTCTCCAAAACATCCGCTGACCTAGGATTGACCCAGTCAAAACCCTAATTTTACAATTCATGGTTGAATCTTCTGAATTCTTGCACAATGACCTCTCTGGGCTTCATGATGGCTTTAAAGACATCTCATAAACTTTCTCAAAGCTTCAAGTTCATTCTCAAAGTCTCAGAATCATCTGAGGAGCTCCCACAACTCTCAAGCTATGAAGCACACAACCTTGGTTTCAACCAATTCCTCTGAGGATCTCTTGAACTTTTTGATGAAGGTATCAACTTTCAAACACTTGATGGATAAATAAATGTTGGTCAAATTTTGGGGTGCAACAATGGTACCCCCATTTTAAGCCCATCTGGATAATGAACTGCATACCATTGCTATCTGCACCAAACATTTCATATTTTATTTTCTTTTGCTCCATTTTTCTTTAATCTTTGAAAAATCATATTGAATAGAAAATTGATGATTTTTGAATGGGAATTTTTTCTCCCATTTCACATTGATGTCTAGAAAATTATAAAATCAAAATATTTGCATTTCATGCATTTTTAATATTTTTTGTGTATTTTCTCTTTTAATAGCTTTTAATTCCTTTTATGTTGATACATAGATTTGTAGAATTTTGTTTAGCTAGTTCCCTTCATATTTTTGAACCATTCTTTTTAGGATAGTTAGGTTAGGACTTTATCTCCCCTATGGATTTATTACATAATTTTGTGATTAGTTTTTGATTAGTTTTGATTAGATGACCTTAGGTTGTGTAGATTTAGGTCAATCCTTAACATAGGTCCACAATAACACTAGAATTTTAGGTTTCTAAGTCAATATAGATATTGGGACATATAGGGTATTAAGGGTAGGTATATAGGATCCCCTAGAAATTATATTAGATTTTAATATAATAGTATACTATTTTTAATTGATTTTTGTAGTTGATTGTTGTTTGTGTTGCCCTTGTGGGCTTGTATTTGTTTTGCTTTGCTTTGTGGGTTTGCTTGGCTTGGTGGGCTTGGTCTTGCTTTGTGGAGCATGGAGGAGCATAGTGGAAGACTTGAAGATTAAAGAAGGAGCTTGAGAGCTTGATGACTTGTTTGTTTTGTTGTTGTTTTAGGGTTAGGAATTAAGGAGAGCTTATACTTAGTTAATTCCTTTCTTAAACATGGATGGTATCCTTTCACCTCCTTTCTTCCCCATGATTCAAAGTCCTTCCATGGTATTCACATTCCTCCTTTGAAGGGATAAGTGATGGCACCTAGGAAGTAGAACTTTTGAGGGAACCATTCTTTTGATGTTGAACCCTTATAGGTCACCTTTGGTGGTCAATAAGCAGTTTAATGTCCTAGCTTATCCAGTTAAGTGATTTCTTCTGGTTTGAGTATCTTGAGAGATGTTGGGCTTGAGTGTGAAGATGAAGACTTCATTGAAGAGTATGGAAGAGGATGATTCCCTGAGCATTGCCATTTCAGCTGAAGCTTGAAGAGCAAGAAGAGCAAGTTGATACTTGAAGATCCAGTAAAGATTGAGTGTAGAGCTGAAGCTTGAAGAACAAAGGAATCAAGTTGATACTTGTGGTTAAGAGTGAAGCCTGAAGGTGGAACTGATTAAGGAGCTGAAGCTTGAAGAAGAAGAATAAATTGAAACTTATGTTGAAGGGTTGAAACCTGGAGAAGCAAATTGATATTTGTCATGAATGATGGAGGTCTGAAGACTGGAGTGCTGTCAGAAGAGCTGAGGCTTGGAGTTGAGAGAGAGAGGAGTTGATCTGTTTTCTTGTCTATTTCTTTCCTGTATTGATGTGCCTTGTTTGACTTGCTTGATGCATTAGAATAAGTCCATATCTAGAATAGCTTTAATCTAGGAGCATGATTGCACTAGAGGTTGAGTTACTCCCTCTGCTTGTATTGTTACTGTATGGCTTTGCTTGCGAGTATTCGGTAGAGCCCTGCTCCCTTGCCCATGTGGTTTGTTTTGCTTGATAGCATGATGTTATTTCTTCTGTATGATTGCAGTTTACTGTATTCTGCTTGATAGCATGCTTATCTTCCTATATGATTACTGTTATTTATTCTGGCTTGAGGTTGAGATGAGCTTGTGGAGGCTGACGCCCCACACACATTTCCTCCCTCACTTGCATTGCATGCATTTTACAGTCGTTTACTGTATTACTGTTTACTGTTTAAGCTGATGCTTTATCTGTTTCTGTTTATCATTGACATGATCTCTTAGGACTCTCATTTCCTTTGGAAGTGATGATAGAACTTTAGGTTGAAACCTATGCATGATAACTTCTAGGAGTTCCCTGTTTAAAACCTTAACCATAGGATGAATCCTTGGCATGACAACAGTAGGACTTGATAGTCTCCCCGTAGTTGAGCCTGTTCTCTTCTCATCTCAAAACAACTTAAGATACATTAATCATGAATGATTTCTTTCGTACGTTACGAGCCTTAAGCTATCTGAGAAAGGATTGTTGGAGAGTTTCTTTTCAACAGTCTGGATGTTTAGTATGGCACCCTTTGGGTGACATGCGACGCATTCACTCTCAGGTCATAGTTTTTAGTGCGATTGAAATTGCAAACACAATAAAAGACACTTCTTCCGTAAAAGACAGAAAACAAACTTCAAACCTTTTTGCCCCGTGGACCCATAATTCAAAGGAAATCTTTTCTGAAGAAAAGAGTGTCGTTAAACTTCAGCGCCAACGCAAACAGGCTTTGTCCCTAACTGCTGGAATTTCTGTTTAACCCTACTCGATAAAACAGATGAATCTGAATTTTCGTAAGCCGTAGTGTCCCGAACTACGTAAGCTCTGATCTCTCATACCTGTTGAGAGTACGTAGGCACAATACTGATGTATTGGCGAGCCATCCTTCCCATAACCCGTAGTAGGTCGAACTACGTTGACTCTGATTTCTCATTCTCTGATGAGAATACGTAGGCATAAAGTGCGACGCTTTGCCGAGTCACTTTCTTTTCTTTTTAAGCCAGCCTTGATAGGTAGATAGATAAACCAACTCGTCCAATAAACACAACAAGCGTAGATCCCGTCGAGTACGACGGACGTGAGGGGTGCTAATACCTTCCCCTTGCGTAACCGACTCCCGAACCCAGACAACGGTTGCGACGACCTTGTCTTACCCTTTTTTCGTCAGGTTTTTCCGATCGTTTCCTTTCCCGCTCCGAGGGATAAATAACGAAAGGCGGCGACTCTTTTGTTTTGCCGGCACCTTATTTTCGCGGAAGCGACAATTCCCAAAGGATTTGGACTAAAGGTTGATTGTACCTGTAGAACAAGGTTCTAATGAGGTTCCCAAAGTCATTAGCCCATCTTTCGGATATTATCAACTTCCCAAGTACTCGGGGGTTAATAATATTCTCAAGAGAACTTTTTTCGAGTGTAGCATCGCGTAGCACTATTTCGGGGGTACCCCCTCATAGCCTCGCACTACATCCTAATAAAGGTCAAAGTGGGGTTAAGGTAACTACGGTCCTCAATATCATAGGATCCAACATCGAATGTAGTGCATGTTTTCACGATTAAGGACTCGTTCAACAATACATCTTTCGAGAGGGCCTCAATTGAGCGTGATTCTACCCCCTATAAGCCTCTTTGAACATATCACTATCCTATCTTAAGTTCACTCAAGTTCGGGTGTAGGACTTTGTCTCACCACTCAAAGGCATCAACCCAAAGACAATAAGCAAACAAGTAAACAATTATAAAAATAAAAAATATAAAGCAATAAACAAGTAGAAACAAAATAGGGAAACCCACTGAGCTTCCCTAGTGAAGTCGCCATTTCTGTCGCGGTGAAAATCGGATACCAAACTATTGATTAGTTTGAATCTTTAATTCATTTTGCAACCGAACTTTGATTTGTCCAAAGGAAGGGATAAAGATCGAAATTCCCACAATGCAATTCAAATGCAAGGTTTAGAGAGTTTTAGGTTCGGGGGTTGGTTAAACTTAGGGAAGGTACTAGCATCCTAGATTTCTGTAGTACTCTACAGGAACCTCTTGTTTTATATTGTTTATTGCTATGGTTTATCTGCTTAAGATTTATAGACCTAGGGGTTTATTTTCTAAGTATACTCGATAAGATGTCGCATCTTATGCCTACATATCCTTACGGGAGTGGGATCAGAGTATTTTGTAGTTCTCCTAAAGGGTTAGAGGAGTTCTTTGACTGTGGTCAAAGTTCCTACGGGTTTAGGGTAGTTGATTGATTGATTTTAGGAGAAAAGATGAGTCTTCATTTTAAGGGAGATTTAACCGCCACAAATTGTAGGAAAATAGTCTTTGCATCGTCTTAAGAAAAGGGATTACGTACTCGGACAGGGATCAACGAGGTACACCTTTATCTCTCTTAAGGCAAAGTTCCTACGGCTTGATTGTATTGTTGTGGAGTGCAGGTTCTATCTCACTTAAGATGATTAACATCTTTCTCTAATATGTTTGAATATATTTTTTGTATTGAGTTGTTTGTATTGTGTTTATTGTTTTCCTATGTTGTAAAATAAAGAACAGTCCTTCCTATGGGGTATGATCTATCCTAGGAGATCGACTTGAATGGGATCAAGGATCAAGGGGATTATGATGCAAATGATATGCGCTACACACAAGTGTTGACTTATGTGTAGGGTTTTCCTTTGGACGGATGCAATTGCGAGAATGATAAATGCAATAAAGGTAAATTGCAGAAAATGTAAAAGGGCAGATAATTAAATCCATACACGAACGCATGAAAGCACTAGGTGAGTGTGTGAATTGTGTATGTGAATGTGCATGGTTAGATTGTATTTTACGCTGTTGATTGGTTTTAAGTTTGAGTTATAAGAAAGTATGGTTTTAAACGAGAAGTCGGTATGAATTAAATTCTAATGATTTATTTTATTTATTATTAAAATGTGTTGGTTAGAGAATAAAAACAGTTTTTTTATTTTGTTTTTAAAAGTTAATTAAATACTCAGAATTTATTCAAATATATAAATTGACAAACATGTGGTTTATTTACGAAAGGTTTTATTTTATTATAATAAATACTTATTTAACTAAAGTGTTATTGAGTTGATTTAAAAAAAGTTAATTTAAATTTAATTAGCAAAAGGGTTTTAAAATGAATTAATTTTGTTAAAATAGTTTTTAGTTATTAGGATAAAGAGGATTGATTAATTGGAATTAAAAAAAATATGAATGAGTATTAATTTATTAATAAAATTGTTGAGAGTTAATTATAACAGTCGGTTAGACTAATGACATAAGAAAGGGTTAATTAATTAATTAAATTTAAGGATTATTGGATTAGTTAGGTTAATTAAAAGATTTAAATGAATTTTAAAAGTTGAGTAAAAGTTAAAAGGTGATTAGCGGTGATGTGGTTATGTGTGGTGAGCAGGTGCATAATCAGTAATAATAAGCAAGCAAAACAACAAAAAAACAACGAAAACACAAGGAACGAAAAAATGGAACCCTAGGTTCCCCCTCTCGTGATCGGTCGGTTTCTCTCCTTCATCCTACTCAATCACACGATTGCGGTTTATCTTTTTTCTCGATTCTTCAGCGATTTTCATGTTTGTACCTGAAACACAACTCAAAGCGTTAGATCATTCAACAATTTCAACACGTATGAAGAGTTTTACCGAAGGTGGGAGGCGGCGTCTGGAGATGACAAGAACGGATGCTCCGTTGGCTGAACTCGCGGTGGCCGGGGTTGAGGTTTCGTCAATTTGTACTCGTGGCGGCGGGAGATGGCTCCGACGGATGAAAGATAAGTCGCTCTTGCTTGAAATTCTCAGCTTTTACACTTAGGGTTTTTTTTTCCGGTGATTATCCGTCTGTTGCCTTCTCTCTTTGATCCCTTTATATAGACTCCATGAGATTTTGTGTAAGGAATGATTAAGAGCTTTGATTGATGATTGGTTTTTTTCCAAATCGATATCACCCAAATTTGAAAATCTTCCTTTTTCGTCCAGATCGTTTAATGCTTGTTAAAATGGAGATTTCAAATCTTTGATATTGTGTTAAATACCTATCTGTCCAAATTCCACGTTTGAGGATTTGTGTTGGATATTTTTGCATCTTTTTGGGAATATTCTTTGCTCAATTTGTTAATCCAATTACTATGTTTCAGCAGGTGTAGATAGTAGGATACTTTGGGCCATGGGAGATGCACGCGGCCCAGAGCAAACTCTGATAGTTGCAGTGTGAAAAGATATGGTGAGCCCAAGGTTTTGTTCGTTCCTTGATGGAGGTTTACACGATAACGATGGTAGTGACACTGAATATTGAGCGTTGCCTCGTGGATTTAGTGTACCAGTGGCTACAACTTGACACGGGTGAAAAGAAGCAAGGTTGTCAGTTCCTCTTTCCGTTTTACTTTCTATTCTTGTTTTCACGTCAACTTGGTGTGTGTCTGATAATTGGTTTAGAGCTATGATTTAGAGATATGGATTGGAGCTAACTGCAAGACAGCTGAACTTTTGAGGTTTTGCAATTCACTGGTGTGGATACAACATTTGTGAATCTTGAGGTGTTGATGACAATAAACCGTGTTGACCGGGTGGAAAGGAAGGGCGACTGAGATTGATTGAAGTTATTGCTGTGATTGTGAATCCTGGTGGGAAATCTCTGGAGGAGATGACTGTTTTAGATTGTCGGCATTGTTGAAGTGTGTTGAATTGTCATATGGATCTAGTAACTTTCATTGTCTAAAACCTGCTTGGACTCATTTATTTTCCAATGGTGTTGAGTAGTTATAATTTCTTGTTTTTACTTTGCAGAGAATGGTATGGTCAGGTCGCGAGAGGATACGCACAACGCCCATGGATGTTAATTCCTTGCTCAGTTTATACCAACTCTTCCAACATGACAGAAAGTCAGGGTTTTCAATTCATCCTTTCTTATCTAGTGACTGGCTTGGTGATGAATTACGGGAGGAGGTCAACGATAGGATTAAGGATCTCGACGCAGTCCATATGTTGCAATATACTGCTGGTAACCAGGAGTTGCAGACCGAAGTCTTAGGCGGATTGCTCAGAATTTCATGTCATCATCAATTATGCCTTGTTCCACTTTAATCCTAAATGCGGTTGGTTTTCATTCTGTGTTTGCAGGGGGTGGTCCTGAAGATCCTTGGGGGTGTTGTGACTGTAGTGAATGGTGTTCCTGAGCAAAAGCTAATTATCAATTTGTTGCCTATTGTAGCGTGGGCATCCTTTCTGACTCTTGAGCTCAATCCTACTATGCTTAATAGATCATTAACTATCTCTTTGCAAATACAGGTACGAAGCTCAACAGAGGAACTCTCGGTTTGGAGTCTTTTGTATAATGCTGAAAGTATCCTTCACGACAAGAGGTATTAGCTTTTCTCCTCATTACTTTTACTCCACTTCAGTTTGCAAAGTTTAACTAATTATGGTGTTGTTGCGGTGAAAATCGGATATCAAGCTATTGAATTAACTTGAACCTTAATTCTTTTACAACCGGACTTTAATTTATCCAAAGGAAAGGTCTAAAGAAAGAAAGAACCTTTTGCGCGATGTTACAACAACGCTAAGAGATTCGGGGATCGGGGGTTGGTTATGCATAGGGTAGGTATTTCACATCCTAAACATCTGTAGTACTCTACAGGAACCTTTTGTTTGTTTGTATGCTAAGTTTGTTAAATATTTGCTAAGGTTTGGGTATTGGGTAAAAAGGTGAAGGTTATGATAGATGCAGACCTAAGATTGTTTCTAAGTTTGCTCGCAAAGACATCGCGTCCTCTGCCTACGTATCCTAACTAGGATAGAATCAGAGCAATCGTAGTTCACCTCACTAGGGTTGAAGAACGCTTGATTGCGATCAAGGTTCAAAGGGGAACAAACATAATAATGTTTGTGTAGAGTTTCACAAAACTCTCTATGTCTATGTTGTAACACTCAAAGGGGGAAATAAGTGATCATATCCATGATCCTTACATAGAGTTAACAACTCTATCCTAGGGTTCTAGTTGTAAACACTCCTAGCGAGGGGGAAGGTTGCTCGTCAAGATATCGCATCTTGTGCCTACGTATTCTCATTGTCGAATGAGAAATCAGAGCGGTCGTAGTTCGGGCACGAACTACAGAATAAGGATCTATTGGTTCTTTCCAGACCAAAAGAGGGAGAAGGTTCTATCCAGACCTACGAGTTTAAATCCTATTGGTTCTATCCAGACCTATGAGGGTAAATCCTGTTGGTTCCATCCAGACCAAAAGGGGGAGAAGGTTCTATCCAGACCTATGAGTTTATTGAGCTATCTATGACCCAAAGGTCAATAGAGAGACTTTCCTTTGGAAGGGAAAAGATGAGGCAACTTGGATGAGAACTAAAGAGTTTCATCACTTTGGGGAAATAAACTTAACAAAGCATAAACATTCAAACATGACGAATATAAAGAGATATGGTTACAACCAAGAATAAACAAGCACATTACAATAAGCAAGAATTTCAATCAGGATGAATGGTTACAACCAAAAGCAAGCATTTAAGATATTACAATATCAAGCAATGATTTCAATCAAGATAAATGGTTACAACCAAAGCAGACATCAAGATATTACAATATCAATGATTTCAATCAAGGTAAATGGTTACGACCAAAGCAAGCATCAAGATATTATAATATCTAGAAGGGGAAAGTTCTTTCAAGACTTAATGAAAGGTGAAAACCAAAGCATATCTTAACGAAGAATGGGCTACATCTTAATAAAGATGGAAGGGGATCTTAACAAAGATGCATCTTAACAAAGATGAGGCTTCAATAGGGCTTACAAGATGACGTGTATACTTACAGGCATCATGCCTAAACAAACAATGTCACAACAAAGTAAGGGAGAAGTTCAATACTTCATGGGAGAAAACTTTCAAGTTTTAATGATGATTAAACACAAATGCTTACAACCAAGAGTTTTAGTCAAACTCAAGTACCCAAGGATGCTAACAAGCCAATTCATTTTTGAATGATAACACAAATCCAATGTCATAGTTGAGTACATTCACTTTCTAACAGACCCATGGTCCTAACAGCATCACGACATAGCAGGAAACCAATAAAAAAACAAATTGCTCACAAGTTTTGAGACAGCATAACAAGTTGAATTAGCATACTAATATGACAAAAACAAGTTAAACTATCTATGCTAATACTCATGAGAACCTCCATCCTTCCTAACAACATACATCATGAAAACTATCAAAGTGTACATAGCTCAAATTCTACCAAAAACACTCAAAAATGCCAATTCATGAAAGATGATGCTAAAGCCCATAAGAAACAGCTACATACCTCTTGATGACCTTTTTGAATATGCTAGAATAGTTGAGAAAACCAGAGATCCTTTACTCCACTTCTTGCCTTTGAACTTTCTTCAACTTTAAGTAACAATCCACTTGTGATGCTATATGAAGAGATATGAGTTTCTAGTGGTTGCTAGGTGCTTGAACATTTGAGAGATGTTATTTATGAGGTGTATGGATGATCAAAACCTCAAGAAAAGGCTTAGAGCAAAGTTTGGAGATTTTTGTAGCTTTGGTCAAAGTATGAAAGGAAGAAGTTTGACCTTTTGATTTTTGAGGTTTCTTGATGGTTTTATGGACCATACACCTTCTATATGTTATTTAGAATGTGTATGGATGGTTGTGGGAGTGTTGGAAAGGTTAGAAATGAAAATGGTGTGAAAGTTGCAAAATGACCAATTTTGGTGCTTTTGAACTTTTCTTCACTTACAAGTAAAGAGAGAATGAGAAGGAAAGCTATGATACTTTGATCTTGTGAATAGCTCTGGTATGGTATAGAGTATGGAGAAACCTCTATTTATAGGCCATGAGGAGCTTGGGGGAAGATTTGATGTATTGGCTCTTTGGAGGGAAATTTGGAGAAAATCTTCCACAAAATCTTGGCACATCTTCATCCATCATGCTCTTGGCTCAATGCAAGCAAGAACTCAAGTGGGATGAGATGTTTGAGGTGATTGAAATGAGGCTAGAGTGTAGAGATGGCAGCTACTACATCATTGCATAAAGTTTCTCTTTCCTCTCTTTTATTTGAATAAAATAATGTCAAGTTGCCACCAACTTGTTTCTCTCACCATCTCAATCCTTTTTTATGGTTTTCTCTTCATACAAGCCTCTCTTTATCAGTTTGTGTCATGAGTGATTTCAAGTGTTGCAAAAATATGATTTTGAGAAGTTTGGCCAAAGTGATTTCAAGTGTGACAGGCCCAACTTCCATGTAACATAACTCTTAGCTCACAACTCCTCTTGAGGAGTTCTTGTACTTTTTAGAAAGCCCTCATGTATCTATACAACTTTCATGTTTTGGGAATTTCCAAATTCTTGATGGAACTAGGTTGAAAAACCTTTCAAAGTTCTGAAAAGAGTGGTTTGTATGGCCAAAATTTAATGAAATTTCTCTAAGTGTTTTGTACTAGAAAAATGATTTTTCTATAACTCCAATTCCATGCATTTTTTGAATATGGACCACTATGGTACTTTTGTGGGGTTTGTCAAGACCTTTCAAACAAGCTTAGAACCACCTCAATTGGATGTGTGGTTGAGGAGTTATGGTTTTGCCCCTTTCGAAACCCTAATTCCCGATTTTTGCAATTACTTCCTAACCCTTGATCCAATGGTCATTAAATTTTATGGGTAAGTGTAATATGATATAAGGAACATTTTTCATTCACACCTTGAAGTCAAATTCCTCATTTTTAGAGAGTTGACTTTTTGGTCAACTTTTCGATCGATCGGTGTCTACCGAGTCGCCCGTTGGTGATCCGGACATCCTGAGGACTTGAAACTCTTTGGGTGGACTTTACTAAGCCATAGGAGCTTAATGGACCTTGATCCTTACATTGAAATACTCTTTGAATCAAAAGTCAAACTACAGTTGACTTTTTCCAGTCAAAACCCTAATCGGGTGTCTCAAATTGCACTGTTCTCGAACCCCGGGTGACCACCTCAAATTGGATTCATACTTGACCTAATGTTGTATTCTTGATCTTGTTCTAAGTTGAATCAATCCAAAACATTGATTGATCAAACCGCTGAAGCCTCGATTTTTGACGGTACGGAACCCTGATTCATCTGCATCTTGACAAAGATAAACTTGAACTGGATTAAGGTTAGTTAATCAAATGAATATGATCCTAAAATGATGATGAGGATCTAAGGGGTCAAAATTTGGGGTGCAACAGTTGCCCCTATTTAAATATCTTCACTAGATGGTGATGAGAGATGACAATCCTCATAGAATCGCAGTGAAAGGTATTTAAATATAGTAAACCAGAAATTTTGTCCCTTAGATCCGATGGTATGCAAAAAGGATGAACGCAAATATGCCATGAATCTAAATGATGCTATATGATGCTTGAATGCAAGACAGATGCGGACACACGAGCAAATATAAAAGAACGGCGAAACGACGAGTAACCACTCACGAGGACCCAACACACTGGGGAAAGATTCCGAGCGAAGTAAGCAAGATAGTTCAGACATGACTAATGATGTTTGTTCAAGGGAATCTTTCACGCAGGGGACACAAATTCCACCAGGGAAGACACATCATCATTGGGGAGAGGAGATACGAACCTCACTGGGGATAACCAGATGAGGAAGTCCACCGGGGAAGATCACAATTCTTCACTGGGGATACGAAAGAAAAGAAGCGCAAAATTCACTGGGGAAGGAACCCACTGGGGAAAACTTGCTGGGGAACAAAATCCACTGGGGAAGCGAAGCTTCACCAGGGAAAAGACGGAACAAAGACACGAATCTCACTGGGGATAACCAGATGAGAAAATTCCTATAACGAAGAGTTCAAACGGGATCTTCAGGGAAAGGTTAGAAACAAGACCGGACGCGCCGGGGAAACTAGTATCCACTAGTTCTCCGAGACTCGACTGGAAAATCAAAAGCTTCAACTGGGGAGGCTGGTGATGACCAGAACAACAAACAGTTTCAAACGGTGCTAGTTTCCACTAGACTTACTGGGGATGATGGTGACGACCGAATCAACAATGGTTTCCAAGAAGTGCTAAATACCACTTAGACTTCCTAGGGATATGGTGACGACCAAATCAAAGTTCCAATTACAATTGGGCATTTCCAAACAATATTGGTAAAACACAGGACTTCGGTTGGGGAAGTTGGTAACAATCAACTTTCGGTACTAATAACGATTAGTTTTCAAACAATGCTAGTAACCACTGGATTTAGAAAGAACTGGATTTTCAAAGAGTTTTGGTGACGACCAGGAAGCTCAAATATGTCCCTCAATACCTTAGGAACAAAAGCTAAACATCCTTAATACATTAGGATATAGAAGAGATACAACCCTCAACACATTAGGATTGGACGAAGATCCTCAAAACATTAGGAAGGAAAGTTGAAACATCCTCAATACATATTAGGATACAGAAAGCTGCACATCCTTAATACATTAGGATATGAAAGCTGAACATCCTCAATACATTAGGATATGAAACACTTCATGCAAACGCAACCACTTTAGTCTCTGGGAACTTCTGAACTCGGGATCCAAAGTATACATCTCCAAAGGTACACAACCTGTGCTTGGGATGGCAACAAACATTTTCCAAAGGTACGAAACCTGTGCTTGGAATCAAACAATACATTTATCTCCAAAGGTACACAACCTGTGCTCGGGATAGAAACAAACTTCTCCAAAGGTACGAAACCTGTGCTTGGAATCAAACAATACATCTCCAAAGGTACGAAACCTGAGCTTGGTATAATACATCTCCAAAGGTACGAAACCTGAGCTTGGGATGGAAACCATCGTGACTAGTTTGGACTGGTACACAACCAAATTGTCAGTATTTGTTGTCCATGGATTTTCATAATGTCAATTACCAACGGGCCTTACTTGAAATATGATTGGTTACCACCAAATTATTTATATCGGTATCCACTAGATTTTCAAACAATTCTAGTCACAACCGTGCGTCGACATCCTTAAGATAAACTTCTCAAATTTGACTGCCATTTATCGCTGGGATGATAAGCTTCTCTAAAGAGACTGCCGCTTATTTTTGATGATGATAAACTTCTCCTCAGAGATTGCCACTTATTTGTTGAAGACGATTAAACTTCTCCGAAGAGACTGCCATTTATCGTTGAAAACGATTAAATTTCTCCGAAAAGAATGCCATTTATCGTTGAATATGGTTAAGCTTCTCCCAAGAGATTGCCACTCCCCGCTGAAGACGATTAAACTTCTCCGAAGAGACTGCCATTTATCGTTGATGAAGGTTAAGCTTCTCCCCAGAGATTGCCACTCACCGCTGAAGACGATTAAACTTCTCCGAAGAGACTGCCATTTATCGCTGAAGACGATTAAACCTCTCCGAAGAGACTGCCATTTATCGTTGAATATGGTTAAGCTTCTCCTAAGAGATTGCCACTCACCACTGAAGACGATTAAACTTCTCCGAAGAGACTGCCATTTATCGCTGATGAAGGTTAAGCTTCTCCCAAGAGACTGTCACTCACCTGTTGAAGACGATTAAACTTCTTCGAAGAGACTGCCATTTATCGTTGAATATGGTTAAGCTTCTCCCAAGAGATTGCTACTCACCGCTGAAGACGATTAAACTTCTCCGAAGAGACTGCCATTTATCGTTGATGAAGGTTAAGCTTCTCCCAAGAGATTGCCACTCACCGCTGAAGACGATTAAACTTCTCCGAAGAGACTGCCATTTATCGCTGATGAAGGTTAAGCTTCTCCCAAGAGACTGCCACTCACCTGTTGAAGACGATTAAACTTCTCCGAAGAGACTGCCATTTATCGCTGAAGACGATTAAACTTCTCTGAAAAGAATGCCATTTATCGCTGAAGACGATTAAACTTCTCTGAAGAGACTGCCATTTATCGTTGAATATGTTTAAGCTTCTCCTAAGAGATTGCCACTCACCACTGAAGACGATTAAACTTCTCCGAAGAGACTGCCATTTATCGCTGATGAAGGTTAAGCTTCTCCCAAGAGACTGCCACTCACCTGTTGAAGACGATTAAACTTCTCCGAAGAGACTTCCATTTATCGTTGATGAAGGTTAAGCTTCTCCCAAGAGATTGCCACTTACCGCTGAAGACGATTAAACTTCTCCGAAGAGACTGCCATTTATCGCTGAAGACGATAAGCTTCTTGTCAAAGATTGCCACTTATCTGTATTACCATGTAAGATGTTCTTCTTGATAGATAGTGCAAAATAAATGCACATCTA
Source organism: Lathyrus sativus (assembly GCA_963859935.3). NCBI lineage: Eukaryota > Viridiplantae > Streptophyta > Magnoliopsida > Fabales > Fabaceae > Lathyrus > Lathyrus sativus. The sequence goes on along the minus strand of OZ012736.1, from coordinate 406,847,295 downwards.
GGTAGGTTCGGCGACCAACAGGGACCGAAGTTCAATCTAGGATCAAGCTACAAAGAAACTTTCAAACAAGACTCCAACCATTGAGAAATGAACTCGAATGGGGACCCATCTTATCCAATCATGGAAAAAGATAACTGAAGCAACCATCATCCACGAGGATTAATCTCTGTGGGGAATTGATAAAGGATGGACATTTTATGCTTAAGGGCTGACAACTCTATTGGAGAGGGACAACATACCCATTCACCGAGGAGGGAATCAAAGTGAAACAGGAACAAGTGACAACCAGAGATAGCAAAAATGCACAGATGTTATGCATATGCTTTATGCCATGCTTATGTTTATGCTGACAAATTAGACAAAACAAAACTGGAGATGAAATAAGCATCTCGACACGGAGACCCAACCAAAATTGGACATCAAAGGGATGATCATGAAGAACAACAATTCCACTTCAAAGTTACAACCATCTCTGGGAGAGAGTAATCTACTTAGGACACAACATCATGACTTCACTTGGATTGCCATCATGAGTTTGAATTCTTTGTTGAAGGAAAATCACCAAGGGAAGTTCCAAGATCAACCGAAGTAACAACTTAATCAGAGAGCTGACAAAGGGTATCATGAGACCAAAATCTTTCTGCCCCATTGATAGTATAACAATCCTCTTTCAGTGAGCAACGACTATTGCGACAAACAGTCTTTAACCTTTTCTGCCCCAGATTACATGGTCTGTGGGAAGAAACCATCGAGAAAACTAGCATAAAGATGCTTCAATGTCTTTAAACTCTTATAGAGAAAGATTTACAAATCTCGACGTGATTGCCCCAGTTTAACGGTGCTTGCACAACAAAGTCTCGGACTGTGGAAGTAACGACTGGGGAACAAACTTGCCCCTGCTAGCTGGTAACTGCGAAAGATTTGCCCTAGACAAAACTGTTCACTGAGAGCTTCATCTGGTCTTGGCCTAGTTGGCTCTGATTAGCTGAACATTGTAACAAATGATTAACAAATCCTTCAAATCGGTTTCCCCAGGCTGAGCTTCCTTTATCAAGTTAAATTCCCTAGCTGACAGCGCTCGTTGTGATTCCTTTGATATTGGATTGTTTTGCACGCAATGCTGTTCATTAAAAATTGGCAATTTTCAATGTAAAATTCATGCAATCTTTTGAAAACATTTTTTAATGAAACACAAACAGCGGAGTGATCAAGTGATCAAAGTGAAAGTGATCCAATCTTTTTACAGATGATGGATAAAGTGATTAACACACACAATTAACAAAGATCATTAGGAGTCAGGTTATCCAACCTTGCTGTAACATGCTTTCAAAACAACCTTACCTCAATTAGGTCTTTTAAGGGTTGTAACGTGGTTTGGTTCATGGTTCATGAAACAAAGGATAAAGGCTCAAAAGTTATTTGTCCCACCCACTCTCCATGATGAACTCCAATCCTACACTCAGTTAACTCAAACTATACACTCAGGTTCTTGCAGGCTTAAGAATTGGACTGATGATAGTTGGCGATGATTCACAAACCTAGGGTAGTCACAACTCCCTTACAGTATTTGATAGCTTTTTGCTATTTGAGGATTTTAAAGAGTGATAACTCTTACAAAATTCCTCTCTTTCTATCCCTGACTTTTGTCTGAACTGTTTTATTCGAATGTACAGTCAACGGGATGCCCCATTTTTTCCTAAGTATCCTTCATAGGTTTCGACTTAGCGGGCTTTTTCTTTTTTCATTTTCCCTTTTTTTTTTTTTGAGAAAGGAGGTGACCACCTAGTTTAATGGCTACAGCGAACCATCATCATCTTTTATGCTGAAAAGCATTTTCGACACTTTCTTGCTGTGTACGAGCGAAAACCTGAGTGCACCACCTTTATATGAAAAGTGTCTTGTATGCACATATCTTCAAGTTAACTGAGAACTACCCACCCCAGGTTTGAGATTTAAGGTTTCTGTTTTTTGTAAAGAAAGAAAAACTCCTACTTCTAGGCTCGAAGGGGTTAACGAGGGATTATCTTCCTTATTTCTCCAGTGTTTAGGGATTGAAACAATGCCTTACATCATCGGCAAAGTTACATTTGACAGCATATCAACAACAATTATGGACATGATTTTCATCATCCTCCCCAATCTTTGCTTTAAACAACAGTTTAGTAAAGAAAAGAAAATTTTTCATTTTTCGTATTTCATAACAATGAAAGGAAAAAGAAAGAGTGAAACGAATGGACTTAATCAAAAGATGCACAAACATTTCATTAATATTGCCAAATTCAAATAAACAACAGCTTACGAGCAATTCAAATGCAAAGAAGTTACAACACATGCTGAAACAGTCTACAGCTGCCAGCCTTAGGGAATTAAAATTTAAATTTTAGGCCCATGTGGGGAAACACCTTCAACCACCACTTTCTCCTTGTGATATAGAATTATGAGGGGTCTCACGGGTCCTTTGCCTTTGGAATTAGGAATCGCAGCATTGTCATTTGATTTATCCTCCCGAGGTTTCAGCAACTCTTGCAGTCTCAGTTTAAAACCTTCACACTCTTCAACTAGGTGCCCTGTTGTCCCAGTATGATATCCACATTCTACTTTTGGGTGGTCTTCCTCGAGGATCAAGTGTTTGTCAATGATTAGCTCTTGTACAAGATAACCCAATGCTATACATGCATCTAAGTTGTGTCCTTCGGCTCCTTTGTGAAATTCACAATTTAGGTTCGTATTATGCCATGGTCCTGGCACCGGATTGGATAATCGTGGAGTCACTAGTGAGTTCTGAATCAGTAGCGGGTAAAGCTTGCTTAACGGTACTAGAGTTTGTCTACCGCAAGTCTTATCTTTCCTGACATGATCCTTCTTGTTCAATTTTCGGCTTTGAGAAGCTTGAGGAGGAACAAACACTGAATGTTGGGCGTACTGACGCGATTGATGGTTATTTGTTCGTTGATACCGAGAATGTCCTTGAGTCAGAGGAATCATCGGAGATAATGCATCCCTCGTTTCTCTGGACGCAACATGGTCAGAGTGACCCTCTTTCTTCATCATATTCTGCAATGTCTCAAGTACCCAATTCATCTGACACTTGAGAATTCTGATGTCCTCTTTCAACATTTCCTGAGCTTTCAAAAGTCCTTCCATTGTTGCCTATTTGTGCTAGATATCCCCCTTATGATGTCAACGGAACACAAAATGAACCAAAAAAACCAATGCAACGAAGTATGATATGTAAAATGTTGATGCAAGTGCAAAAACGTAACTGGTTTTACAAAACTCAGAAGTTTGATTAGGTTAAAAACCCCATTTCATTTATCACTGGAAAAAGTTACAACTTTTTTTAAAAAAAAAAAAAAAAAACCAGAGATCGACTGAGTTCTATAAAACTAGTTGCGACATGATATGCTTATGGTGATATAATGTGATGATGCACACATAACACAAAGGCAAGTATTCACAAATACAATGCATACACAAAGACCTCCTAGGCTCAAGAGCAAAGAGTCAAAGGTCTACCTATACCCAAGGATTTGTACTATGAGTTAATTTGTACCTGCCGAACGGGTTCTACAAAGTTCCCAGAGTCATCAACCCATCTTTCGGATATTATCGACTTCCCAAATTACTTGGTAATCGATAATATTATCAAGAGAGTCTCGTCTGAGTGTAGTATCGCGTATCAACTATTTCAGAAATACTTCCTTATAGTCATCGCACTACGTCCTAATAAGGCCAAAGTGGGGTAAAAAGGTAACTAAAGTCCACAGTGTCATAGGCTCCTTCGTCGAAAGTAGCATTGTTTTCACGAATACTCGATCAACAACACTAAACTTTCAAGAGTGCCTACACTGAGCGGTGGTTTCTCAAGTTAGCTTGGTGATGAATTACGGGAGGAGGTCAACGATAGGATTAAGGATCTCGACGCAGTCCATATGTTGCAATATACTGCTGGTAACCAGGAGTTGCAGACCGAAGTCTTAGGCGGATTGCTCAGAATTTCATGTCATCATCAATTATGCCTTGTTCCACTTTAATCCTAAATGCGGTTGGTTTTCATTCTGTGTTTGCAGGGGGTGGTCCTGAAGATCCTTGGGGGTGTTGTGACTGTAGTGAATGGTGTTACTGAGCAAAAGCTAATTATCAATTTGTTGCCTATTGTAGCGTGGGCATCCTTTCTGACTCTTGAGCTCAATCCTGCTATGCTTAATAGATCATTAACTATCTCTTTGCAAATACAGGTACGAAGCTCAACAGAGGAACTCTCGGTTTGGAGTATTTTGTATAATGCTGAAAGTATCCTTCACGACAAGAGGTATTAGCTTTTCTCCTCATTACTTTTACTCCACTTCAGTTTGCAAAGTTTAACTAATTATGGTGTTGTTGCGGTGAAAATCGGATATCAAGCTATTGAATTAACTTGAACCTTAATTCTTTTACAACCGAACTTTAATTTATCCAAAGAAAAGGTCTAAAGAAAGAAAGAACCTTTTGCGCGATGTTACAACAACTCTAAGAGATTCGGGGATCGGGGGTTGGTTATGCATAGGGTAGGTATTTCACATCCTAAACATCTGTAGTACTCTACAGGAACCTTTTGTTTGTTTGTATGCTAAGTTTGTTAAATATTTGCTAAGGTTTGGGTATTGGGTAAAAAGGTGAAGGTTATGATAGATGAAGACCTAAGATTGTTTCTAAGTTTGCTCGCAAAGACATCGCGTCCTCTGCCTACGTATCCTAACTAGGATAGAATCAGAGCAATCGTAGTTCACCTCACTAGGGTTGAAGAACGCTTGATTGCGATCAAGGTTCAAAGGGGAACAAACATAATAATGTTTGTGTAGAGTTTCACAAAACTCTCTATGTCTATGTTGTAACACTCAAAGGGGGAAGTAAGTGATCATATCCATGATCCTTACATAGAGTTAACAACTCTATCCTAGGGTTCTAGTTGTAAACACTCCTAGCGAGGGGGAAGGTTGCTCGTCAAGATATCGCATCTTATGCCTACGTATTCTCATTGTCGAATGAGAAATCAGAGCGGTCGTAGTTCGGGCACGAACTACAGAATAAGGATGTATTGGTTCTTTCCAGACCAAAAGAGGGAGAAGGTTCTATCCAGACCTACGAGTTTAAATCCTATTGGTTCTATCCAGACCTATGAGGGTAAATCCTATTGGTTCCATCCAGACCAAAAGGGGGAGAAGGTTCTATCCAGACCTATGAGTTTATTGAGCTATCTATGACCCAAAGGTCAATAGAGAGACTTTCCTTTGGAAGGGAAAAGATGAGGCAACTTGGATGAGAACTAAAGAGTTTCATCACTTTGGGGAAATAAACTTAACAAAGCATAAACATTCAAACATGACGAATATAAAGAGATATGGTTACAACCAAGAATAAACAAGCACATTACAATAAGCAAGAATTTCAATCAGGATGAATGGTTACAACCAATAGCAAGCATTTAAGATATTACAATATCAAGCAATGATTTCAATCAAGATAAATGGTTACAACCAAAGCAGACATCAAGATATTACAATATCAATGATTTCAATCAAGGTAAATGGTTACGACCAAAGCAAGCATCAAGATATTATAATATCTAGAAGGGGAAAGTTCTTTCAAGACTTAATGAAAGGTGAAAACCAAAGCATATCTTAACGAAGAATGGGCTACATCTTAATAAAGATGGAAGGGGATCTTAACAAAGATGCATCTTAACAAAGATGAGGCTTCAATAGGGCTTACAAGATGACGTGTATACTTACAGGCATCATGCCTAAACAAACAATGTCACAACAATGTAAGGGAGAAGTTCAATACTTCATGGGAGAAAACTTTCAAGTTTTAATGATGATTAAACACAAATGCTTACAACCAAGAGTTTTAGTCAAACTCAAGTACCCAAGGATGCTAACAAGCCAATTCATTTTTGAATGATAACACAAATCCAATGTCATAGTTGAGTACATTCACTTTCTAACAGACCCATGGTCCTAACAGCATCACGACATAGCAGGAAACCAATAAAAAAACAAATTGCTCACAAGTTTTGAGACAGCATAACAAGTTGAATTAGCATACTAATATGACAAAAACAAGTTAAACTATCTATGCTAATACTCATGAGAACCTCCATCCTTCCTAACAGCATACATCATGAAAACTATCAAAGTGTACATAGCTCAAATTCTACCAAAAACACTCAAAAATGCCAATTCATGAAAGATGATGCTAAAGCCCATAAGAAACAGCTACATACCTCTTGATGACCTTTTTGAATATGCTAGAATAGTTGAGAAAACCAGAGATCCTTTACTCCACTTCTTGCCTTTGAACTTTCTTCAACTTTAAGTAACAATCCACTTGTGATGCTATATGAAGAGATATGAGTTTCTAGTGGTTGCTAGGTGCTTGAACATTTGAGAGATGTTATTTATGAGGTGTATGGATGATCAAAACCTCAAGAAAAGGCTTAGAGCAAAGTTTGGAGATTTTTGTAGCTTTGGTCAAAGTATGAAAGGAAGAAGTTTGACTTTTTGATTTTTGAGGTTTCTTGATGGTTTTATGGACCATACACCTTCTATATGTTATTTAGAATGTGTATGGATGGTTGTGGGAGTGTTGGAAAGGTTAGAAATGAAAATGGTGTGAAAGTTGCAAAATGACCAATTTTGGTGTTTTTGAACTTTTCTTCACTTACAAGTAAAGAGAGAATGAGAAGGAAAGCTATGATACTTTGATCTTGTGAATAGCTCTGGTGTGGTATAGAGTGTGGAGAAACCTCTATTTATAGGCCATGAGGAGCTTGGGGGAAGATTTGATGTATTGGCTCTTTGGAGGGAAATTTGGAGAAAATCTTCCACAAAATCTTGGCACATCTTCATCCATCATGCTCTTGGCTCAATGCAAGCAAGAACTCAAGTGGGATGAGATGTTTGAGGTGATTGAAATGAGGCTAGAGTGTAGAGATGGCAGCTACTACATCATTGCATAAAGTTTCTCTTTCCTCTCTTTTATTTGAATAAAATAATGTCAAGTTGCCACCAACTTGTTTCTCTCACCATCTCAATCCTTTTTTATGGTTTTCTCTTCATCCAAGCCTCTCTTTATCAGTTTGTGTCATGATCCAAGGGTTGAGAGTGGTTAGTGTTGCAAAAATATGATTTTGAGAAGTTTGGCCAAAGTGATTTCAAGTGTGACAGGCCCAACTTCCATGTACCATAACTCTTAGCTCACAACTCCTCTTGAGGAGTTCTTGTACTTTTTAGAAATCCCTCATGTAGCTCTACAACTTTCATGTTTTGGGAATTTCCAAATTCTTGATGGAACTAGGTTGAAAAACCATTCAAAGTTCTGAAAAGAGTGGTTTGTATGGCCAAAATTTAATGAAATTTCTCTAAGTGTTTTGTACTAGAAAAATGATTTTTCTATAACTCCAATTCCATGCATTTTTTGAATATGGACCACTGTGGGACTTTTGTGGGGTTTGTCAATACCTTTCAAACAAGCTTAGAACCATCTCAATTGGATGTGTGGTTGAGGAGTTATGGTTTTGCCCCTTTCGAAACCCTAATTCCCGATTTTTGCAATTACTTCCTAACCCTTGATCCAATGGTCATGAAATTTTATGGGTAAGTGTAATATGATATAAGGAACATTTTTCATTCACACCTTGAAGTCAAATTCCTCATTGTTAGAGAGTTGACTTTTTGGTCAACTTTTCGATCGATCGGTGTCTACCGAGTCGCCCGTTGGTGATCCGGACATCCTGAGGACTTGAAACTCTTTGGGTGGACTTTACTAAGCCATAGGAGCTTAATGGACCTTGATCCTTACATTGAAATACTCTTTGAATCAAAAGTCAAACTACAGTTGACTTTTTCCAATCAAAACCCTAATCGGGTGTCTCAAATTGCACTGTTCTCGAACCCCGGGTGACCACCTCAAATTGGATTCATACTTGACCTAATGTTGTATTCTTGATCTTGTTCTAAGTTGAATCAATCCAAAACATTGATTGATCAAACCACTGAAGCCTCGATTTTTGACGGTACGGAACCCTGATTCATCTGCATCTTGACAAAGATAAACTTGAACTGGATTAAGGTTAGTTAATCAAATGAATATGATCCTACAATGATGATGAGGATCTAAGGGGTCAAAATTTGGGGTGCAACAGGTGTTTCTTGCCAGAGAGTGCAAACAGGGTAGCAGAATTGTGCTTGTTGATTCCAGGTGTGGTGGTTTCTTTAAGAGTTCCAATAAGACTTGTTGATTCGAATGTTCGCATTCCCGGGAAAATCGCTCATCAACCGGTAAGGCTGAGCTCATGATGTACAAGTTAAGGATCTAACGCCAGAATTCTTAAAACATGATCATCGTTGAAGGAACCATGGGCCTCTCTTTAATGCACCAAAATTTGCTAGGTGACTCATCTATCATGGTTTGGGTGGGTATCATTTTATGTGTTGCTTGTAGCTGTCTGGGCTTCTTGATTATTATCTTTTCCTAATGTATGCTTTCTTGAAAAATGCAGTGCTTGAATATTTGAGCCGGTTAGCGCTGGCTGAGGAACAGCCTTCTACCTCTTCATATTGTTCTGATCAATAAGAAAGAGAAGCAATAAGGAAGTAGCAGTGGATGTCAAGTTCATGCCGCAAATGCTTGGTTGGGGTTTGAATAGTCGCAGATGTCGCAAAATCCACTCCCATCTCCTGATCATCATCCCTCAAAGGATTTGTAAGACGCATGGCACGAGGAACTCCGTGAACTTCCTAGAGTTTGAAACAATTTTGATGATTGGTGTTATTTCCTTCAAATGGTACGACGTAGAAGGGATAACTGAGATTGTAACCTTGATAACTCTTGTTGTTCAATTCACGAGCTTACTGTAGAACTTGAGATTGTAACTTTCACATAACTATAAGTACTTATTTTTTTTATAATCCATTGTTGCTTAACGTGAATATAATTGGGCTATTTTGGTGCTCACGAAGTCAAACCAAGAACCACTGCCATGTGGTTAAACCGTATGAGGTACTCAAGGAACAATAATTGTTCATGATGGAGGATCAAAAATTAAGGAAGTTTAAGTGAACTTATACAAATAATTCGACTTGCGTTGGACTTCGAAGTTTGCTTTCGTAGCCCTTTTACCGATTGGATTTTATCCTTTGATCTTAATATGAGCTAGTATTGTGAACCAATCATGAAATTGGCTCTTGTGAGGTTCCAATTTGTGTGGCCTACGCCTTGATTTCCAAAATGTGATAACCTAATAGTATGAATTTGATCATGGGTTTGAACGTGATGAGCTCCCCGTGGTAGAATAAGATCCACATCAATCCTGCTTTTAATTTCCGGAGTCAGATAAAAGCCATTGGGTTCCAATCAGCTTGTGAGTTTATTGTAAACTTCGATAAAATATGGTTCAAGATTGGATAAACCATATGAGAAATTCTTTGGACCTTCCACTGGCTACTTAAAGGGTAAAATCATCGTAAGCATAGCCTAGATCAGAATCAGATAACCATGTTGGGAAGGATTGAATTGTAAGCGTCCTCTCCATCTTAACACACATGCACGAGCTGGTTAGCCATAATAAACATACACAACAGCATAAAGATAACGTGTAAAGGGAAAAAAATGCACGAAAAGGTGGGATTTTTACGGTCAAAAATTAGGGTGTGACAGTTAGGCACGAATTTGACTAAGTAGATAGTTGATCGTGAGTGTTTGGGTCTGGACTTCAAATCTATCAACGATGTATTGGCCACCAAGAAGCAGAATCTGGATGAAGCATATCGGAGAATTTCCAAATTCAATCAGCAGTGGAATGCCACTATAGCCAGCAACAAAGAGGGGGAGGACAAGTTGAAACAACAGATCTCCAAATTGAATGCTCAGGTGAAGGCCAGTGAGAAGATGTTTGATGAGGAAACTGCTCGCAGATATGCCACTGAAGACATGCTGAACAAAGCCATCGCTAACCTAAAAGATCGCAAGCAGAGGTTCGAGTCTAAGAAGCGAAGGTTAGAGGATTGTTTTGGCCAGGGAGCGTGGGAAGATTCTGTTGAAGGTCTCCAGTGCACTATTATGCAGAGAGAGTTACTTGTTGAAGGGTTACTCACTCGGCCTGATCACCCCAAAACAAAAGAGTTGCTAGAGGAGTTTCGTGCCTGTAGTCGCACTTGATTATCTTTGTAACCCTTTTGTATTTTCCTGATCTTTGTTGTAGGCTGACCATCACCAGGCTTGTTGGTCAAGGTCATGCTATTGATACCCCATGTATTCAGTGACTTTGTATTGCTGCCTTGTTGGCCTTATATATATGAGATGTTATTTCAGTGACTGGATCCGGACTTCTTGTTATCAGCACTGGCACTCTGGCACTCGAATCGGGGGAGAAATCTCCCTAACACACAGACACACGTTTGCATTTGTATAAATCATTTGCATAGTAGGTACCGTGAGTTGTTTCTCTAACCCTCTGTTGATGCAGGTTATTTCAGGATTCGATCAGGAAGATTACAAAAATCCGCACAAGGCTATGGAGCAGGTACGAGCAGAGCTGAGTGAGGTCCGAGGCCAGATGAGGCAGGTTATGGGAAACATGCAAGAGTTGCGTCTGGAGCAGAAGGCACTCAAAGAGGAAAACAATCAGCTGAAGACCCAGGTGGGCTTGATCATGGAGGTGTTAAAGGATGTGCTCAGGAAAGAAGATGATCAGCTACCTAAAGCCGCCACAAAGATGGTTGTTCCACTTATGTCTTTGGAACCTGTGCCTGTGGAACCTGTGTCAAGGGTTGATAAGCCTCGGATGTCTAATAGGCGACAAAGAGCTTTGAATTTTTTTCTTCATCACATTGCTTCTGGGAATAATCATGTGACTAGGAGGGGGTACGCTCAGAAGGTGAAATCAGCTGACAGAACTTTCGATCCGATCCCAATGACATATGCTCAGTTGCTACAAGTCTTACTTCAGTTTCGTTTGGTCGAACTACGGAAGTTACATCCACTAATTGGGACACCACCACCTGGCTATAATACAAACGCCCATTGTGATTTCCATGAGGGGGCACCCGGACACCGTATTGAGAACTGCAAAGCTTTTAAGCACGTAGTTCAAGATTTGATCGATTCAAAGGACGTTAAGTTCGCATAGGGCGACACGAGTATAATAGAGGGTCTCATTCCAGGTATTACAGAAAAGGTGGACACTCCTGCTTTCGTCCCCAAAACTGAATCAGACCCAAAAGATGCCTTGCAGTTTATGACTTCTAAATCTTTGTGCCTGCAGCTATTGCCAATTTCGGGGCTAAACCTGAGGATGAGTGCATAAGAGCAAAAGGAGTCCTTGGTATCTCAAGACCAATCTCCAGTGGTCTTGAACGTTCAGAGTCAACAACCCCTAGGGTCCGCGCATCATACATCATCTCCCTTCCTGAATCAACGGTCATATCAAAATCAACAGGGACGGCACTCCAAACCAAGACCAAAGAAGCCCAAAATACAGTTCACTCGGTTGCCCATGTTATACAGTCTGGTATTGCCATATTTGATCAAGGGTGGTCTGATAATTCCAGAGGAGATTAACCCGATGATTCCTCCGTATCCGCCAATTTTTATTGCAAGCGCCCATTGTGATTACCACGCAGGGGCACAAGGGCACTCAACTGAAAACTGCAAGGTGCTTAAGAGCCAGGTTCAGACTCTATTGGACGCCAACAGGTTCTCGATTACGCCTCAGGGTATTCAGATTAATGACCTTCCTTCATCCAGCCAAGCAGGCACATCAGTTCATGCTGTGGAAGAGTCCCCCGAGAATGAAGGTTCAGAAGCCTTTCAGACTAACCTCGACGAGTAAATTCTGAAGATGGCTGCCTCAGCAGCGAATCAAGTTCGAAAGCCCAGTTCCTAGAAGCTGGCAATCTGCATTTTTCATGTCATTTCTTTACATTTGTAGTTTCTTTCCTGTTTAATTGCAAATTTCGTTTGTAAAGCTTATTGTTTTCCATTGATATTGATAATGAAATAAATATGCATGTTTTGAATTAATCCATTCGTGTTCACTCTATTGCTTTCTTTTATTTCAAACGCTTGTTTAAGTGGAATCCGGGAAGGATGACGAAATCCAACGAAGCGCAATCTTCCGAATGTATGCTTTTGAATAAAAACCTGTTGATGATTTACAAGCATTGTTTCAATTCCCAAACACCGGAGATATAAGGAAGATAATCCCTTGTTAACCCCTTTGAGCTTAGTTGTAGAAGTTTCTTTCTGAAAATTAAAAACCCGCAATCTGAACCTGGGGAAGGGTAGGTGTCAGTTAATTTGACCAAGCGTTCAAACTATAAAAGGAGTGTTCGTTCGAGGATAGATCATACCTATGTAGGTCATACCTAAAAAACTGCAATGGTTAAACCTGGTCGATCAGGAGTGAAACAGTCACAATCTCTTTTCAAACAAGTCAGACGAGCCGATGTCGTACGATTTGTTCCCAAAAAGGAGAGATAGAAAAGAATCGAAAAGAAAAGCCCGCTAAGTTGAATCATAAAGGCAAGCGACTTAGGCAAAAATTAGGGTACCCCATTGGACTTTAAAATGGAACAAACTCTAAAGAGCTAGTCCAGGCAAAAGTTAGGGGAAAACGAAAAACGAAAAGCGAAAAGGGATTGCAAAAGAAAAATCCTCAAACAAGAACGAAATCATGGGGTTCCATACGCCAAAAGACGAAAAGAGGGCGACTGTCACTTCGAAAAGTGTAATCCCTTGAAATGTCACTCAACCTTTGAAAGGAGAACGCTAAGGTCGAATTAGATGAACATAGGATCAGAGAACATCAAAGAGAATCGGTGGGTTAAAATAAATTTTGAGCCTTTATCTTTTCTTTCATAAACCGTGAACCTGACCATGTTACAACCTTTAAAAGTCCTAATTGAAATAGGTTTCTTTCGAAAGCATACTTTGGTAAAGATCGCATCAGAACTGACTCCTAGAACGGATTCCCATTACAGCATTGCATTGATGGTGACCTGTTGATGAATGATTCATACATTTTATGTCATAAATTTTTTTCCAGTAAACAGGAGTGGATTTTGAAAACTTCCATATGCATTGCATTTGATATGTCTTTTATGCAGAACAATGTGTTTTACTAGCGAGTAAGCGCTTGACAGCAGGAAAGTTTCCACGATGGAGAGATTTGACCAAGACAGAATGCAGGACGCCAGAATATCCCGGTGAACCAGGGCAAGCTATGTCAAATGATTGCGGCATAGGAGTCAGCCATCCAGAAATCAAGTAATCCGGGGCAATCAGGTCGAGATTTGATGAATCTTTCGCAGCCAAGGGTACTACTCCTCACAGACCAGCCCGTGAGGGGCAAAGTCATGACAAGACTGGGGCGGGTCACCCTGAGAGCACCGAGGCTATCTTTATCCTAAATTCGATTAACTTGAAGCACCTCCATGAGGTTCGAAGTGCCGAAGCCGGTCGTATCAAACCACCAGGGTACAGAGATCTCAGGTTTCTCTTTGAAAGGATATGATGAAGATCTCGCAGGCTGGGGCAAAAGCTGAAAGCGAAGAACCGTTCCTCTCCATATCTGCAGATTGAGTCGAAAGTTGTTACAGATTCTGGGGCAAGCCGTTTCGAGTTTGTTTCATGGCATGTTTTTCCAAGCAGGATGACTCATTCTTCCTCAGCAGGTTCGGTCGTGTTTCCCCATAGAAGCTGAACATGGGACTGTGAGCATTGATGTGTCTCCCCGAACGAAGATAGATTCTCCCCGACCAGATGCATCCTAGGCAGGGATCGTGTTTCCCTAGCCGGAGCTCCTTAATGTAGGAGCAGGCTCTAGGTGATCTCATTACTCCCCAGCAGATGGAGGTCGTATTTTCATCCCTAGAAGAGTTGGGTGCGAGCTAGCATGCGGTCAGGCAGTGATGTGCATCCTCAGCGGTGGTCGTGTGTACATTTAATCCCCAGTGAGATCCCCACAGGGCACAACCAGGTTGTCCATGGTTTGAAAGGATTATCCCCACGTAGGATGGCTCTTTCTGTTCTCCAACAGGTTGTCTTTCCTCTAATAGGTTGATCATCCTCAGTAGAGTTCGTAACTATGAATTTGTTCAGCTATCCCCCAGCAGGATTGTTTCTTCCCCTCGCGGAGTCGGTTCACCTTTCCAGCATTTATTTTGCTGGAATAGTCCTGTGATACCCGGTTATCCCCAGCGGAGTTGGCTTTGTCTTTAGCATTTATTTTGCTGAAGCGGTTATGTATCCACCTTTTCTCCCGCAGCCAGAGCCTGCATTTTCATCTTGCATATATCATCATATCTGCATCATATTTGCATCTACCCAAATGCGTAGCATGTCCATACCGTATGGAGCATTACACCATTTTCAAACATATGCATTTTGAAACATAAGCCAGGTTGGTTCTTTGTTTTCAGGTGTTCTTCCCTTCAGGTAATTGAAATTCTTGTTCATGATGGTTTTCGGATATTCAAATCTTTGACATGAGATATATGGTGATAACGTTCGTCCTATCATGTATCCCCTCATCAGGGTTGCTTGGTTAAGTTTCTCTTCTCCCCCAATAAAGTTTTCCTCGAATGGCTGTTACGTCAGCATTACACGGCTTCATAATTAGACTTTAGAGTTGTTGTCAAAAATTCCTCGGCAGAGTTTTCCTCGAATGGCTGTTACGTCAGCATTACACGGCTTCATAATTAGACTTTGGAGTTGTTGTAAAAAATTCCTCGGCGGAGTTTTCCTCTGTTTTCTGTTACGTCAACATTACACAACTTCATAATTAGACTTTGGAGTTGTTGTCAGCATTAAACGGCTTCATAATTAGACTTTGGAGTTGTTGTCAAAAATTCCTCGGCGGAGTTTTCTCAGGTTGCTGTTACGTCAGCATTACAACGGCTTCATAATTAGACATTAGAGTTGTTGTCAAAAATTCCTCGGCGGAGTTTTCCTCGAGTGGCTGTTACGTCAGCATTACACGGCTTCATAATTAGACTTTGGAGTTGTTGTCAAAAATTCCTAGGCGGAGTTTTCCTCCAGTGGCTGTTACGTCAGCATTACACGGCTTCATAATTAGACTTTGGAGTTGTTGTCAAAAATTCCTCGACAGATTTTTCCTCGAGTGGCTGTTACGTCAGCATTACACGGCTTCATAATTAGACTTTGGAGTTCGGAAGAGTTTCCTCGGGTAGCTGTTACGTCAGCATTAAATGGCTTCATAATTAGACTTTGAAGTTGTTGTCAGAATTCCCCAGCGGAGTTTTCCTCGAACGGCTTCATAATTAGACTTTGGAGTTCGGAAGAGTTTCCTCGGGTAACTGTTACGTTAGCATTAAATGGCATCATAATTAGACTTTGAAGTTGTTGTTAGAATTCCCCGGCAGAGTTTTCCTCGAACGGCTTCATAATTAGACTTTGGAGTTCGGAAGAGTATCCTCGGGTGGCTGTTACGTCAGCATTAAAATAGCTTCATAATTAGACTTTGGAGTTGCTGTCAGGAATTCCTCGGCAGAGTTTTCCTCGGGTAGCTGTTACGTCAGCATCACACGACTTCATAATTAGACTTTGAAGTTGTCGTCAGCATTATACGGCTTCATAATTAGACTTTGAATTTGTTGTCAACATTATACGGCTTCATAATTAGACCTTGAAGTTGTTGTCAGCATTATACGGCTTCATAATTAGACTTTGAAGTTGTCGTCAGCATTATACGGCTTCATAATTAGACTTTGGAGTTGTTGTCAGGAGTTCGGAAGAGTTTCCTCGGGTAGCTGTCACGTCAGCATCACACGGCTTCATAATTAGACTTTGGAGTTGTTGTCAGCATTAAACGGCTTCATAATTAAACTTTGGAGTTGTTGCCGGATTTTCCCCGCAGAGTTGTATGTTCAAATCTTCGGAGGCCCCATACCGCGCTTTTATTTAGTGCGATGCTCGTTTTTTCGGAAATGGAAGATCCAGGATAGTACATGGATGATGCGCTTTACGTAGTGCATGCTTATTGTAGCATATATTTGAAGATTGCCTGTGGTGTCACAAAGGTGGTTGATGTTGAAATCAGGTTCTGTATCAGATGATTGATCAGTTGTTGCCGGGACAACCGAATTCAATTTTCTGGTTGGTTTTCCCCAAGCAGTTCGTGAAGTTTGTTTCTTCGGTTAGCAAATTTCCGAGTTCTTTGGTATTTAACCGTCTTCTACCTCGATTGGCTGAACGACGTACGCTTTTCATCCAGTCAGGTTCAAGTCGCTTGAATAGGGGCAGTTGTTGCACCCCAAAATTTGCCTAACTTTTTCTTACTTGGTTTATGTTTCATTGCATTAGTATATCATTGATCTAACATCTTCATAGCATAGCATTGTTCATTTTTTCAGGGGATCAAATGAGGTTTTAATCAAGAGGAGCCTATCTAGAGGTCTTGTTCAAGCTTGAGAAGTCACCTAAGTCATCAGGGAGAGGGTTGGGTTCTTGAGAAATTTGTATGTTTGTATGTGCTTAATCTCTTAACCTGAGGACCAATTGAAGATCATCAGTGGATTGTGAGGCTTGATCACGGAGAGAGTGTGTGGATAAAGCTCATAGAGTGCCTTGAAGGTCATGGTTGAGCTCAGCCAAGTCATTGTGCCAAGTGTGAAGAGCCACAATTGAGGGTGTTGCAATTAGGGTTTTTATCTGAGTAACCCTAAGTCAACTGTGCAATTGAAGAGGATCAAAGCTCATTTCTAAGTATTTGTAATCATGGATAGTTGTGTTGAGATACATGAGGTGATATTTCAAGATCAATCCAAGAAGAATTCAAAGTGTGAGGAGTTTCTAAATTAGGGTTCTCAGGGTAAAATCCCCTATTTAGTGCCTAACTTCAAGACCCCTTATCTCAAGATGCAAGTTTCATCTCCACTTTTGGCCAACATGAAACTTGTAGAGCATGTTCTTAGCTTTAATTTGAGTACTCGAAGTCCTCCATTGGATTTATAGAACTCAAGTTATGGTCCAGACAAGTTACAGGTCATCAGATGAATGTGAAATTTGTCTATGAAAGTTCACCAACTTCCATAGAACTTTTGACCTAGAAGGGTGTTTCTCCTAAACTTTTGGCCAACATGAAAGTGGTAGGTCTTGCTCTTAGATTTCCAAATTGTACTAGAAGTCTTCCATATAATTTGTAGATCTCAAGTTATGAGGTTTACAAGTTAGGGGTATTTTGGGAAAGTGAGATTATAGGTCATTTGATATTATAGATCATTTTATCCATCTTGCAAGCATCAAATGAAATTTTATTCAACATAAAACTTGTTCAAAATGATGTTTTTAGGTCAACCATGCCCTCATGATGAATTGATTTGGCTTAGGGTGAGACTTAGTTTGAGAAATTTGGCAAAAAGAAGGATTAAAAGGCATTTAAGTGAAAAATTCAAGATTAATTCATTTGTGTTCAAATAAGGCCAAGTGAGTACTCATTTTAATCAGAAAAATCATTCTAAGCACTTTGGCATTATTGGAATTTTCATTTGAGGTCTAATTCATGGCATTTTAACTTGTTACTTCACAAATAAGTAACACATCAAACCATAGTGTTAAGGTGCAAACAAGCTCTCCAATTGATCTTTACACTCTCCACAAACCATAGGCAAGATAATTGAAGGCTCTAGAAGGTTGAAACAGCCAGAATTCGTGCACTCCATTGTTGAGTTTTTGGAGGAAATTTGAAAATTGGATATTCTGATTTGGGCCTTAAATGGACCTCTAAAGCCCACAAATCACTTCTATATAAGTTCCATGTTTAATTCAGAGCAATTTTGGAGTTCATTTCGTGCCATAGCCAGAGATTGAAGTTGGAGTTTCAAGAGAGAAAGTGGAAATCGTGATTTCTGATCCAGACCACTTCAAGGCAATTCAAAGCTACAAACACCTTCAGCATACTTCCTTGAGAGGATCTGCACAGTTTGAAGTTGAGAATCGTGTTCTAACTGCAGCAATTTAAAGCTCCAACACAGGTATGTAGTTTTCAAAATTGCTGAAGATTCATGTTAATTTAGCATATCTTAGCATGCGGTTAGGCTTTAGGAAGTTGCTTAGATGGATTCTGGATCACAAGTTGAAGGATTAGAGACAAATTAGGTTCATGTGTGATTTCTGTTTGGAGTTGGATTGGCCTGATCTTGAGGTTTCAACATGATCTAAATAGTTTAGGATGATCTATTTAACATGAGGAAGAGATATGTGGTTTTGGATTAAGGTTTGGTGATACTTGAGAACTTGACATATTTTCTGTTTGAGTTCGTGTTTAAGAATCCATGAGGAATTAGAGGAAATGGATAGGATATTTGGAATCTACATGGAAATTAGAGTGGGATGATGTAAGCTTTGTTATGTTTTGGTGACCTGTATATGGTTGTTCGCCGGAGAACACGGTGGCGCGGTCACCGGACCACCGTCTGGTTCGCCTGGACTTTTTCCCTCCATCTGAGGTTTCAAACGAGGAAGATGAGTTGAGAGCCATCGGATCTGTTGAGAATGTTGACAAAGTCCTTCCATCGTGTGGCCACGTTTTAATTTCAGAGTTGGCCTTGACCAAGTGAAACGCAGTCGTTCCATTTATGTGCTGGCGCCACGTGAGCCTTCAGATGCTTTGACCAGTCACTTCATCTTATGCGCCTCATTTAATCTTGCATTTTTATTTGTTTTTAATTCATTTTTCTTTTATTTTAATTGTTTGTTTCATTTTAAATTCATATTAATTCCAATATTGATCAGAAAAATAAAATAAAAATATGTCCATGCTCTAGATTTTATTTGTGATTTTTCTATGCTTTTACATTTGATGTTTTCCTGATTTTCAATTTATTTGGTATTTTCTCATTTTTGTTATTTCTTTAATTTTGCATTTTTGATCCATGATTTTGTTGATTTTTGTTCTTTCATGTGGTATTGAATTTGGGCCTGATTTTTGGCTAGCTGGTAGATTAGAGATGCATGATCCCTTAGGATTTAATTTAGATTTTTTAGACAACATTTGGTTCTGTTTTGGATTAGGATCATTAGACCTTCCATTTTAGGGTTTTCATTTGATACCTTGTGATCTAGGATTTCTTTTTAAGTGTCTTCCCTTGAGATTAAGGCTCTGATCCTTTTCCCACAGATCAATAACATGTTTAGGATCCCTTAGAAAATTAGGTAGAATTTTAGGAGGTGTTTTAGTATTTTTCATAGATTTGGTACTTAGCCTAGTTTAAGATGCCTTCAACATAGCACTTGCTTTAGAATGACCTCAATGGTGGCCTTTAGTGCATAATAGGTTTGCTAATCTTTATTTGGTGGTACTTTAGACATCTATAAGCTTCTGTTTGCTTGATGGTGGTGCTTGGTTTTGGTGTTTAGACCTCCCTTTAATAGCTTTCTTTGAGCTTGTTCAATTAGGGTTTAGGAAGAGCATAGTTTGATTTCTCTTTCTTCAAATAAACATGGATTGATTTGATTTCTTTCCATTCTCATCTTTCCTTTGGAAGGATGTGTGGCATTTCACAAGAGGTAAAACCTTTGAGGATGCCTATCTCAGATGACTGGTTGAGTGCTAGGATGGATTTCTTTGGTTTCCATCCTGCTTCCCATCATCAATCACTAATCTTGATGTTAATTGTATTCCCCTTTGTTGAAGCTTGTGGAGGCATGAAGATTAATACTTCTCTTGAAGATGGCTTGGACTTGGAGTTGCTTGCTGACTGTTTGGTTACTTTGCTGTTTATCTGCTTTGCTGTTGAGCTGTTTGTCTGCTATTTTGTCTGTTGTTTTCTAATTGCTTGACTGTTGCTTGTGTGACTGTTTGGTGTGTTGCATTAGACTAGGTCTCATATAGATGTTTATAGGCCTAGGAGCATCCTAAAGATTGAGATTAGCTCCCTTTGCTTGTCTGCATTTAGAGGTTGAGTCTGACTCCCTCTGCTTGACTGTTATTGATTGGCTTTGCTTGCTGGTTTAAGGTTGAGTCTGTCTCCCTTGCCTGTGCTTTGTGTGTTGCCTTTGGGCTTGCTTGATCTAGAAGTTGAGCTTGGCTCCTTCTGCTTGTTTGTTGCATTGCATGCATTTTATTTACAGTTATTTCTTTTACTGTTGTTTTCCTTTGCCATGTTCCCCTAGGAACTCTGACTTTTCTTGTTCAAGAGAAGTTATGACAGACATTAGGGTTCTAACCATGCATGATAACATTAGGTAGTTCCCTCCTAACCTAAACCATAGGTTCAATTTTGCATGACAACTTTAGGATTGGATCAGTTCCCCTTTAGTGTGTCTTTTCTCTTCTCATTTGCCAACAAAATCAAAATACAATAATAAAGGTTAATTGATGTCGTACGCTACGAGCCTTAAGCTACTTGAGAAAGGGTTGTTAGAGAGTTTCTTTTCAATAGCTTGGATGTTTAGTATGGCACCCTTTGGGTGACATGCGACGCATTCACCCTCAGGTCATAGTCTCTAGTGCGATATTAGTTGCAAACATCCATAAAAAACACTTCTTCTAAAAAACAGAAAACAAAGATCAAACTCTTTTTGTCCTCTTGGACCTTTAATTCTTGGAATCCTTTTTCAGAAGGAGAGTTCTGTTAACTCCCGGTTCTACCGCAAACGGTAAACGCCTAAGTCTCCGTCGAGCGAGCTGCATACACCAACTGCTGGAATCGTCTGCTAACCCTACTCGGATAAAAAAGACAAACATGTGTCTCTTGTTGTCCCGAACTACGTTTGCTCTGATCTTTCATGCTGTGTGAAAGTACGTAGGCACGAGATGTGATATCTCGGCAAGGAACCTTTCCCCGTAGTTAGGCGAACTACGTTGACTCTGATTTCTCGTTCCAGACGGGAATACGTAGGCATAAAGTGCGACGCTTTGCCGAGTCATTTTCTTTTCTTTTTAGACCAGACCTTTAGCGTAGATAGATGTAATCAACCCGTCAGATAAACACAACAAGTGTGGATCCCATCGAGTACGATGGATGTGAGGGGTGCTAATACCTTCCCCTTGCGTAACCGACTCCCGAATCAAGACAATGGTTGCGATGACCTTGTCTTATACCTTTTCGTCAGGTTTTTCCGATCGTTTCCTTTCCCGTTCCGAGGGATAAATAACAAAAGGTGGCGACTCTTCTATTTTGCCGGCCTCGTTTTTCGTAGTAGCGACAGGGTCCTCCTAGAAGATAAACCACAATTAAAGCAAATATAAATTTGTAGGTCGAAATGGAAGAGGGGTACATGTAAGTTACACGGGATTACACGAAATAAAAGGGTTCATTGTAAGGTAGCCCAAGAGGAAGCCATGTGTATGCGAGGTGTCCTAAACTATTCCTTGAAAAAGAGTCGGACAAAAGCTCCAAGTTAGGGTTTCTGATAAAGTCCAAGTTTCGTTGTTCGGAAAAATAACCATGGTCCACCAATTTAGGCTTTTAGGTTTCGATCGTTATTATTGGGTTTTCGAAGAGTATGAACAAGATATGATGAATACGAATACGATATAAACAATGTGAATAATATGACAAGATATATAACAATATAATAAAGATAATATCCACAATAGTATAATCAAGATAATATTAACAAGTACATGAATAATTATAATATAATCAAGATATATTGACTGAAATTAAAACAAGAGTATATTGGTGGAAATTAAATTTAGTTGTTAGTCGATATTGAATAAATCAGGACGAAATGTAGCGCTAAACCTTCGTAGCTCGATCTATGACAAAGATCAAACTATAGGAGGTCGTGCAAGTTGATATTCGTGCTAAAAACACGATGGGGAAATGATATTGAGGATCATTTTCGAAAGTAATTGTCCCACACAAAAAGAAAAGTGGGTGATCTCGTATTAATCACAAACTCGTGTCGATTAATCAAAGGTAACTTATCACGATCCCAAAGTATAGAAAATGATATCAATGATTATTCACTATAGATTTGAAATTATGAAGGTTAAACAACCTCGACAATCAACATTTATGAATAAAAAGACTTCATCGATCCAAAATGAAAGGAAAATCGAAACGAAAAGAGAAAGGAAAATCAAAATGAGATAGAAAAAAATGAAAGATGAAAATCAAAGTATAAATGAAAAGAACTAAATAGTGGTCTCATCTTAATCAATATTTTAAATTGATAAATCGATGATCCATGATTTTTTACTTTCATTGACCAATAATAAAATAAAATAAAAAATGAGAAGTAAATTAAAATGGACATGCTAAACAAAAATTAATAGAAAAAGTACAAACTATTGATAGTGAAATATTTACAAATTAACTGTTAGAAATATGGGGGGGAAAAACTTAAAACAAAAATCAACAAAGGAGAGCGGGAGGTGCGCTGCACTTGAAGTGGGGTGAACTAAAGGAGGATGGGACACGGGATTTAAAAGTAAAGCTCATTAAGCAAACATCATAGTATAAAAAAAGAAAAGGAACATGATGGGTGCATAAAGACTAATGAGATTTGTGAAAATATAATGGACCAAATAAGGGTCATGTGGGCTCCAAAGCCCATCACCTCCATAAACACACGACACAGTTTTAAAGACTAATTAAAATTCAGAAGAATGTCACGCCTTACAATCATCTGCACTCCATAACCTTATACATTCTCAATCAAAAGAAAAGGGAAAAAAGAACAGCATCAACATTCAAATGTGGTTCAAAATGAAATCAAGAAAACAACAACATCAGAGTAAAAACGGTTCAATCAGAGCATCGCGTCGCAAAATCAACGACAAAAAAACGAGGCATCATCTCCAACCTTTCAACAATTCTCACTCGCGATGCGCATTCAAGCTCGATTCATCTCGATTTCAAGTTTGTTTTCTTGATTTGGGTTCTCAATCTTCTTTTTCATCTCTCTTTCTATGAATTCTCATTTTTTTTATTTTGGTTGATTTGGGTTAGGGTTGGCCGAAGGGTCTGTAATGTTCTGAAGGAGGAATTTTGGTTTATGGAAGGGAATGAGAAGGGTGGAAGGGTTTTGTTGATTAGAGGAGGAAGAACATTTGATTTGAAGATCGAGGATAATGAAGAAGGGTCCCCCTTTGAAGAGTGAGGCGGGTGTGATTTATAGAGAATGGAAAGGATTGGTCCTCCAAATTGTGTTTTCATTTTCAGTTTTTTTATGCATTGTGAATTAGGTACGAGTATATGCGTATGGAAAGGTTTGTGTGGGGTCAGTTTTGCATTTGTCGTTTATGTGTTGATTTGTGAAATCCGTTTTCAGGTTGCAGTGATATGGCTTGAGGTATTGTTGTGGGGTCTGCAAAGCGTTATTATTTTGGTATACCATGTATGGAAATATGACGTCCTATTTGTAATGTTGATGAAGAAAGTATGACGTGCTGCGTGAGAACTATGAGTTGGCCAATTAGTGTGTTGTGTTTGTGAATCATTCTACAAGTGTTTTTTATGGTTACTTGCTGCAAGTTTTGTGAGCTTTATGGCGTGGCTTGTGAAGTATGGCTGATGATTTTGCAACTAATTTGTGTAAGAGCTAGCTTATTGAATTGCTGCACCACGTGGGGAGAGACTCCAATTGCTAGTTGCAGACCCATTTTTTGTATTATGATTTGTGTATGGATTTGGTGAAAATGATAATGGACTTTCTTTTATAAATGGACCCTACAAATATTTTTTGCAATGTTTTTCTTTATAATGAATTTTGACTTGAGGAAAGAATGGACTATTGGGCTTCTAATATATTTTGTATCCTGCCTATTTTTGGATCAATATGGGCTTTTCACATTTCTTGTGACTTTTTTTTGCCATTTTTTTGTAAGAAAAATATGAGGTGATCATATGATCATTTGGAATTTTGTGATGGATTCTACAAACTTTGGTCATTTTTTTTAATTGACATTATAAAAATGATAATGGGCTTGGAATTGTATCCATGAATTTTGTAAAATTAAATAGAGAAATTTATGGAAATTGGAAATGAAATTTGATTTTTTTTTTCAAAAGAAGATTTGAATATGAAATGGACAAAAACATGGATATTGAAGAATGGATCTTGTGATATTGGATATGATGAATAAAAATGAGAAAGGAGAATATGGATATGAATATATTTGGTTCTAAATTGTCATCCCACTGTCTTTTTAACAACACATCTGCCACTTAAATTTGAAGTGAATCTCTAAACCTATGAAAACATCTGCACATGTCGCAACCTGATATCTTGACTCGCAAAAAGATGACTTGAATAGGTATATACCCTACTTGATATGAATAGATCCATATGATTCTCCACCATGAAACATCTGAATCTAGCACAACCTGACAACTTGATTCATACACAGATGACTTGTCATGAAACCAAACTTTCCTAACCAAGCAAATTAAGCCAACATCACTCAACATTTGCCTGGTTCTCTTTGAATTCAACCTTAAACCCCCTAAACTTGGATAACAAGCAGGAGCAACATATTTTTTAGACTTTTGAATAGTGTTTGTGGGTGAATGTACAGGTGAAGGCAATATACAAGTAGGACAAATTTGGGGTATGACACTATACAAACATTGTGTTGACCAATTGTTGAAAAGGTGTGTAGATGGCATGGAGACACGCCAGATCTTTGAAGGCGAGGAAAATAAAAAAGAAGGGGGTTGAATTATATTCTCCAGTTTTAGTACTTCTGAACAGAGTTCAGATTCTAAACGAAGGTTCAGAACCTGATAACAGGTGTAGCAGATAACAACATAAGTACATAAATAAATAATGAACACAATAGAATTATCCTGGTTCCTCCCAAACTGAGAGTAATCCAGTCCCCTTGTAATGCAAGATATTTCCATTATAATCAAATATGATTACAACTTCTTATACACTTAAATATAAGACTTTTCTTTGCTCTGACCCTCATCCCGAGACTTCCAGCTTAAATCCATCAGATCCAAGACTTTTTCTTAGGTTCTATGAACCCAAGAATTCCTTGCTTAAGCCCCTCAAGCTTAAGACTTCTGTTCATACCCTCGGTCCAAGATTTCCCTACTTAGATTCCATGAATCCAAGACTTCTGCTCAAGCCCCCAAGGCTTAAGACTTCTTCTAAAACTCTTCGTCCAAGACATATCTGCTTAGATTCCACGAATCCAAGACTTCTGCTCAATCCCCTCAGGCCTAAGACTTCCTTTCTTAAGTTCAACGAACTCAAGACTTCCTGGCTCAGGTTCTAAGAACCCAAGACTTCTGCTCATACTCTCAAGTACAAGATTTTTGCTCAGACTCATAGTTTAAGACTTCCTACTCAATCAACAACTGATCAAAACTTTCAATGCTCTAGCACATAGCAGGAGAATTACTTGGCTCAAGCTTCTCAGCAAGAGACTTTGATGCTCAGGCACATAACAAGAGACTTTATCTATACTACTAAACAACATGTTTAGTATAATAAAGAACAAGGTGTACTTGATATAAGATCAGAGTTACAAGGTAATCACCATAACAAAGACATTAAGAACTTAAGATTTCTAAGATGTTCAATGTTTAAGAAATCCTAAGGCTTAGTACAATTTACAACATATAACATAAAATCCGCATACTCGAATGTGTTACTTATTATTGATCTTGTTATTCCTTCATCTAGACAGTAGTGTAGAACACTTATATCCTTTGTGGCTTTCCTTCCCTATTTGCTCCTTGTTCCTTATGGAAGACTTCAGTTTGAATCTTCAACAACTTATATAGTAGTTGTAGAAGACTAGCCGTTGGAAGAGATAACTTGACCAAGTGTATTTGTTTTTCCATAGTACAAAAGACGTTGAAGATAGATACACCAAAATATCTTAATCCATAGTGTAACATGTTTAACCATTGTATCTTCTATATAATATTGTATTATAGATCCTTTAAGAGTAGATATCCATAAAGCATGTCAACTCTTCTTGAGCCTTGTGAAAATAGACTCTAGCTGACAAACTGATTTGACAATGCAACTTGCTTTCTGCAGTACGGATAACTTAAGCTTTATTACTAACTCTGAATGTTCACCAGAAGTTGATAAATTAAGTTAGTGTAGAGATAATACGTTGTTATTCTGATGTTGAGACCTTCAACTTAAAGTCTACGTCAAACATCACTTAGAGAGTGTTCTTCAAGTTCTGATCCTCTAGAAGCTAGTAACTCAACTTCTCTCAAATGTGTCCTTATTGTCGCTACCGCGAAAATAAGGTGCCGGCAAAACAGAAGAGTCACCACCTTTCATTATTTATCCCTCAGAGCGGGAAAGGAAACGATCGGAAAAACCTGACGAAAGGGTATAAGACAAGGTCATCGCAACCATTGTCTGGGTTCGGGAGTCGGTTACGCAAGGGGAAGGTATTAGCACCCCTCACGTCCATCGTACTCGATGGGATCCATGCTTGTTGTGTTTGTCTGACGGGTTGGTTTATCTATCTACCTATCAAGGCTGGTCTAAAGAGAAAAGAAAATGACTCGGCAAAGCTCCGCGCTTTATGCCTACGTATTCTCATCAGAGAATGAGAAATCAGAGACTAACTACAGGTGATGGGAGAAGGTGGCTCGCCAATACGTCAGTATTGTGCCTACATACTCTCAACAGATATGAGAGATCAGAGCTTACGTATTTCGGGATGATACGGATTACGGGGATTCAGATTCATCTGTATTATCGAGTAGGGTTACCTAACAATTCCAGCAATTTGGCGTACGCAGCTCGACCCTTGGAGACTCAGGCATTACTGTTTGCGGTAGAACGGGGAGTTAACGACACTCTTTTCTTCAGAAAAGCTTCCTTCAAATTATGGGCCCACGGGGCAAAAAGGTTTGAAGTTTGTTTTCTGTCTTTTACGGAAGAACTGTTTTTTATGGTTGTCTGTAGTTTGTACAACACTAGAGATTATGACCTGGGAACGAATGCATCGCATATCGTCCAAAGGACGTATACTAAACATTCTAGACGATTGAGATGAGGCCGCTCAATTATCATTACCCAAGTAGCTTAAGGCTCGTAACGTGCTTGTACTAACTTGCCTTTATTACGTTTTTTACTGTTGTTTTTAGATGAAAAGAGAACGACTTCTATGGGGAGACTATCAAGTCCTAATGTTGTCATACCAAGGATTCATCCTATAGTTGAGGTTTGAAACAGGGAACTCCTAGAAGTTATCATGCATAGGTTTCAACCTAAAGTTCTAATCATCACTTCCTTATCAAAGGAAGTGAGATTCCTAGGGGATCATGTCAATGATAAACAGAAACAGATAAATCATCAGCTAAAATAGTAAATAGTAAACAACTGTAAAATGCATGCAATGCAAGTGAGGGAGGAAATGTGTGTGGGGCATCAGCCTCCACAAGCTCGTCTCGACCTCAAGCCAAGTATGAATAATTGCAATCATAAAGGAAAAAATAGAATGCCATCAAGCAAATCACAAACCACACAGGCAAGGGAGTAGAGCTCTACCGAATACCAGCAAGCAAAGTCACACAGTAAACATACAAGCAGAGGGAGCAACTCAACCTCTAATGCAATCATGCTCCTAGCTTAAAATAATCTAAACATGAACTTATTTTGATGCATCAAGCAAATCAAACAAGTCACACCAATACAGTTGCACAAAAAGAAAATAGACAATCAAGAAAGCAGTTCAACAGCTTCCACAGCTTCACAGCAAAGCAATCCTCTGACAGCAGTTCAGTCCACAGTCTGTAACTGTTCTTCAAGTCTATCCTCTTCAGGGAATGAAAGGTACTCCATCTTCAAGCTTCAATCTTCAAGCTTCAATCTTCAATAGGCTCCACCAAGAATGAAAAGAATAATCATCAGGAAAATTGGTTGATAATGGGAAGCAGACAGTAAACCAAAGGAATCCTGTCTGACACTCAACCAGTTATCAGAGAGAGGCATCCTCAAAAGTTCTACTCATTGTAAATTTCACACATCCCTCCAAAGGAGAGATGAGACTTCAATATGAGGACTTTGAATCATAGGATGAGAATGGAATGGGAACAAAACCAACCATTACTTGAAGAAATATCTATTTCTAAAGCTCTCTCCTAAGGCCTTAATTTCCTAAGCTATTCAAAGCTAACAAAAAGAAAGGGAAAACTTCAATCCAAGCTCCAATAGCTACTTCCCACAAGCTTCATCAAGTCCGTGCTATCTTCCAATGAGATCCAGAAGCCCACTATGCAAGGAAGTCCAACTTTGAGTCCAATCCACATCAATCATCAACATTGAAGCACCAAATGAACACACAAGTAGAATATTCTATCAAAAATACCAAAACACATTCTAAAAATCTGATTAATCTTCTATGGGAACATGCATTCAGTAATAACCTATAGTTAAAAAATCAGGACCTAAATCATTCCCTAAGTCCTTCAACAAAATTCTAAACTTCAAGGTATCACACCTAAACCCTAAAAGGGAGCTCCTAACATTCTAGTCCTAACACAGCACCTAACTTCATCACAAAAATGTGAGAAAAATCTAAGGGGAGCATACATATATAGCCTAATCACAAACCAAAAATCAAGCACAAACTCAATACCAAATGCTCAAACAAAATTCACCAAACAGATGAATCAATTAATACATATTTATTATCAAATAAAATGGGAAAAAATCAAATAAAATGAAAATAAATGCTAATCCTAATCTTTTTGTTTCTAAAATTCCTAAACTCATTCATGAATCATGGGAAAAAATATCAGAATTTATTGATCAATTTTTCTATTTTTAATGGATTAAAATCAAACTAACATAAAATAATAAAACAATAAGAAATTAATAACACACGCGTGGTGAGTAGCAATTAAACCCAGTTCAATGTGTGGGTTAGGCCCAAAGGGGGGTGTGAACATCAGTTCAGATCACTAAGCCCAGGTTTTAACTCAATCAAATGCTGCATTTTGATTTGGGGTTACGTGGCACAACCTTGCTCACACGATGCAATTACCAGTCAACTGATCCAATGAGTCCTCATGTTGCCAGCACATTAATGAAAACGGTGCGTTTTACTCCAGTCAATAGTCAGCAACTGAAAATCAATCGTGGCTGTGGATGATGAGTACTAAGTCAAGTCTTCAGCAAGATCCAATGGCTCAGGTGCATCTTCTCCATTTGAACTTCAGTTTGGGGGGGGGGGGACCAGACGGTGGGCCAGACAGTGGCGCCACCGTCTTCTCCGGCGAAGACAATTACACAGGTCATCCAAAATTCACAAACCATACATCATTCTCTCTAGAATTTAATGTTGATCACGAATATACCCTTAGAATCATCTAACTCCCTATGGATTTTCAAACCCGATAGCACTTTCAAAATATGCATCAATCTTGAATCTCATCAGAACTTCAATTAAATGCACAGATGTAATCCTCATCTCATGGTGATCATTCTACACTATCCAATCTTGATTAACAGTCCAGAATCACCTAATCCAAGGCTCAACAGAAATTGATCACACACCTATTTTGTCTCTAATTCATCAGTTTCTGATCCTAAATCCAACTACATGTCACCAGGATCCTAACCACCTATAGAATGCTAACTATCTCTACCTAAATTTAGCACAAAAACGAAATGTACCAACCTGTGTTCAAGCTTGTAACAGAGGTGGTTCTTGCATTCTTCAACCTTCAAGAAAGTGCAGATACACTCCAAATCAGTATATGAACACAATGAAACCTTCAATTGATCTTGCTTTGGCCTTGAACTCAGAAATCGATTCTCACTTGCACCTCTGAAATTTCAACTTCACTCTCTGCTTCAGGCTTCAATCTTCACCAAAAAATGAACTGAATGCATTCATATGTTTATATAGGATGTGACTGAATGATCTAGATCCTTCTCAAAGGTTCAGAATGAGATTTTCAATTTTCAATTTCTCTTCAATATCTCATTCATGGCAGTCATGATATCTCATCCATTTCTCCTGCAGGAAACCTTCAAAACACTCCTTGTGAACCACTGAACTTGAATGGTGGGGATTCATCCCTTGTTTTCATCCCATGGCTTGGATTTGAGATGTAACTTCCCTTTGAAGTAACAATGCCAAAGGCCATGAAAATGGGCTCAAACCTAATCTCTAATAATGTCATTGTTTCCAAAATGTATTTTCCATTCAAAAAATGCTATTACTTTGCCTTGTTTGCACACATATCATTTATTTTGAATTTTTGGTCTTTAATTCTCTTTAATTCTTCCTTTTTCAGAATTTCTTAAATCAAGTATCTCCTTGAGCCATTTAAATGTCTACTTGATACATGGTCAAGGTTAAAACCCCATTTTGATCAACTTTCAAGTTTCACAAAATTTCATTTGAGATGTCTAAGTTGGTGAAAATGACCCATAACCAAAAATGACCCATAATCACAACTTCCCAAAATACCCTTGACTTGTCAAAGCCATAACTTGAGTTATATAAATCCTATCAAGGACTTATAGCACTCTATGGAAACCTAAGAGAATAAGGAACAATATTGATGTTTACCAAAAGTTCATAGGAATCAGCCTTCGTGGGCAAAAGTTTCATGCAAGTTGGGTAACTTTCAAGCTCCAAATTCACATGCCTCAGATGACTTGTAACTTGTCTGGCTCATAACATGAGTTCTATAAATCCTATCAAGGACTTCTAGTACTCAAATTTAAGCTAAGATCATGCCCTACAACAATCATGTTAGGGTCAAGATGAGATGACAATCATATCTTGAGTTAAATTGCCTTGAAGACAGGGGTCAAACTAGGGGATTTTACACTGTCAAGTCTTAGAAACCCTAGCCTGAAACTTCTCAAACTCTTCAATCATGATGAGTTAACCTTGGAATAATCCTTATAACATCTCAATGTATAAATCCATGATCACATGGATCTTGAATTAGGTCTCAATCTTCTTCAAATCATCAGTTGACTTAGGGTTGACCCAGTCAAATCCTAATTGCACCACTAGGCTCAATCTTACACAATGACCTGTCTAGGCTCCCAAATGAACTTCAACATTTCTTATGAGCTCTCCCAAGACCTCAAGTCCAACTTCATGGCTTCAGAATCATCTGATGATCTTCCCCATAACTCTCAAGTTAGGAGACCCACATACTTGGTTTCAACCACTCTCTCTGAGGATCTTTTAACTTCTCTGACAAGGATATCAACCCTTGAACACTTGAATAAACTTCTTAGCTAGCTTCCCAGTCTTTTGTAACTCTTAATTGGTAATCATACGTCTTGATCTCCTGCATACATGTCAATGAAATGCAAATGATAATGCTAATGTGAATGAAATGAAACACAAGCTCGGTAAAGAAAAGTTGGGCAAATTTTAGGGTGCAACAGCTGCCCCTATTCAAACGGCTTGGACCTGACTGGGTGAGAAGCGAACGACTCTCAAACAATCAAGGTACGAGACGGTTGAATACCAACAAACCCGGAAATTTGCCAACTGCACAAGTACACGGTACTCTGATAGGGACAGATCTTCGTAAACTAAAATAATAGCTGCACGACAACTAGCTGGAGAAATACTGATCTGAATCTCCATCAGGATGATTCTCTGATTTATCTGATATCATTGCATCCTCAAATCATCAAGGGGTCACCGGTTACACGGTAACTGGAGATTGGCCAACCTCACAGGTAAACGATACTCTGATTGGTAGGAACATCTTCAAAACTGAACATGACAGTTGCACATCAACTCTGCTGGGGAATTGGTCACACGGTAACCGGTGAAAGGTCTAATCTCAAATCTGCGTCAGGATGATCATCTGATTTTGCTGTAGATCCTCGTCCTCAAGTCATCAAGGGGTCACCAGTTACACGATAACTGGTAGTGGATGGTTGATCATGCCGTCAGGCATTCTGCGTCATAGCAGAAGAATTCCTTATCGTCACCTATGGACTCATCGTGTCGCTAGGCACGTCGACAACATCTTTGTCGGACTTCATCAGTAAGTCAATAAGGGATCACCGGTTACTCGGTAACTGGTGAAGGGCTACTCTCAAATCTCCGTCGGGATGATTATCGAATTTCGCTGCAGCTTCTTCCTCAAGTCATCAAGGGATCACTGGTTACTCGGTAACCGGTGATACATTGTTGATATTGCCATCAGGCATTCTGCGACACTGCGGCAGAAGGATTCCTCGGGACTCATCGGGTCATTTAGGAACTTTTGACAATCTCTATAATTATGCCATCGGGCATTCAAAGAAATTTTCGGGCGTCAGCCGGACTTCGTCAGTAAGTTGGAAACAGAATCCTCAATCAATCATGAACCCAACAGGGATATCCAAACTTCCGCCATCAGGCAATCCACATCAGCTGAGAGAACTGCATCGAAATCACAGTTGGACTTCATCATTAAGTCTTCAAATGTTATCCTTAATCAATCACGGACCAATAAGGATATACAATCTTTTGCCGTCAGGCACTCCGCGTCAGCTGAGATAACTGCTTCGACATTGCAGTTAGACTTCATCAGTAAGTCTTCAAGGGGAATCCTTAATCAATCATGAACCACTAAGGATATACAATCTTTTGCCGTCAGGCACCCTGCGTCAGCTAGGCAAACTGCTTCGACATCACAGCTGTACTTCATCAGTAAGTCTGGGGTTTTGGCACCGCTGCCGGACTTCAATCATTAAGTCTTTAAGGGAAGTTTTAACTTAGCAGTTCAGAAACCTGCTGGTGATGACACATCTCCGTTGGGGATTCTGGAGAATTATCAAGTAACTCTGTTTCGGGGATCCAGAAATCATTCTGGGTGAATCAACTCTGCTGAGGACTTCAAGAATCATCTTGGACAAATAACTCCGCCGGGGACTTCAAGAATCATTTTGAACCAATGACTTTGCTGGAGATTTCAGGAATCATCCTGAGCAAACACTCTGCCGGGGATTTTAGGAATCATCCTGAGTAAACATTCTGCCGGGGACTCTAAGCATCAACTTGAGCGATCAACTCGGGCGCCTTCATTGGGGATTTTTAAGAATCATCTTAAGCACACAACTTCGCTGGTGAATTCAAGAATCATCTTGAGCAAACCATTCTGCAGAGGAACACCTACAAAACAAGAACAGTAACGACCTAGCTCATGTTTCATATGCATATGATCGTCAGTGGCGTAATGCTCCACACGGTGGAAATGCTATGCGTTTTTAGGGTAAATGCTATGCAATCATGCAAGATGCTACGACCCCATCAGCAAAATAAATGCTGAAGGGAAAAGCCTCCTATCGAGGAGAAGGAACCACTCTGGTGGCGAGGAGGAATCATCCTGCCGAGGAGAAGAAGTCACACCAATCTCAATTGGATTCCGCCTGGGGGAACGAACTTCAGTCGACTGCTGCAGGGGAATAAAGCTCTCCGAGAACTTGGATTCGCTCAACCGGGTATTCAAACCACAAACTGCTGAGGAAACGATATCAGTTGCAGAAATAAACTGCACAGCCTTCGCGGCAAAACTTTTTGGGAGATAACGACTCCGATGGGGAAAAACAGCCTCAACTATTCAACACGCTACTGGGGAGCACCAATCATGGCCCGCACGGCTTCCAAGGACTCAACTCTCTTGGGGATTTGCCAGCTCGGCTGGGGAAGAAGGAATCATCCTGCTTGCTAGGGAGGATACAACTCTGTGGGGAATTTCAATTCCGCCGGGGACTTCAGTCTTGAATTACCGAAAGTTACACACTTGCGAACAATCTTCTACGAGAAAACTGCACATTGACTCGGTGCTGGGGAATGAACACACGCTTTTGCGTATGACTCAGCTGGGGAAACGATGATCCTGCCTAGGACGCATCTGGTTGGGGAGAATCTATCTTTGCTTGGGAAGACATATCAATGCTCTTGATCCCATGTTTAGACTCCGTGGGGCGACGCTGCTGAACTCGCTGGGGGAGAAGGAATCATCCTGCTTGGGAAACATACAGCGTACTGCCTGGAATATGTTATACCTGCAACAACACAAACAAACGGACAAGATACCCTTCTCAAAGGGACCTATCAAGGTTATCATCTTGCGACAATGTTCAAGTAATTCATTGTTTCAACAATTAGTGGCCTAGGCCAGTAAGTTTATGTATGCGCATTTTATCAAAAACATCGGCGTTCTTTTTCGCAAACAAAATAGGCAGATGCTAAACAAACAAACAGAATTGCTGAATAGTATACATTTCATTGATAACGAACCCCTAAATAGGTGAAAATGTTTTACAACAGATGCAAGCTCCTGGAATGAGGAAGCTGCGCAAGCATAAAAACATAAATATACATCAGTATATACACAAATGTCGGCAATGCGGCGTAGACAAACACCATGAGTTGATCCCTCTATGACCCACTCGGCTTCGATACTTCTTCGACGCTTCAGCTTCAGAAAAGATTGATTCAGATAAACGGCCCTCAGGTCTTCCAAACCACTAAACAATGAAAGTCCATACGCGAAACGCAGTCATTTGCTTTTTCAAATCCCTAACTTTTGCCTGAATCGCCCTTTTGGGTTTTCGATTCACCGGGATACCCTTTTTTTCCAAAGTCGCCCTTCCAGGTTTTCGACTTTGCGGGTGTACATTTTTCATTTATATCCCTAATTTTTGCCTGAACCTTTTTCCTTTTTTATGGTTCGCCAGGATGCCCTATTTTTGCCTGGATATTCTTTTTCTTTCCAGCGGGTCATTTTTTAAGCAAATTATTTTTTAACTGCGTCCGTGTTCACCGGGGATGCAAATTCTTCGCCATCCATCATGGATAACAACAAGGCTCCTCCCGAGAAGACCTTGCTGACAACATGCGGACCTTCATAATTGGGAGTCCACTTGCCCCGGTGATCGGAGTGTGGAGGAAGAATCTTCTTCAGGACGAGATCACCCGTCTGAAAGCTTCTAGGACGTACATTCTTATCATAAGCTTTCTTCATTCGGCTTTGGTACAGACGACCATATGCAATCGATGCTAACCTCTTATCGTCCATCAGGCTGAGTTGGTTTATTCGGTTCTTAATCCATTCTGCCTCGTCGAGTTTTACGTCAACCAAAACTCGTAAAGAAAGAATCTCAACTTCTAACGGTAGGACAACCTCCATACCGTACACCAGTGAGAAAGGAGTTGCCTCGGTTGATGTACGTACTGTCGTACGATAACCGTGCAGTGCAAATGGCAGCATCTCGTGCCAATCCTTATAGGTCACAACCATCTTCTGTACAATCTTCTTAATATTTTTATTGGCCGCTTCAACGGCGTCGTTCATCTTCGGCCGGTAAGGAGATGAGTTGTGGTGTTCAATCTTGAAACTTTGGCACAGCTCCTTCATCATCTTGTTATTCAGATTCGAACCATTATCAATAATGATTCGCTCGGGAATTCCGTAACGACATATGATGTCCCTCTTTATGAATTTATCCACCACCTGCTTGGTCACATTAGCATACGAGGCTGCCTCCACCCACTTGGTGAAATAGTCGATGGCTACTAGAATAAAGCGATGATCGTTAGATGCAGTGGGCTCGATCTTGCCTATCATGTCGATGCCCCACATGGAGAACAGACATGGGGAGGAAATGACATTTAACGGGCACGGCGGCACATGAATTTTATCAGCATAAATCTGGCATTTATGACATCTCTTCGCGAATTTGAAGCAATCCGACTCCATCGTCAGCCATGCCCGCCGGCGTGTGTACCAAATGTGCCTTCATGGACTTCTCCCATGAGCATACTCGCTTCTTTCTCATCTACACATCTGAGTAGCACGAGATCATGGTTTCTTTTATACAGAACTCCATCAGGATTGAGATAGAAATTTCCAGTCAGCCTCCTCAGAGTCTTCTTATCCTGGGTTGACGCTCCTGCAGGATACTCCTTAGTCATAAGGAAGGTCTGGATGTCATGGAACCATGGGTTGCCATCGGAGGCTCCCTCGATCGCAAAGACGAATGCAGGTCTATCAAGACGAGAAAGGACAATGCTTGGAGCTTCATTCCAAAAATTGACTTTATACATCGAAGCCAACGTGGCTAAGGCATCAGCCATCTGATTTTCAAATCTGGGCACATGATGGAGTTCCACTCGATCAAAGAACGGAAGTAGCCTTCTGGCATAGTCCATGTACGACACCAAATTCGATTACGAGTCTCCCGCTCCCCTTTAATCTGGTTGATCACAAGTGCCGAGTCACCATATACATCTAGGTTCTTGATTCTCAAATCAATCGCTTCTTCTAGACCCATGATGCATGCTTCGTACTCTGCTTCGTTATTGGTGACCGGAAACGTCAGTCTAGCAGTGAACGGGATGTGGGATCCATGGGGAGTCATGATGATTACCCCAATGCCACTTCCGTAAGAATTAACCGCCCCGTCAAATATCAATTTCCATTGGGATTTCCTATCTGGACCCTCGTCGGGAAACGGTTCATCACAATATTTTACTTTGAGAAACATGATATCCTCATCACGGAATTCAAATTTCATCGGCTGATAATCTTCGATCGGCTGTTCGGCAAGGTAGTAAGACAATACGCTCCCCTTGATGGCCTTCTGGGAAACATACTGAATGTCATATTCCGTCAACACCATTTGCCATCTGGCCATCCTGCCCGAAAGCGCCTGCTTCTCGAAGATGTACTTGATCGGATCCATCTTCAAAATCAGCATGGTTGTGTGATTGAGCATGTACTGTCGTAAACGTTTGGCAGCCCAGGCGAGTGCACAACACGTCTTCTCCAGCATTGAGTAACGAGATTCACAGTCCATGAACTTTTTACTCAAATAGTAAATGGCATGCTCCTTTCTGCTCGTCTCGTCGTGCTGACCGAGAACACACCCCATACTATTCTCAAGAACTGTCAAGTACATGATTAAAGGTCTTCTGGCCACTGAGGGTATCAAGATGGGAGGTTCCTGCAGATACTGTTTTATCTTATCAAATGCCTTCTGGCAATCCTCGTTCCAGACAACCGCCTGATCTTTTTTCAGTAGTTTGAACATCAGTTCACACGTGGCAGTGAGCTGAGAAATAAACCTTGCAATGTAGTTTATTCTTCCTAGGAAACCACGAACTTCTTTTTCGGTTTTTGGCGCTGGCATTTCTTGTATTGCTTTTATCTTCGCAGGATCAACCTCAATGCCTCTTTCACTCACGATAAACCCCAGTAGTTTTCCCGACCGTACTCCGAAAGTACACTTGTTAGGATTCAGCCTCAACCTGAATTTCCTAAGCCTCTCAAAAAGCTTCAGCAAATTGACCAGATGTCCCTCCTCCGTTTGGGACTTCGCAATCATGTCATCAACATAGACTTCAATCTCATGATGAATCATGTCATGAAACAAAGTAACCATTTCTCGTTGGTAAGTGGCCCTTGCGTTCTTCAGACCGAAAGGCATTGCCTTGTAGCAAAATGTTCCCCAAGGTGTGATAAACGTAGTTTTCTCCATGTCCTCCGGCGCCATCTTGATCTGATTGTAGCCGGAGAAGCCATCCATGAACAAAAATACGGAGAACTGAGCTGTATTGTCGACCAACACATCAATATGAGGGAGCGGGAAATCATCCTTAGGGCTCGCCCTATTCAAATCCCGATAATCGACGCACATTCGCACCTTACTGTCCTTCTTCGGCACAGGCACTATGTTGGCGACCCACGGAGGGTAAGTAGTGACCGCTAAGAAGCCAGTATCAGGCTGCTTTTGCACTTCACCTTTGATCTTAACGGCCATATCTGGTCGTGTCCTCATAAGCTTCTGCTTAACGGGAGGACAATCTTCTCGCAGCGGCAAGTGATGGACCACGATGTCAGTATCAAGTCCGGGCATATCTTCGTATGACCAAGAAAAGATGTCACTATACTCTCGAAGCATCTCGACCAATCTTTGCTTGACATCACTCTGTAATGCAGCCCCTATCGTGACGTTCTTGACTAGTTCCTCAGAACCCAGATTCACAATCTCAATCTCTTCCTCGTGAGGCAGAATAACTTTCTCTTCTTGTTTCAACAAGCGGGCCAACTCTTCGGGAAGGTCTTCGTCTTCATCAATCTCTTCTTCGGCTTGATAGATCGGGAAATCGAAGTCGAAGTGAGTCGTAGAAGGTCCATAGTGGATGTCATCTGCTATGTGGATCCTGCAATAACAAGGGTTAAGCTTAAAACAAGGATATACAGGTTAGCATAAACCCTATTTCCATTTTATTGTTTTTCAAAACAAATATAAAGCAGGAATAACAGAGATCACAACATTTGAATGCGAAGAAAAACGCCTTTTGATTTATTGGTAAAATGCATGTACATAATCAAACAAGGCCCTGACGATAAAACCACTATGCCCCGGGTAGGACATAGGGTTGTACAATAATTGGAGAAAGTAAATCATTACTCTTTGCCTGTCACTTGGATGGTATCCCTGATGGACCAGTTGTTGAGGCTCTGGCCTGGTTTGCTTGGCTGGATCCAGGAATCCAGGTCGCAATCACTGTCTTCGCCGTCTTCAGACACTGCGTTGACACTTTCAAATATCACCCCGCCACTGGTAAACTGGATCGTCCCTTTACCTCGCGATGCACTGTGAGAAGAGGAGGCTTCAGCTGTAGGAGAGTATCTCAACCCAAACTTGTCCTGTTTGTTAGGTATTTCTAGAACTTGCCCCCAGCCTGGGGTAAAACCGACTTGAACAACGGCTCGGGCTTCCTTGAAGGAAGAAAGAGTCATCTCTGGTTTCTCAGTCGTTACTGGAGTCACGTCTTTGACCGTAACAGCTTCGAATGCCTGACATAGGGTTTCATGGATTTCCCCATCCATCTCAACATATTTGAAGGACGACAAATGGCTCACCATTATGTCTTCCTCGCTGCATACAGTTACAATGCTGCCCCCGACAGCATACTTGAGCTTCTGGTGCAACGTGGAGGTCACGGCACCTGCGGAATGGATCCATGGCCGGCCTAAGAGACAACTGTAGGCTGGCATGATGTCCATGA
This sequence comes from Lathyrus sativus, assembly GCA_963859935.3. Taxonomy (NCBI): domain Eukaryota; kingdom Viridiplantae; phylum Streptophyta; class Magnoliopsida; order Fabales; family Fabaceae; genus Lathyrus; species Lathyrus sativus. Next base: position 406,808,297 of record OZ012736.1, on the reverse strand, counting down.
TGTAGAAGACTGCGTCGAAAGTTTCTGGCCCAACTTGGATTGGCAGAGTTACCTCGCCAAAGACATGACGCTTGGTTCCATCGAAAGCCTTCACAACCAGGTCACTGGGTGTGCAAATCAATCCTCTCGTGTCCAGCTTCATCAATGCCTTCTTCGGAAGAACATTGAGCGATGACCCACTGTCCACCAATACGTGAGCCATAACTGTTCCCCTACACTCTATCGAGATGTCCAGGGCGCTGTTGTGGTTTCTTCCCTTCGGCGTCAGCTCCAGGTCGGTGAATCCTAACCCGTTTCCAGCATTCACGTGGGCGACTACCCCTTCCAACTGGTTGACCGAGATCTCCTGCGGTACATACATGGCATTCAAAACCTTTAACAGCGCGTTGCAATGTGACTCAGAACACAGCAACAAATTCAGGATGGAGATTTTCGAAGGTGTTAGATGGAGGTGATCCACGATCTTGTAATCACTCTTCTTGATCAACCTCATGAACTCTTCAATGTTCTTTACGAGTAAGTCCTTCTCTACCCCACGAGGGGTTTCCTCAACGACTTTACTCTTTCCCTTGTCAGTTTTCTCAACTTTATCTGCTTTGTCTACCACAATCTCAGGTGGACAAATATTCTTCCGCTACGTGTGATTCCGCCAGTTCCCACTAGGTTATCCACAGACTACCCATATGGTTCCAGTTCCAATTTCTGTCTGTTACAGTAGACGTCTGCCCCATAGTGCCACGGGACAGCGTTGGTGCTTTCAAAAGGTATTGGCCCAGCTTTTGTGATGGTAATTATGGGCGGCCTGGGTGCAGAAATGGTTATCGTCTGGCGGGGGATGGTGATGGTGGCAACCTCATCATCCTGTTTCAGCATTACCTCTCCAGATCCACATTCGGCCCTTCGGCTAAACTGCAAGATTCCTTCGGTCATCAGACTCTGAATCCCAACTGTCAACTATTCACAGCCATCAGGTCGAGTCGCACAACCCATACATAATTCTCCACAGCCCAGAAAGAAGCCTCTATTCATCAGCTTGGCTTTAATGAAGCTAAGCGGTGTCTTCAGATCCTTGACGTCAGTCAACACATCTAGGTTATCTTCTTTAATAATGGCATTCACCCCACCTCCCCTATGGTTCGGCATAGGATTCTTTGTGACATTCGGCACATTATCTAAGAAATTGATGATCTTAGCATCCACCATATCTTGCACCTTGTGCTTGAAGGCTTTGCAGTTTTCTATCGTGTGGGCGGGTGCCCCTGAGTGAAAATCACACGTTGCATTCGCATCATAACCCTGCGGAGGTGCCCCTGTCAAGGGAGCCAGGGTTCTTTTCTGGACTAGCTGTAACTGAAGCGGAGTTTGTAATAGCTGAGCATAAGACATGGGCGGTGTCTCAAGGTGACGACTTGACAGAGGTGCCCTGTTCTGATACCTTCTGTATCCTTGCTAATTTGGCTGCTGCTACGACTGGGGTTGTTGGACTACGGGGATGGTTATGCTAGCCACCTGCTGGGGCTGGCCCTTACCTTTTCTCCGAGCGTTGTACACGGCGCTCGTCTCTCCTTCACGCCTTTTGTTACTGTACGGTTTCTTTCCTCCTCCAGCCGAGGATAGATCACCACCTTGAATCTTTCCCAATTTGATCCCATTTTCAACGTGCTCGCCAATAATGATGAGATCTGAGAAACTCCCTAACATACCATTGACCAGTTTCTCGTAATATACCCCTGGGAGAGTGGCTACAAATATCTCAAAAAGCTCTCGTTCAACCATCGGCGGCTGAACTCTAGCTGCTAATTCACGCCATCGTTGGGCGTATTCTTTGAACCCCTCGTTGTTCCTCTGTGACAAGTTCTGCAGTTGAACCTGGTTTGGAGCCAAGTCACTGTTATACTGGTAATGATGTACGAAGGCCTCAACCAGTTCCTTCCATGTGCACACACTGGTGGGTTCCAAACCCATGTACCATTCCAAGGATGGCCTGGACAAGCTATCCTGAAAGAAGTGCATCAGCAGCTTCTCATCTTCAGAGTGAGAGGACATCTTTCGGTAGTATGACCTTAAGTGGACCCGAGGGCAAGTAGTGCCCGTGTATTTCTCAAAGTCGGGTACCTTGAATTTAGGAGGCACCTTGAAATCAGAAATCAATCCCAATTTAGTCATGTCGACACCCATAGTGTTCTGGTTCTCGAAATTCTTCATTTTGTCCTCTAGTGCTTTAAACCTCAGACGTGCTTCAGCAGTCAGTTCTCCCTCAGCACTCCTCTGTGAGAACAAATCTTCTTGACAATCTTCTAGCCATGGATGAGGCCCATATAGATTTCCAGCACCTGTGTTGCCATTGCCTAGTCCAGTGTTGCCATTAGCCTCAAAGTTTCCATTACCGATGCCAGTCGTATTCCCATTGAGCCCGATGTTAGTGATCACATTGCCGTTACCACTTCCATTTCCCCCGGTCACGGGGATGCCACCCTGAGGAGTTTCAACAAGAGGAGGGACTGGAACGTTCCCTCCATGCAGCACACCGTTGCGGTCAACCCTTGAGATCAGAGGCTGGACCAATGTTCTGAGCTGGTCTTGGCCGTTAGCAACCACTTGCATGAGCTCCATGAAGCGGTCCATCCTCTCTCGGAGTTCCTGGACGTCATTTTGCACTTGTTTCATTTCTCTAGCTTGATTCGCTCTGGTCGGATAACGGTGGATCGGTCTTCGGTCAATCCTGGAACAACCTGCATAGACAAAGGGTTAGAAAAACAACAAGGTGCTTTTCATGCAAATGCGAACGTGTGCCTGTGCCTTGGGGAGATCCCCCCCCCCCATCCTAGTTTCCGAGACAAATAAAGTCTATCATCCAATCATGGAAAAGAAATCGTCATATATTCATCTGAAAAGCCCGCTCGGGTAGCGTACAACTGTAATCACATACAACTGAAGCAACAAGGCATGACCCCAACCAACAAACCTGGCGTTGATCAGCATATCAATGCATAAAAATGTACAAAGAAAATACAAAAAGATCAGGTGCGGCCACGGGCACGAAAATCTTCTATCAACTTCTTTGTAGCGGGATGACCTGGCTGAGTAAGCAAACCCTGGGCCAGCAGGTCCCTCTGCCTGATGGACTCCGGGAGGTTCTCGGCAACGCTCCTAGAAACACCTTCTTCAAAATGGTTCTTGACTCTACTCCTTTTAGCATCAGCCCGGAGTTGAAAATCTTGTAAATTCGCCTCGGCCTGAGCCAATCTATATTGGACGTCTCGTCGCAGTGAGGCTTCAGCCTCTATCTTCTTATCTTTCCCCATGATCTGAGCTTCTAGCTCGGCTACTTGCTGCTTCAGCTTTTCTTCCCGCTCTTTGTATTTGGCTAGGGTGCTGCTCCAGACCCTCTCGTATTGGGTTAACTTCCGGTACACTCTGTCCAGATCTTGTTTCCTGGTTGTCAACACGCCATGTACTGACTTCAGGTCCAACCCCAGACATTCCCTAGCATCAGTTTCTTTGGTCAGGTTGGCGCCTAGATGGTTGATCATCTCAGTCTGCTTCTTGCAGGTATAAACGGCTTCACTTTTCTCTTTCCGAAGTTGAGCGGTCTCTTTCTCCAACTCTTCATTGTCTTTTCGTAGCTCTTCCTTCTCTTGGAGTACCTGGTTGAATCTCTGAATATCATCTGTGGTAGGCTCTTTGTACACATGAGGATACAATGGTTCCACGGCAGGAAACGACATTAGAAACTTGGCGGCTCTTTCTCGAACCCAAGTCACATACGGATCAAAGGCCTTGTTGTTGCTTTTTCCTAGCAAGACTTTCCCCTTTCGGTGAATTTTGCTCCAAGCATTCTGTACCTTGATCAAAGTGTCGCCCTCAAGCAACCCTGTGAAATACAGAGATTCCCGTATCTCTTCCTCTTCAGGAGGACCTCGTAGTGCATACCCAAATTGTCGTACCAGCAGAGATGGATTGTAGTTGATACATCCATTCCTTCCGACCAAGGGGACGTTAGGAAAGTCACAGCAGCTATGTATAATATCTTTGCCCAGTAGATCTATATCAAACCAAATAATATTGTCAGCGGTCAAACCCATCAAACGCGCGGACCAAGGTGAAGACTCAGCAAAATCAATGAACGACCCTGACTTAGGAAGATGGCTAGCAAACCACTTATACAATAAAGGAGAACAGCATGCCACGTTCTTCCCCTTTCTGTTTTCATTCTTGCTGTGAACTGAATGGTAGACGTCTCCGAGGAGAGTGGGCACTGGATTCCCGGAGACAAATATATGGAAAGCATCCATGCTTATGAAGTCTGGATGACTTGGGAATAGCACGATCCCATAAATGCAAAGGGCTAAGAAGGCATTGAATACGTCCCAGCGACCCTTCTCGGCAAACTTTCGGGCTTTTTCCATCAGGAAAGGCAAAGGGAAACCATGAACTCCAATCTTTCTAGATACCATCCCTTCCAACTCAGACTCATCTACATGAAGAGCGTCAGTCAGCTTACTCAATTTGGGTTCACCCTCAACACGGTAGTAAGGTGTTTGATTCAACAAAGGTACCCCCAATAGGTCAGAGTACTCCTCCAGGGTCGGAGCTAGGACATAGTCTGGAAACACAAAGAATTTGAGTTGTGGGTCGTAAAACTGCAGCAGGGCATAGAGGCCATTTAACTCATACGTAGGAAGCTTATACACAATACCCAGAAGTCTCCCATAACTCTTTCTGAAACTCTCCATCACTGTCTTATCAGCCAAAGAAATCAAAGCTCGTAACTCTCGGATGACAGGTGTTGGTAGCTTGTAAGCCACAACCTTCTTCAGAGATGCCATATCTGCCATGAGGATCAAGATCACTAGAACCAGGGGAGAAATATGCACTTGCAACACAAGACACACGTTAATGACATGCAAATGAGGATGCAAACAATGCAAAATGCAATCGTGCAGCAGGAGATCAAGACGACTGTGCTTTTGAGGAGACGAAGGCTCTGTATCAAAAAAACCCAATACTGCTCTGTCAAGAACAATCATATCTCCGATGAGAAGAACCCCTTATACCAGACCATAAATCTGCTCTGTCAAGAACAACCACATATCTGATGGTGAGAACCTCTGATACCAACAAAACTGATTCACTGTCAAGAAAACCAGGTAGTCTGGGGGTTAAGGTTTCCTGCAACAAACCCGACCCTGCTCACAGGTATGGACCTAATCACGGAAAAGGTTCGGCATCCTATGCGGTCATCAGCGTCACAGACTTTCAAGAAACGATGATACGATACCCAGGAGTAGTGGCATCATCATCTCTTGAAGCGGCCTCACTTAGCTGAATTCCAAATTATCGGTTGCCAGGGTCGACAATCCTCAGATCCGACAACCCCTCGAGTCCAAAGGACCGATAGGAAGTAATCAAAGAGAACCTCGTCTGAGTGTGGATTACATGGGAACTGATGCAAGCAAAGCAAGCACGTCCTCCACTAACCCACTCTAATACTACGTAGCTCTCAAGCCTGGGTCTGGCTTCTCACTCATCAGAATGCCCCTCCCACAACAGCACAGATAATCATATCATACTGCAAATAAAGTGCGGGAAATAAATGCGATAAATAAAAACAACCCAACAAGTAATCATACAAGCGCTAGGATTGACTCTCGCAGGGGACGTTGGATCCCCAGATTGACTCGCATAAGGGACGTTGGATCCCTAGGAAACTATCAAGTCCCTAGCAGAGTCGCCAGCTGTCGCTACCGCGAAAATAAGGTGCCGGCAAAACAGAAGAGTCGCCACCTTTCGTTATTTATCCCTCAGAGCGGGAAAGGAAACAATCGGAAAAACCTGACGAAAGGGTATAAGACAAGGTCGTCGCAACCATTGTCTGGGTTCGGGAGTCGGTTACGCAAGGGGAAGGTATTAGCACCCCTCACGTCCATCGTACTCGATGGGATCCATGCTTGTTGTGTTTGTCTGACGGGTTGGTTTATCTATCTACCTATCAAGGCTGGTCTAAAGAGAAAAGAAAATGACTCGGCAAAGCATCGCGCTTTATGCCTACGTATTCTCATCAGAGAATGAGAAATCAGAGTCTACGTAGTTCGACTAACTACAGGTGATGGGGGAAGGTGGCTCGCCAATACATCAGTATTGTGCCTACATACTCTCAACAGATATGAGAGATTAGAGCTTACGTAGTTCGGGATAAAACAGATTACGGGGATTCAGATTCATCTGTTTTATCAAGTAGGGCAAATAAACAATTCCAGCAGTTTGGCGTACGCAGCTCGACCCTTGGAGACTCAGGCGTTACCGTTTGCGGTAGAACGGGGAGTTAACGACACTCTTTTCTTCAGAAAAGCTTCCTTCGAATTATGGGCCCACGGGGCAAAAAGGTTTGAAGTTTGTTTTCTGTCTTTTACGGAAGAACTGTTTTTTATGGTTGTCTGTAGTTTGTACAACACTAGAGACTATGACCTGGGAACGAATGCGTCGCATATCGTCCAAAGGACGTATACTAAACATTCTAGACGATTGAGATAAGGACGCTCAATTATCATTACCCAAGTATCTTAAGGCTCGCAACGCGCTTGTACTAACTTGCCTTTATTACGTTTTTTACTGTTGTTTTGAGATTAAAAGAGAACGACTTCTACGGGGAGACTATCAAGTCCTAATGTTGTCATACCAAGGATTCATTCTATAGTTGAGGTTTGAAACAGGGAACTCCTAGAAGTTATCATGCATAGGTTTCAACCTAAAGTTCTAATCATCACTTCCTTATCAAAGGAAGTGAGATTCCTAGGAGATCATGTCAATGATAAACAGAAATAGATAAAGCATCAGCTTAAACAGTAAACAGTAAACAACTATAAAATGCATGCAATGCAAGTGAGGGAGGAAATGTGTGTGGGGCATCAGCCTCCACAAGCTCGTCTCGACCTCAAGCCAAGTATGAATAATTGCAATCATAAAGGAAAAAATAGAATGCCATCAAGCAAATCACAAACCACACAGCCAAGGGAGCAGAGCTCTACCGAATACTAGCAAGCAAAGCCACACAGTAAACATACAAGCAGAGGGAGCAACTCAACCTCTAATGCAATCATGCTCCTAGCTTAAAATAATCTAAACATGAACTTATTCTGATGCATCAAGCAAATGAAACAAGTCACACCAATACAGTTGCACAAAAAGAAAACAGACATTCAAGAAAGCAGTCCAACAGCTTCCACAGCTTCACAGCAAAGCAATCCTCTGACAGCTGTTCAGTCCACAGTCTGTAACTGTTCTTCAAGTCTATCCTCTTCAGGGAATGAAAGGTACTCCATCTTCAAGCTTAAATCTTCAAGCATCAATCTTCAAGCTTCAATCTTCAAGCTTCGATCTTCAATAGGCTCCACCAAGAATGAAAAGAATAATCATCAGGAAAATTGGTTGATAATGGGAAGCAGACAGTAAACCAAAGGAATCTTGTCTGACACTCAACCAGTTATCAGAGAGAGGCATCCTCAAAAGTTCTACTCATTGTAAATGTCACACATCCCTCCAAAGGAGATATGAGAGTTCAACATAAGGACTTCGAATCATAGGATGAGAATGGAATGGGGACAAAACCAACCATTACTTGAAGAAATATCTATTTCTAAAGCTCTCTCCTAAGGCCCTAATTTCCTAAGTTATTCAAAGCTAACAAAAAGAAAGGGAAAACTTCAATCCAAGATCCACTAGCTACTTCCCACAAGCTTCATCAAGTCCATGATGTCTTCCAATGAGATCCAAAAGCCCACTATGCAAGGAAGTCCAACTTTGAGTCCAATCCACATCAATCATCAACGTTGAAGCACCAAATGAACACACAAGTAGAATATTCTATCAAAAATACCAAAACACATTCTAAAAATCTGATTAATCTTCTATGGGAACATGCATTCACTAATAACCTATAGTTAAAAAATCAGGACCTAAATCATTCCCTAAGTCCTTCAACAAAATTCTAAACTTCAAGGTATCACACATAAACCCTAAAAGGGAGCTCCTAAAGTTCTAGTCCTAAAACAGCACCTAACTTCATCACAAAAATGTGAGAAAAATCTAAGGGGAGCATACATATCTTAATCATAAGCCAAAAATCAATCACAAACTCAATACCAAATGCTCAAACAAAATTCACCAAACAGATGAATCAATTAATACAATTTTATTATCAAATAAAATGGGAAAAAATCAAATAAAATGAAAATAAATGCTAATCCTAATCTTTTTGTTTCTAAAATTCCTAAACTCATTCGTGAATCAGGGGAAAAAATCTTAGAATTTATTGATCAATTTTTCTATTTTTAATGGATTAAAATCAAACTAACATAAAATAATAAAACAATAAGAAATTAATAACACACACGTGGTGAATAGCAATTAAACCCAGTTTAATGTGTGGGTTGGGCCCAAAGGGGGGTGTGAACATCAGTTCAGATCACTAAGCCCAGGTTTTCACTCAATCAAATGCTGTGTTTGGATTTGGGGTTACGTGGCACAGCCTTGCTCACACGATGCAATTACCAGTCAACTGATCCAATGAGTCCTAATGTTGCCAGCACATTAATGAAAATGGTGCGTTTTACTTCAGTCAATAGTCAGCAACTGAAACTCAATCGTGGCCATGGATGATGAGTACTAAGTCTAGTCTTCAGCAAGATCCAATGGCTCAGGTGCATCTTCTCCATTTGAACTTCAGTTTGGGGGGGGGGGGGGGGGGGGGAACCAGACGGTGGCGCCACCGTTTTCTCTGGCGAAGACAATTATAAAGGTCATCCAAAATTCACAAACCATACATCATTCTCTCTAGAATTTAATGCTGATCACGAATATACCCTTAGAATCATCTAACACCCTATGGATTTTCAAACCCGATAACACTTTCAAAATATGCATCAATCTTGAATCTCATCAGAACTTCAATTAAATGCATAGATGTAATCCTCATCTCATGGTGATCATTCTACACTATCCAATCTTGATTAACAGTCCAAGAATCACTTAATCCAAGGCTCAACAAAAATTGATCACACACCTATTTTGTCTCTAATTCATTAGTTTCTGATCCTAAATCCAACTACATGTCACTAGGATCCTAACCACCTATAGAATGCTAACTATCTCTACCTAAATTAAGCATAAAAACGAAATGTACCAACCTGTGTTCAAGCTTGTAACAGAGGTGGTTCTTGCACTCTTCAGCCTTCAAGAAAGTGCATATACACTCCAAATCACTTGATGAACACAATGAAACCTTCAATTGATCTTGCTTTGGCCTTGAACTCAGAAATCGATTCTCACTTGCACCTCTGAAATTTCAACTTCACTCTCTGCTTCAGGCTTCAATCTTCACCAAAAAATGAACTGAATGCATTCATATGTTTATATAGGATGTGACTGAATGATCTAGATCCTTCTCAAAGGTTCGGAATGAGATTTTCAATTTTCAATTTCTCTTCAATATCTCATTCATGGCAGTCTGTTGCACCCTAAAATTTGCTCAACCTTATTCACTTGGTTTATGTTTCAATACCATTAGCATTTGCATATAGAGTCATGCACATAGTCTAATCATCTGCATAGCATAAGCATAGCAAGTCATCCAACAGGGGACCAATCATTATTCTCATCTCTAGAGGCCTATCAAGAGGTTATTATCCTGATTCAATCTCATTCAAGTCATCAGAAAAGAATTTGAAAGTTGGAGAAGTCAGTGGATCAAGCATTGAGTCTATCTCCTAACTGAGGGTATCTGAGGATCAACAAAGTAAGTTGTGGGCTGTGAATTGAGCATGGAGAGTATGTGGGCATCATGGGAGACTTAGAAAGTCATTTGGAGAAGGAGACAAGTCATTGATGTGATCACAAGTATTGCAGTTAAAGACAGTCAACTAGGGTTTCATCTGGGTCAACCCTGGGTCAACTTTAGGTCAATTGATTGATTGAAAGGCATTAAGGTCTATTGGAGAGATGTGGGGTTCATAATTTGACATATAGAGAAGGATATGATGTTATGCTAAGAAGAAATCAAGAGAAATCAAGGAGAGGAGGAGTTTCTAAATTAGGGTTTCTGTGTAAAATCCCCTAGTTTAGGTCAAATTTCCAAGCAAGATAAGTCAAAATGCAAGCTTCAAATGGATCCTTGGCCAACATGAAACTTGTATAGGATCTCAAGACCTTTAATTTGAGTGGTGGAAGACATCAAGGAGATTTATAGAACTCAAGTTATGGTCCTTGCAAGTTACAGGTCATCTGAGGTATCTGAAATTTTGTCTGTGAAAGTGACTTGACTTCCAATCTATTTTTACCCCTCAAGGAGATTTCAAATGAATTTATGGTAAACATAAGAATTGTTCCTAATTGTCTTATATTTATAGAATGGTATGGTATGACTTCATATGATTTGTGGAACTCTACTTATGGTCTTGGCAAGCAAAGGGTATTTTGGTCATCTGAGGATTACAGGTCACTCTTAGCCTATGCCTAAAACTCATACAAGGAAGCTTCAAATGAAAAACTTCCCAACATCAAAGTTGCTCAAAATTCCATTTTAAGTCAAGAAAAGAAGTCATGGAAGTTTGGAAATACATAGAATGAGACTTGACCAAAGTTGGTGAAAAATGACCTAAAAAAGGTACATAAGTTGAAAAAGTTGAAATAAAAAATTGGTTTGAGAGATCTACAAATCCAATATGGGTCATCCAATATACCAAATTGATTCCCAACATCATTTTAGAGACATTGGTTCAGCCACTTTTTTGAGGTAAGAGTAAAAAATTGGACTTGCTTTGTATTCTTGTTGCTTGCATAATAAGGCAAGAAGAGGAAACTTGGCATAAGTGACTTTTCAAGGCAAGGAACTTGGGTTTTTTCATACATACCATGAAAATAACTCATAAGGGGAGATTTTGATACAAACATGAAAGGAAAGGCATGAGATATGAGATGGATCAAAGTATCATTAAGGGAGAACTTCCATAACTTTCCATCAATTTCTAGAACCATCTAAGATCATTCTACAACCTTCTCAATCAGTTAATCATCATCTATATAAACACATGAGTGGCTCCAAAATGTGGTTGGTGATTCATTTGGCAAGAATACATAGCTTTATTCCATCTTCCCAATTTTGCAAATTGTTCTCAATCTCTCACAAAACCCCATCAATTCACAAAGTTCTTGATCCTAATCTACTCTACAATCATCCTAGAACAGAGATTCATCAAGATTTGGTTAAGATAATTCCATTTTCGTGTGCCATAATCTTCTTCCTCAAAAGTGCAAATTGGATCAAAACTCAAGAAGCAAGCAAGATACATCCAAGTAATTGCAAACAGTAGATAGCACACCATTGGAGGAGCATCTAGAAGCAATTACAAGCCTTGGATCCACCTGCAACTACCTCTACCATAGCTGCTAAGCAGGTTGGTGTTTTCTTTCTTCTCTCTATGACTAGATGCTGCTAGGTTAGATTATTGTTATAAGATTGTTAGGGTTAGGTAGAGGAATATGTACCCTCACTGTTATGGCCATTAGAGGTAGTTGGATTAATGGTGATGAAACTTTGATGATCAGTAACTCCTGAATTAGGGCAAGGCAATGTTAGATTTTTGGCTCAGAATGCTCACCATCACCTATAGATTATTCTAGGGTAGTTTGAGCAAGAACTATCATCATGCACATCAGGTGCAAATCAGTGGTACCAGGATCTTCCAGCTATCGAGCTCGATTATGCAATGAGATTCAGCAAAATCTAGGGTTAGGATCTTGTAGAGGGTGAAGAGTAGATCGGTTTTGGTTTTAAGATCGTGGCGTTTGGTTGAGGGAGGAGAGAGAACGAGGGACTCGAAGGTTCGTGCATGGCTATGAATTCTGCAAAACCCTAGTTTGAGTTGAAGAAGACGATACCGTGGCCGTTCGATCACTTCTTTTATTTGACTTCTTAATCTAATCGTGTGGCTGCCATTTGAAGTCGAAAGCGGAGGGAAACCTCAATGTGAAACGATGCGTTTCACTTAAAACGCACCTCTGGGCCTGATCCAGCTTGTGATATCCCCACCCCCCAGCAAAGCCCAATTGGAAATAACACTGAGAATGATTGCTAAACGCACCAAGGATTTAATCTTTTTCTTTTATTTTTTATTTGGTTTTTTCTGAAGCGCGCTGGGCTTAGGGCAATTCCTATTCGCACCCCCTGATCTGGCCCACTTAATAAATACAACTGGGCGCCTTGCTATTCTCACCTCCTCCCTCTATTTCTCTATATTTCATTTTTTAATTTCTTTTCATTTTCATGCATTTTGTAAAAATCATAAGAAAATGAAAACTTCATATTTTTTAATGATTCTTTTTGCATTAATTTCTTCAAGATGTCTAGAAAATTATAAAAAATAAAAATTGCATTTTATTTTTTATTTGATATTTTTCCCATATTTTCCAAATAAATGCCTATTTTAGGTGTTTCATTTCATACATGAATTTGTTGATTTTTGTTCTAATAGTTGCTTTAATATTGTTGTCCCATTCTTTTCAGGTTGATTAGTTTAGACATTTATCTTGCATATACAATTGAGTTCTCATTTTTAGGAATTAATTCTAGGTGATTGGTTTAGGTGTGAACAACATGAATAAAATTAGGGTTTAAGTGATGACTTAGGTGAATTAGTTCATTTCCCTTAGGACTTAGAGATTGAATATTTTAGATATGGGGCTATAGGGACTATGGGTAGTTATTATATCCCTTAGAAATCACTAGGATTCCCCTACTGCTATTAGTATATACTGCTATATTTGATTGATTGGTGTGGTGTGCCCTCTGGGGATTATTGTTTGTCTGTGTGGGTATGGAGATTGTCTGGGGATTGGGGGAGCTGAAGACTTGTGATGATGAAGCCATTGGAGATCCAGAGCTTGAAGACCAACTTCCAGAGTTGATGAGGAGATTCCTGCTAGCAGCTGTTGAGGAGATTAGGGTTTAGGAGCTAGGCAGAGCTCTAGATTAGAAAACTTGATTCTCAAACATGGAAGGTTTTGACTGCCTCCATTCCTCTCTGTGATACAGAGTCTCTCTAAGACATTCACCCCCTTCCTTTGGAAGGCTTGGTGCTACTGTCTAAGGGATAGAACTCTTGAGAGAAAATGTCTTATGTGTTAGTAGCAGTTGGTTTGCCACCCTTGGTAGTCAACTAATTGCTTAACACCCAATTCACTCTTGTGATTGATCCCTCAGCTTGGAGGATGAGACTTGAAGAAAAGCCATTGTAGACTGAAGATTGATGACAAAGACCTTGCTTGAAGGCTGTGGAGATGGAGATGGATGCTTGCTAAAGCTTGAAGTCAGATGTTGTTTCAGAGCTGCTGATGCTGTTTATTTTTCTGCTGTATTTCATTTCTGATGTATTGATTGGTTTTCTGGACTGTATTGCTTGCTGTTTACCCTGTTGGGTTGAAAGTGAATCCTGTTCACTTTTGCCTATTGTTTTCTAGGTTTGAGGTTGAGTGGGACTCCCTTGCCTCGCTTGTATTGCTGCATCCATGCATTTTACCGCTTTACTGTATATATATCTGATATTGTTTCTGTTTCCGTCTATCCCGTAGGATCTCTGTTTCTCTCTGTGCAAGAGAGGAGCATGATAGACACTAGGTCTTAACCCATGCATGATAACATTAGGTTAGTTTGATTCCCTCCGCAACCGTAGGTTAGAGTTTTGTCTCTTCTTTCTCAAAACAAACAGAAAAACACAACAAAAATTTCAAACACAATAAAAGACACTTCTTCCGTAAAAGAATGTGAACTCATCAAGACGTCAATTTGGTCCGCTTGGACTGCTAATCAGAAAAACCTTTTTCAGAAGGAATAAAATCAATCAAGACAAGCTTGTGTCGTATGTGTCCCGAACTACGTTTGCTCTGATCTTTCATGCAGTATGAAAGTACGTAGGTATAGGATGCGATATCCTAGCGAGCAACCTTCCCCTCCTTTCCCGTAGGTAGGCGAACTACGTTGACTCTGATTTCTCGTTCCAGACGGGAATACGTAGGCATAAAGTGCGATACTTTGTCGAGTCATTTTATTTTCATTTTATTCTCTTTTAACCCTTGACCTTTAGTTTAGATAGAATAACAATCCATACCCGAAAACAAGCATGGATCCCGTCGAGTACGACGGACGTGAGGGGTGCTAATACCTTCCCCTTGCGTAACCGACTCCCGAATCCAGGTTTTGGTTGCGACAACCATACCTTTCCCGTGTTGTGCGAGGTTTACTCTGAGCGTTTCCTTTCCCTCCCGTGGGATAAATAACGCACGGTGGCGACTCTTCTGTTCAGCCGGCGCCGATTTTCGCTGTAGTGACAGCTGGCGACTCTGCTGGGGACCCAACGTCCCCTGGCTGCTAAGGACTGCGATAGTTCCTTATGCATTTTGGATCCAACGTCCCTTAAGAGACTCAATCCTAACGCTTGTTTTCCCGTCGAGGATTTTGTATGGATTTATATTTCTGACCTTTATTTTCAGCATTATATATATTGATTATTATTGCTGTATTGGGATGTGACGGGTGTTCTGATACTGAGTGAGAAGCCGGACCTGGGCTTGAGTGCACCTTAGACTTAGAGTAGAGATTAGTTGGCGCCCGCTTGCTTTGCTTGCCTTGGTGTCCCGCGAAATCTACACTCAGACGAGGTTCCTCTGGTTGGCCTCCTGCCCCTTCCTTTGGTTGGCGTGGGTTGCTGGTTAGTTGAATTGTCGACTTTGGGGACCGATCATTTGGAAGTTGGCTAAGTGAGGCCTCTTCAGGATTTGATGATGCCACTCCTTCTGGGAATCGTATCATCAACCCTAAAAGTCTGTGACGCCGACGACCACATAGGGTGCCATACCTTTGTCAGTTACTAGGACATCCACCTGTGAGAGGGTTTGGGGTTATGCAGGTAACTAGACCTCCAGATACCGGTTATTTCTTGATCAGAGTTCCTGAGTATTTATGGAGAGTTATGAGGTCTGTCAGAGACCACTTGGAGATGTGTTATGAGGTCTGTCAGAGACCAGTTGGATAGTTCTGAGGTCTGTCAGAGACCAGTTGGAGATGTGATTTGAGGTCTACCAGAGACCAGTTGGAGTTATGGTTTGAGGTCTGTCATAGACCGTTGTTGGAGCTTTGTTCTAGGTCTATCTGAGACCAAGGTTTGAGGACTTCTATAGAGTCTATCTGAGACTTCTTGATTTGGTTCAGGCTATTCAGCTGCGGCATTTGGTCCCTGTTGCATGTCACTTGCATTGCATTTGTTTGCATACCCATCATCATTGCATCCCACTAACGTGTGTGTGTGCTGCAGGTGCATTTGCATTTCCCTAGTTCTAGTGTCCGAATTTCTGAGTGATTGGTCATGGCCAGCTTAAGAAGGACAGTTGCTTACAAATTGCCTACTCCTGATGTTGTTCCCCTGCTTGGGTTGATCTCTCTAGCTGATGAGGATGTTCGTAGGAGCTTCAGAATGAGCTATGGAAGACTATTGAGATTGGTGCGCAAACCCGAGGAGATAGAGCTAGATGGGCTGTACGCTTTGATGCAATTCTATGATCCCACATTGAGATGTTTTACGTTTGCTGATTTCATTATGGGGCCTACCATTGAGGAGTATGTGGAGTTTACTGAGCTACCCGTACAGAACCAGGTTCCATTCATTCATTCTGGCGTTAAGCCCAAGCCGGAAGACTTGGCAAAAGCTTTGCATGTGGATGCTTCTGAACTGTTGACTACTGTTTCCCGTGGAGTGCCAGGCTTCTCGCTCCAGTTCTTGATTGGTAAAGCCCAGGAGTACGCTAAGAACGGGTGCTGGACTGCCTTCAATGCTGTGCTGGCTCTGTGCATCTACGGCATAATATTGTTTCCCAATGTACCGGATTTTGTGGACTTCGATGCCTTCCATTTGTTCGCCGCTGGTAATCCTGTACCTACCTTACTCGGAGATTTCTACCACTCACTGCATTACAAGAATGAGAAGGGAAGAGGAAAGAATGTTCATTTCTGTGTACCATTGCTGGGTATGTGGTTTAAAAGCCACCTTCCCATGAAGGGATCTTTTGTGAAGAGTGCAACCACAGCTAGCTGGTCAGAGCGCCTGATGAGGCTATCTTCCGAAGACGTTGAATGGTTTGATAGAGATCTGCTGGGATCCAAGCTTATATTCAGTTGTTCTGGATACCCTAATGTTCCATTGATAGGGAGGAAAAGGTGTATCAATTACAACCCTTCTTTGTTCATTCGCCAATTCGGATATGCGCTGAAGAACCCGCCAAAGGAGGAGGAAGTACAGGAATCTCTGTACTTCACCGGAGATTTGAAGGGGGAGTTACTAGCCAAGCTGCAGCATGCCTGGACGCGTATTAACCGAAGAGGGAAGCTGCTGTTAGGGAAGAATGACTGTCAGGCCTATGCACCTTACAGAGTCTGGATCCAGGAAAGAGCAAGTCAGTTGCGGATGGCATTTCCAGATGCACCAGCCCTTGTTCCTATTCCGGTAGCTGAGCCCACTACTGTTTCTAGGGAGGCCTACGAGCAAGTTGTGAAAGAAAAAGAAGCCTTGATGAAGATCAATGAAGGGTTAGAGCAAGAGCTAGCCCAGGTACGCAGTGAGAAAAACAAGGCCGTGCATGCCTTCCAACAGCAGATTGAGCTAATGAACAGATTAGGGGCTGAGTTGACTGAGGAGAGGAAGAAGCGCGAACGTCTGGGGCAAGAGTTCAGAAGCTCCCATGACATGCTGGAATCCAAAAAGAAAGCGCTCGACACAGCATACCGAGAGATCTCTTCTTGCAATAAGACTTGGAATGCCACGCTCACCAATAATAAGAAGAGGGAAGATAAGTTGAAGCAGCAAATTTCCGACCTCGAAGAGCAGTTGAAGTCCAGCATCAAGAAGTGCGAAGAAGAAGTGATGACCCGGTATAGTCTCCAGAATGCACTAAACAAGGCCATCAAAGGCAGAGATGAAGCTGTGTCTCAGAAGCGTAAACTAGAGGATCGCTTCGGAGAAGGGGCATGGGAGGAAACTGCTGAAGACGTGCGACGTGTTCTTAAGAAAAGAAACCAACTTGTTGAAGGGCTGCTTGCTCGACCAAGTCATCCGGAGACCAAGAAATTGCTAGAAGAATACCAGATTTATGGGAGTGTTTGATCATTTCATGTAGTAACTTGTATGCTTTATTTGCATAGTGCTGACCATCACCAGGATTGTTGGTTGAGGTCATGCCTTCTTATTATACTCTCAGTGACATTGTATTCTTGGCTTATTGGTTTCTCAGCAATATATGAGGCTTTCTATGATTCAACTCCGATCTTTGTATTGCTAGCACTGTCACTGCACCGGCACCTTCACACTAGAATCGGGGAATGAATTTCCCTAATGCACAGACACACATTGCATTGCATTCATATTCATATTGCATTACAGGTAATCCTTGGATGGTATCTTATTTTCTGCTCTGTACCAGGTATTTTCAGGATTGCAGATCAACGCCCGCACAGATACTCCACTCGCACCAATTGTCGAAGAATCATGGATCAAATGCAGAACGAGATGCAAGATGTGCGCGAGAAGCTAGCTCTCTTTATGCAGACTATGGAAGCTATTGCAAAAGGTCAGGAGAATTTGCAAGCCATGGTGCAACCTCTGTTGGCCCGAAATGCTGGGCACGGTAATGAGGATCATCATTCTGTACGAGTCGATACTGCTCATGGAGATGGCACTCCCACGCCAGTGGCTCCCCCTATAGTCAATATACCTGCTGCTAATGTCAACAACGCTACCGCTGCTGTGAACAGTAACGTCGGAGTTGGGAACGAGACTGCTGTCCATAACGTTGGGCTTGGTGATGTCAACTTGGGTGATAATATGGGAGGCAACGACTTTGGCAATGCGGGATTCGGGTTCAACGATCAGGGATTCGATAACGCTGGGAAATATGGTTTCAATGCCCAAGGCTTTGGGCAAGATGGTTATGGTGTGGCCAATCAGGGTTATGGAGGTTTCGGAAATGGAAACGGTGCTGGGTTAATGGCTTTTGGGCCTGCTGGATGCGTTCAAGGGTACGGCAACAGAGGCCGAGGCCCAGTGATGAATCAAATAAGAGCTGGCCGCAATAATGAATATGATGGGTATGGAGCTGGGAATGGTATGTGGCAAGAAGATCAGCAGGAGGACGCTTTCTCCGGCGGAGGCTTTGAAGGGCCGATGGATAACTCCCAGAAGATCAGAATGCTAGAAGAGCAGATGAGGGGGGTCCTGAACCAAAGTGTTGTGGGCTTGGACATGGCAACAATGGGCCTGGTACCTGGCTTGAGGGTGCCAATCAAATTCAAAGCTCCTACGTTTGATAAGTATAAAGGGGACACCTGTCCGAAAGTGCACGTGCGGGCTTATTACAGAAAGATGTCTGCGTACTCAACTGATGAGAGAATGCTAATGCATTTCTTTCAGGATAGTTTGTCAGGCCCTTCCCTAGAGTGGTACATGGGGTTGGAGCCAACTAATATCAAGACATGGAAGCAATTGGCAGAGGCATTTGTAGCTCACTACAAGTATAACAGCGACTTGGCACCCAACCGGGTCCAATTGGCAGGGCTGTCTCAGAAAAAGGATGAGAGCTTTAAAGAGTACGCGCAAAGATGGCGCGACATGGCTGCTAGGGTCCGTCCTCCTTTAGAAGACAAAGAAATGAATGACATGTTCGTCGGCACATTCACAGGCATGTTCCATGACAAGTTGTTTCATACATCTCTGGCCAGTTTCTCAGATTTGATTCTGATGGGAGAAAAGATTGAACGTAACATCAAGCAGGGAAAATTCCAAGTCGAGGAATCAACTGCATCTGGCAGTAATAGGAAGGCTTTTGGTGGGCGTCGTCAGGGCGAGGCAAGCGCAGTGTTTGGAGGCCGAGGCAGAGGTCGGAACCATTATCATCAGCCGCAGCAGGTGGCGAGTGTTAATATCCCGTATCAGCAACAACCACTTTAACAACAACAACCATTTCAGCAGCAGCCAATGCAGCAGCAGCAACAGCCTCAGTAGGGGGCACAACAGGCTCAGCGAAGATTCCAGGGTGGTAAACCAAGAAGAGTGTTTGAGAAGCCTCCCTCAACCTATGCAGATTTGTTGCAGACGCTGTTGGGTATAAATTTGGTAGAGAAGAGAACTCTGGCACCGATAACGGGAACTCCTCCGTATGGTTATGATGCAAGCAGGCACTGTGAGTTTCATTCTGGGGCTCCGGGCCACGATATAGAGGGTTGCCATGCTTTTAAGCATGTTGTGCAGGATCTTTTGGACAATAAGACTATCAATTTCGGAACGGCAGGTCCGAATATAGTGCAGAAACCCATGCCTAATCATGGGACGAACGCCATTCTGACTGAGGAAGGGTTGAATCTGATTATGAATGTCGATGATTTAAAGACGCCGCTAAGCGAGATAAAAAGCAGATTGTTGCAAGGGGGTGTTTATCCAGGATGTGACGAGTATTGCTTAGAATGCTGGACCCTAGCTGGGGGGTGTGATGATTTGAAGAAAGGCATCCAGGCTTTAATTGATGGAGGCACATTGCAGTTTGACCGAGCAGCAGCTGAAGAGCCTGCAGGGGCGGTAGCAGATGATCAGAGTGATGTGGCTACTGTAACGATTCCTCGAAAGACAATCACTATTACAGCATCGGTCCAGCGACCACCGATCACCATAACTAAGGCCGGACCGATCCCGTACGAGAACACAAAAGCAATCCCATGGTCATACGGGTTGGAGGTGTATTGTGACGGGATAAAGATTGATGTTAATAAGCAGCCAGCCGAGACTGTAGATAACATTGTTGGGTCAGGAGGTATGACAAGGAGTGGTAGGATCTTCATATCGCCTGAGGTGGAGGCCGAAAGACTAGCGAAAGGGAAAGGAAAGATGGTTGAGAATGTCCCAGTACAGGCAAGCGACAAAGAAGCAGCGTCGAAGGATGTAGAAGAGTTCATGCGCTTGATTCGAAAAAGTGATTATAAGATTGTGGAGCATCTGCAACAGACGCCGTCCAAAATATCCATCTTGTCATTACTCTTGTGTTCGGAAGCTCACAGAAATGCTTTGTTGAAAGTCCTAGATACTTCCTTCGTACCCCAAGACGTCTCCGTGAATCAGCTGGAAGGAGTGTTGGCACATGTGAATGCAGGCCACAGTTTAGGCTTTACCGACTTCGATTTGACCCCTAAGGGGAGAGATCACAATATGGCGCTGCACATATCTGTCGAGTGTAGAGGATCAGTAATGTCGCATGTATTGGTCGACACCGGATCATCTTTGAATGTGATGCCCAAGAAAGCGATGATGAAGCTGGATGTCAGAGGAATCCTGTGTACGCCCAGTGACTTGGTAGTCAGAGCGTTTGACGGCACGCGAAGAACAGTCTTTGGATCGATAACATTGCCTCTACAGGTGGGGCCGGAGGTGTTTGCAACCGAATTTTATATCATGGACATCCAGCCTGCATATAGTTGCCTGCTCGGACGACCATGGATTCATGGGGCTGGAGCAGTCACGTCTACCCTGCATCAAAAGTTGAAATATATGGTCGGAGACAGCGTAGTCACCGTATGCGGAGAAGAAGACATCCTGGTCAGCCATCTGTCGTCATTTAAATATGTGGAGGTCGACGGAGAGATCCACGAAACACCCTGCCAGGCATTTGAAGGGTTGCGTATCAAGGACAAAGGTCCCGGGCCGAGCAAAGGGTCAGAGATAGCCGTCTCGTCGTATAAAGAAGCTCAAGCTCTGGTGGAGGCAGGAGAAGCAAATGGCTGGGGCAAAGTGCTGGATATTCCTATGAAGATGGACCGATTCGGGCTGGGATACCAACCGTCGTCGTCAACACCTGCTGTGGGAGCACCCCGTTTCAGAGGGCCAATAACCATCTCTGCCAGTGGAGTATGTCATGAAACCATCAACGCTGCTTCGGAGTCTGACGAAGGAGACAGCGACTGTGATATGGATGCTTGGATTCAGCCAAGCACGCCAGGACAGGGACTGTGCAACTGGTCTATTCAGGAACTTGTTCCTGTGACTCTTAAACAGTAATGCTTTGCTTTATTAATTGTTGAATAATCTGATGTCCTGCCCGGGGCATCAGGATTTGATTAGGTCTGTGTTGTTATGAACATTGCGTGTTAATCATTAAATAAATGGCGTTTTTCATGTGCAAATACTGTAATATCTGTCTTTCTTGTTTTGTATTTTTCAATAAAATGGCAATATGGTTATTCGCTTTATACGCATTTTGAAGCACTTAACCATTCCTTTTGCAGGATAACATTTTCAGATGACATCCTCGAACCACCTATGACTCGTCCCGACTTTGAGCATCCGGTATTTCAGGCCGAAGAAGAGGTTGTCGAAGATAGTGACGTTCCTGAAGAACTGTCTTGGTTGGTGAAGCAAGAGGAAAGAGTCATTCTGCCTCACGAAGAGGTCATCGAGATTATCAACTTGGGGTCGGAAGGGGTTGAGAAGAACATTCGTATCGGAGCCGCACTGCAGGGCGATATCAAGCCAAGACTGGTTGAAATGCTCCGAGAGTATAGTGATGTATTCGCTTGGTCGTATGAAGATATGCCAGGGCTCGATACAGATATGGTTGTGCACCGTCTGCCACTGAAGGAAGAATGCCCACCGGTCAAACAAAAGCTTCGCAGAACTAGACCAGACATGGCAGTAAAGATCAAAGAGGAAGTTCAAAAACAGTGGGACGCTGGTTTCCTGGCTGTGACAAAATATCCCTCATGGGTTGCTAACATCGTACCAGTGCCAAAGAAAGACGGCAAGGTTCGAATGTGCGTGGATTATAGAGATTTGAATAAAGCAAGCCCAAAAGACGATTTTCCGCTTCCTCATATTGACGTGCTAGTTGATAGTACTGCTCAATACTCCGTATTCTCCTTCATGGATGGCTTTTCAGGCTATAATCAGATTAAAATGGTGCCAGAGGATATGGAGAAGACTACTTTCATAACGCCTTGGGGAACATTTTGCTACAAAGTGATGCCCTTTGGTTTGAAAAATGCTGGGGCAACATATCAGCGTGCGATGACGACTCTTTTCCATGATATGATGCATAAAGAGATTGAAGTTTATGTTGACGATATGATTGTCAAATCCCAGACGGAGGAAGAGCATCTGGTGAATCTGCTGAAGTTATTTAAAAGGCTTAGGAAGTTCAGGCTGAGACTGAACCCTAACAAATGCACCTTCGGGGTGAGATCGGGTAAACTGTTGGGGTTTATCGTAAGCGAACGAGGAATAGAGGTCGATCCTGCTAAAATAAAAGCGATACAAGAAATGCCGACGCCTAAAATAGAGAAAGAGGTGCACGGGTTTTTAGGGAGGTTGAACTACATCGCTTGGTTCATATCTCATCTAACGGCCACGTGTGAACCATTATTTAAGCTGTTAAAGAAAGATCAAGCTGTAACATGGAACGAAAATTGTCAAAAGGCGTTCGATAAAATAAAGCAGTATTTGCAGGAGCCGCCTATTTTGATACCCCCAGTGGCGGGCAGACCCTTGATCATGTATTTGACGGTTCTTGAGGGAAGCATGGGTTGTGTTCTCGGTCAGCACGACGAGACAGGGAGGAAAGAGCATGCGATCTACTACTTGAGTAAGAAATTTACAGACTGTGAATCTCGATATTCAATGCTTGAGAAAACTTGTTGCGCGCTAGCCTGGGCCGCCAAGCGTTTGAGGCAATACATGTTGAATCATACAACCATGCTCATCTCGAAGATGGACCCTATCAAATATGTATTCGAAAAGCAGGCGTTGTCACGGAAAATTTCCCGTTGGCAGATGGTTTTGACTGAATATGACATCCAATATGTCTCGCAAAAGGCTATAAAGGGGAGTGTACTGTCTGAGTATCTGGCGGAGCAGCCTATTGAAGATTACCAATCGATGAGGTTTGATTTTCCTGACGAGGATATCATGTACCTAAAGATGAAAGATTGCGAAGAGCCGTTGCCAGACGAAGGACCAGAATTGGGTTCTAAATGGAAGATGATATTTGACGGAGCTGTGAATGCTTACGGTAGCGGAATAGGGGCAATCATCACTACTCCACACGGGTCGCACATCCCGTTTACTGCTCGATTGACCTTTGTCGTTACCAACAATGAGGCCAAATACGAAGCTTGTATAATGGGGCTTGAAGAAGCCATTGATTTGCGAATCAAACATTTAGACGTATACGGAGACTCAGCTCTGGTGGTGAATCAGATAAAAGGGGAATGGGAGACACGTCAGCCCAATTTGATACATTACATGAATTATGCAAGGAGATTGTTGCCTTTCTTCGACAAGGTTGAATTGCATCACGTACCGAGAGCAGAAAATCAAATGGCTGACGCCCTGGCCACTTTGTCTTCCATGTACAAAGTCAACTTCTGAAACGAGGCTCCCCGAATCATTATCTCTCGGCTTGACAGACCAGCTTTCGTATTTTCTATTGATGAGGCATCCGACCACAAACCATGGTATTTTGATATCCTTAATTTCCTGAAGAACAAAGAGTATCCGGCTGGGGCATCCAGTCAAGATCAGAAGACTCTTAGGAGATTAGCAGGTAATTTCTATTTGAATCCGGATGGCGTCTTATACAGAAGAAACCACGATTTAGTGCTGTTGCATTGTGTAGACGAAAGAGAGGCAAAGCTGCTCATGGAGGAAATACACGAAGGTACCTTTGGTACGCATGCTGGTGGGCATGCTATGATGAGAAAGCTGTTGCGGGCAGGTTATTTTTGGCTGACTATGGAAACTGACTGTTTCAAGTTCGCAAGGAAGTGCCACAAGTGCCAAATCTATGCTGATAAGATCCATGTGCCTCTGAGTCCTCTAAATGTGATGTCATCACCTTGGCCATTCTCGATGTGGGGGATCAATATGATTGGAAAGATCGAGCCGACAGCTTCTAACGGGCATCGGTTCATCCTAGTAGCAATCGATTATTTCACCAAGTGGGTAGAAGCGGCGTCTTACGCAAATGTAACGAAGCAAGTGGTGGCCAGATTCATCAAGAGAGATATCATTTGCAGATATGGGATTCCCGAGCGGATAATCACAGACAACGGTTCAAACCTGAACAACAAAATGATGAAGGAGCTCTGTCAGAATTTCAAGATCGAACATCACAACTCCTCCCCTTACCGACCCAAGATGAATGGCGTTGTCGAAGCGGCCAATAAGAATATCAAGAAGATCGTTCAGAAAATGGTGGTGACCTATAAGGATTGGCATGAGATGCTACCTTTCGCTTTGCACGGTTATCGTACGACGGTACGCACATCAACCGGGGCAACCCCGTTCTCGTTGGTATACGGAATGGAAGCAGTACTACCATTGGAAGTTGAGATCCCTTCTCTGAGGGTATTGCGAGACGTTCAGCTAGACGAGGCAGAATGGGTGAAAGACAGGTTGAATCAACTGAGTTTGATGGATGAGAAGAGGCTAGCTTCTCTAGCATATGGTCGTTTGTACCATAGCCGAATGAAGAAAGCATATGATAAGAGGATACATCCGTGAAGCTTTCAGACGGGCGACCTTGTGCTGAAAAGGATTCTCCCGCCGCAAGCAGATCACAGGGGCAAGTGGACCCCCAACTACGAAGGGCCATACGTTGTCAGGAAAGTCTTTTCAGGAGGAGCTTTGTTGTTGTCCACTATGGACGGTGAAGACTTTATGTCGCCTGTGAATTCGGACGCAGTTAAAAAATACTTTGCTTGAAAATTGACCCGCTGGACAAAAAAAAGAGAGTCCAGGCAAAAATGGGGTATCCTGGCGAACCAAAAACAGAATGAAAGGTTCGGGCAAAAGTTAGGGATAAAATTGAAAAAATGTACACCCGCGAAGTTGAAAACCTACATTGGGCGGCTTCGGCAAAAAAGGGTATCCCGGTGAGCTGAAAACCCGTAAAGGGCGGTTCACGCAAAAGTTAGGGATTTGAAAAGCAAATGACTGCGGTCCGAATTTGATACCACATTTGAGCATTGGTGCGGGAGAATATATTCGAGGGGTCGATTATCGGATACAATCTCTTCGGAAGTGTGGATATCGGGAAAGCATTAGAGTCGGGCGAGTCATAGGAGGATCAGCTCGTGGTGTTTATCTGCATCCCGTTGCCGACATGTGTACAAAATTTAGTTTGTCAAAATATTCATGCTTCTTGTGCATACTTGTATATTTGCTTTGCGTAGCTTCCTCTTTTCAGGAGTTACATCCCGTGTACAAAACTCCGCCCATTCAGGGGCCCAATCAATAAAATATGTTATTCAGTACTTAATGCTGGTTCTTTACTGTTTTGTGCATGATAAAACGCCTAAGTTTATTGAAACTAGCAGGTGTATAACATCACTGGCCCTTGCCAACAATTGCTAAAGCTTTGAATTAACTGAAAATAACGTCACTAACCTGAATTGATTTGGTTGCATAGGCTTGTCCTGTCTTGTTGTGTTGTTGCAGGTTTCATAGCCGTACGAGGAAGATGATCAAAAGATTGCAATAACGAAAGACTCGACCCCCACGCATGTCATGCATGTGCCTCCTGAAGAAGGATCGAATTCCCTAGCTAGTCGTAGCATATCCATAAGGCATGCTCCAACAAGGCCATTTATTCTCAGCAGAATTGGCGATTCCAAGATTGTAGGCTGTATTCAGACATTGTATCTCAAGCAGAGTGGTTTAGCCGAAGAAGATTAATATTGGTAAGTTGTATTCAGGCAGTTTACCCTTCCCCGCAGGGTCAGTTACTCTCCCCCCAGCGGAGTCAGTTGATTTTCCCAAGAGAATCATCCCATCCCCAGCGGAGTTCTCTTTCCAACCAGGGTCTTCATTCCTCCCAGTGGAATTCGAAGATTGAGACTCTCCCCGGCAGAATTGGTGTGGCGCATTGGCATTTATTTTGTCAGAATACCGTGTGATATCCGTTCACTTTCCAGCAGAAGTTCGATCATACCAGGCGCATCTGCCATTCTCCAGCAGAGTTATATTCCCAGCAGGGTGTTACTTCAGTGAGGTGTTTGGTTCGAGTTCCCAATTTCCCAGCTGAGTCGACTTCCCTCTTCCGGCATTTATTTTGCCGGAATAATTCTGTAGCATCTGGCTATCCCCAGCGAAGTTGGCATTATCTTCAGCATTTATTTTGCTGAAGCAGTTTCTGTACCCAGCAGTTCGAGTCTGCAATTGCATTGGCATATAGTGTCATACTTGCGTTCACCAAATAAAAGCGTAGCATCTCCATGTCGAATGGAGCAGTGCATCATTGTCAAGCGCATGCATTTTGAAACATAAACCAGGATGGCCAACCTTTTGTTTCAAGTAATGTTTCTCTTGTAGGTAGAGAGAGCCCTCGCTCAGGTGAATCAATAAACATTCGAAGTTTCGGCACGAGACATTCAACGAAGTGTCAGCTTTGGCAATATTCCCCACAGAGTCAGCAGGATAAGTTTCTCTTTGTCCCCAAGCAGAGTTACTTATTTCCCCGCCAGGGTTTCTTGTTGAAGTTTCTCTAGTCCGACCAGCGGATTTGTTTCTTTCAAAGTTGTTGTTACGTCAGCATTAAAAGGTTTCCTGAACCAGAATTTCAGAGGCTATCGCCGGTTATCAGAACAGGCGTCCGGAAGTTTGGTTTCCAAATATCCCCAGTAGAGTCAGCCTCAAAGTTGCTGTAACGTCAGTGATAAGAAGTTGGCGGGCCAATGGAAGGAGGAGTCCTAATGTAGACGAGTTTATTGACAGGTTTTTGTGCTAAGAGAAGTGGGAGTCCTGACATGGACATTTCCTCAAGTTGACGATGTGTGTTAGTCCTAACGTGGACAGAGTCGAGCTCTCGGTATTGATTGAGTGTGGAGTCCTGACGTGGACAAAAGTTGGTTACTCTTCGTGTTGGTGTCCTGACGTGGACAATTTATTTCCAGCAGATAGCTTTATTCGTAATGGTGAAATGTGCGTCCTGACATGGACAAGTTTATAGTTCTTCGTGATGACAAGACACGAGAGTCCTGTCGTGGACAAATTTATCTTTTTTCGTGTTGTTGGCAAAGTATGGGTCCTGACGTGGACACAGTCGTATTTCCCCAGCAAGTAGAAGACGTGCAAGTCCTAACATGGACAGGTTCTATTATTTCATCAGATGAAGATGTGAGTCCTGACGTGGACAAGTTTTATTTCCCCAGCGGGTCGAAGATGCCTGAGTCCCGACGTGGACAAATCAAGACGAAACATGGTTTCCTTACGTGGAAAAGTTTAGTCCTGACGTGGACGAATCAAAGTTTGATTCCTAACGTGGAAAGATTAGAGTCCTTACGCGGACATATCAAGATTGATTCCTGACGTGGAAAGAAAGAGATTATTCCTGACATGGAAGAGTTTAGTCCTGACGTGGACGGATTCAGAAAAGATGACATTCCTAGCGTGGAAAGAAGTTATTCCTTACGTGGAAGGATGAGTCCTAACGTGGACAATGGTTATTCCTGGCGTGGAAGAGTATAGTCCTAACTTGGACAGATACAAAGAAGATTTATTCCTTACGTGGAAAGATGGAGTCCTTACGTGGACATATCAGATTCGTTCTTTACGTGGAAAGATTGAGTCCTTACGTGGACATATCAAGTCTGAGTCCTTACGTGGGCAGATTGAGTTTGTATTCCTTACGTGGAAGCACGGGTCATTCCTTACGTGGAAAGTTTAGTCCTGACGTGGACAGATTCAGATCAGGTTGGTTTCCTTACGCGGAAAAGATGGAGGTTCCTTACGTGGAAAGTTGGGTCCTAACGGGGACAGTGTTATTCCTAGCGTGGAAAGAAGTTATTCCTTACGTGGAAGGATGAGTCCTAACGTGGACAATGGTTATTCCTGGCGTGGAAGAGTTTATTCCTAACATGGACGATTTATTTCTGATGGAGTGAAGACGAATTATCCCCAGCGAAGTTGCCGAGTTTTTTTCAGGTTAACAGTAGGTGGAGTCCTAACGTGGACAGGTTTGGTTGAGATTTCTTTGTGTTGACGACACAGGCGTCCTAACGTGGACAAGCAAAGTTTTATTCTTGCAATGAGAGAAGCTTTTCAGGCTGATGAAATAATCCCCAAGCAGAGGCGCAGTTTATTTCTGCGGTTGGCAAATTTTTTGGGTTCTTAGTATTCAACCGTCTCGTACCGCGAATGTCTGAAGGCTCCGGGCTCTTCACCCAATCGGGTCCAAGTCGCTTGAATAGGGGCAGCTGTTGCACCCTAAAATTTGCTCAACCTTATTCACTTGGTTTATGTTTCAATACCATTAGCATTTGCATATAGAGTCATGCACATAGTCTAATCATCTGCATAACATAAGCATAGCAAGTCATCCAACAGGGGACCAATCATTATTATCATCTCTAGAGGCCTATCAAGAGGTTATTATCCTGATTCAATCTCATTCAAGTCATCAGAAAAGAATTTGAAAGTTGGAGAAGTCAGTGGATCAAGCATTGAGTCTATCTCCTAACTGAGGGTATCTGAGGATCAACAAAGTAAGTTGTGGGCTGTGAATTGAGCATGGAGAGTATGTGGGCATCATGGGAGACTTAGAAAGTCATTTGGAGAAGGAGACAAGTCATTGATGTGATCACAAGTATTGCAGTTAAAGACAGTCAACTAGGGTTTCATCTGGGTCAACCCTGGGTCAACTTTAGGTCAATTGATTGATTGAAAGGCATTAAGGTCTATTGGAGAGATGTGGGGTTCATCATTTGACATATAGAGAAGGATATGATGTTATTCTAAGAATAAATCAAGAGAAATCAAGGAGAGGAGGAGTTTCTAAATTAGGGTTTCTGTGTAAAATCCCCTAGTTTAGGTCAAATTTCCAAACAAGATAAGTCAAAATGCAAGCTTCAAATGGATCCTTGGACAACATGAAACTTGTAGAGGATCTCAAGACCTTTAATTTGAGTGGTGGAAGACATCAAGGAGATTTATAGAACTCAAGTTATGGTCCTTGCAAGTTACAGGTCATCTGAGGTATCTGAAATTTTGTCTGTGAAAGTGACTTGACTTCCAAGCTATTTTTACCCCTCAAGGAGATTTCAAATGAATTTATGGTCAACATAAGAATTGTTCCTCATTGTCTTAGCTTTCTATAATGGTATGGTATGCCTTCATATGATTTGTGGAACTCTACTTATGGTCTTGGCAAGCAAAGGGTATTTTGGTCATCTGAGGATTACAGGTCACTCTTAGCCTATGCCTAAAACTCATACAAGGAAGCTTCAAATGAAAAACTTCCCAACATAAAAGTTGCTCAAAATGCCATTTTAAGTCAAGAAAAGAAGTCATGGAAGTTTTAAAAGTAATAGAATGAGACTTGACCAAAGTTGGTGAAAAATGACCTAAAAAAGGTACATAAGTTGAAAAAGTTGAAATAAAAAATTGGTTTGAGAGATCTACAAATCCAATATGGGTCATCCAATATACCAAATTGATTCCCAACATCATTTTAGAGACATTGGTTCAGCCACTTTTTTGAGTTAAGAGTAAAAAATTGGACTTGCTTTGTATTCTTGTTGCTTGCATAATAAGGCAAGAAGAGGAAACTTGGCATAAGTGATTTTTCAAGGCAAGGAACTTGGGTTTTTTCATACATACCATGACAATAACTCATAAGGGGAGATTTTTATACAAACATGAAAGGAAAGGCATGAGATATGTGATGGATCAAAGTATCATTAAGGGAGAACTTCCATAACTTTCCATCAATTTCTAGAACCATCTAAGATCATTCTACAACCTTCTCAATCAGTTAATCATCATCTATATAAACACAAGAGTGGCTCCAAAATGTGGTTGGTGATTCATTTGGCAAGAATACATAGCTTTCTTCCATCTTCCCAATTTTGCAAATTGTTCTCAATCTCTCACAAAACCCCATCAATTCACAAAGTTCTTGATCCTAATCTACTCTACAATCATCCTAGAACAGAGATTCATCAAGATTTGGTTAAGATAATTCCATTTTCGTGTGCCATAATCTTCATCCTCAAAAGTGAAAATTGGATCAAAACTCAAGAAGCAAGCAAGATCCATCCAAGTAATTGCAAACAGTAGAAAGCACACCATTGGAGGAGCATCTAAAAGCAATTACAAGCCTTGGATCCACCTGCAACTACCTCTACCATAGCTGCTAAGAAGGTTGGTGTTTTCTTTCTTCTCTCTATGACTAGATGCTGCTAGGTTAGATTATTGTTATAAGATTGTTAGGGTTAGGTAGAGGAATATGTACCCTCACTGTTATGGCCATTAGAGGTAGTTGGATTAATGGTGATGAAACTTTGATGATCAGTAACTCCTGAATTAGGGCAAGGCAATGTTAGATTTTTGGCTCAGAATGCTCACCATCACCTATAGATTATTTTAGGGTAGTTTGAGCAAGAACTATCATCATGCACATCAGGTGCAAATCAGTGGTACCAGGATCTTCCAGCTATCGAGCTCGATTATGCAATGAGATTCAGCAAAATCTAGGGTTAGGATCTTGTAGAGGGTGAAGAGTAGATCAGTTTTGGTTTTAAGATCGTGGCGTTTGGTTGAGGGAGGAGAGAGAACGAGGGACTCGAAGGTTCGTGCATGGCTATGAATTCTGCAAAACCCGAGTTTGAGTTGAAGAAGATGATACCGTGGCCGTTCGATCACTTCTTTTATTTGACTTCTTAATCTAATCGTGTGGCTGCCATTTGAAGTCGAAAGCGGAGGGAAACCTCAATGTGAAACGATGTGTTTCACTTAAAACGCACCTCTGGGCCTGATCCAGCTTGTGATATCCCCACCCCCCAGCAAAGCCCAATTGGAAATAACACTGAGAATGATTGCTAAACGCACCAAGGATTTAATCTTTTTCTTTTATTTTTTATTTGGTTTTTCTGAAGCGCGCTGGGCTTAGGGCAATTCCTATTCGTACCCCCTGATCTGGCCCACTTAATAAATACAACTGGGCGCCTTGCTATTCTCACCTCCTCCCTCTATTTCTCTATATTTCATTTTTTAATTTCTTTTCATTTTCATGCATTTTGTAAAAATCATAAGAAAATGAAAACTTCATATTTTTTAATGATTCTTTTTGCATTAATTTCTTCAAGATGTCTAGAAAATTATAAAAAGTAAAAATTGCATTTTATTTTTTATTTGATATTTTTCCCATATTTTCCAAATAAATGCCTATTTTAGGTGTTTCATTTCATACATGAATTTGTTGATTTTTGTTCTAATAGTTGCTTTATTATTGTTGTCCCATTCTTTTCAGGTTGATTAGTTTAGACATTTATCTTGCATATACAATTGAGTTCTCATTTTTAGGAATTAACTCTAGGTGATTGGTTTAGGTGTGAACAACATGAATAAAATTAGGGTTTAAGTGATGACTTAGGTGAATTAGTTCATTTCCCTTAGGACTTAGAGATTGAATATTTTAGATATGGGGCTATAGGGACTATGGGTAGTTATTATATCCCTTAGAAATAACTAGGATTCCCCTACTGCTATTAGTA
Source organism: Lathyrus sativus (assembly GCA_963859935.3). Classification (NCBI taxonomy): domain Eukaryota; kingdom Viridiplantae; phylum Streptophyta; class Magnoliopsida; order Fabales; family Fabaceae; genus Lathyrus; species Lathyrus sativus. Next base: position 406,776,673 of record OZ012736.1, on the reverse strand, counting down.
TATACTGCTATATTTGATTGATTGGTGTGGTGTGCCCTCTGGGGATTATTGTTTGTCTGTGTGGGTATGGAGATTGTCTGGGGATTGGGGGAGCTGAAGACTTGTGATGATGAAGCCATTGGAGATCCAGAGCTTGAAGACCAACTTCCAGAGTTGATGAGGAGATTCCTGCTAGCAGCTGTTGAGGAGATTAGGGTTTAGGAGCTAGGCAGAGCTCTAGATTAGAAAACTTGATTCTCAAACATGGAAGGTTTTGACTGCCTCCATTCCTCTCTGTGATACAGAGTCTCTCTAAGACATTCACCCCCTTCCTTTGGAAGGCTTGGTGCTACTGTCTAAGGGATAGAACTCTTGAGAGAAAATGTCTTATGTGTTAGTAGCAGTTGGTTTGCCACCCTTGGTAGTCAACTAATTGCTTAACACCCAATTCACTCTTGTGATTGATCCCTCAGCTTGGAGGATGAGACTTGAAGAAAAGCCATTGTAGACTGAAGATTGATGACAAAGACCTTGCTTGAAGGCTGTGGAGATGGAGATGGATGCTTGCTAAAGCTTGAAGTCAGATGTTGTTTCAGAGCTGCTGATGCTGTTTATTTTTCTGCTGTATTTCATTTCTGATGTATTGATTGGTTTTCTGGACTGTATTGCTTGTTGTTTACCCTGTTGGGTTGAAAGTGAATCCTGTTCACTTTTGCCTATTGTTTTCTAGGTTCGAGGTTGAGTGGGACTCCCTTGCCTCGCTTGTATTGCTGCATCCATGCATTTTACCGCTTTACTGTATATATCTGATATTGTTTCTGTTTCCGTCTATCCCGTAGGATCTCTGTTTCTCTCTGTGCAAGAGAGGAGCATGATAGACACTAGGTCTTAACCCATGCATGATAACATTAGGTTAGTTTGATTCCCTCTGCAACCGTAGGTTAGAGTTCTGTCTCTTCTTTCTCAAAACACAATAAAAATTTCAAACACAATAAAAGACACTTCTTCCGTAAAAGAATGTGAACTCATCAAGACGTCAATTTGGTCCGCTTGGACTGCTAATCAGAAAAACCTTTTTCAGAATGAATAAAATCAATCAAGACAAGCTTGTGTCGTACGTGGCCCGAACTACGTTTGCTCTGATCTTTCATGCAGTATGAAAGTACGTAGGCATAGGATGCGATATCCTAGCGAGCAACCTTCCCCTCCTTTCCCGTAGGTAGGCGAACTACGTTGACTCTGATTTCTCGTTCCAGACGGGAATACGTAGGCATAAAGTGCGATACTTTGCCGAGTCATTTTATTTTCATTTTATTCTCTTTTAACCCTTGACCTTTAGTTTAGATAGAATAACAATCCATACCCGAAAACAAGCGTGGATCCCGTCGAGTACGACGGACGTGAGGGGTGCTAATACCTTCCCCTTGCGTAACCGACTCCCGAATCCAGGTTTTGGTTGCGACGACCATACCTTTCCCGTGTTGTGCGAGGTTTACTCTGAGCGTTTCCTTTCCCTCCCGTGGGATAAATAACGCACGGTGGCGACTCTTATGTTCAGCCGGCGCCGATTTTCGCAGTAGCGACACAGTCACGATATCTCATCCATTTCTCCTTCAGGAAACATTCAACACACTCCTTGTGAACCACTGAACTTGAATGGTGGGGATTCATCCCTTGTTTTCATCCCATGGCTTGGATTTGAGATGTAACTTCCCTTTGAAGTAACAATGCCAAAGGCCATGAAAATTTGCTCAAACCTAATCTCTAATAATGTCATTGTTTCCAAAATGTATTTTCCATTCAAAAAATGCTATTACTTTGCCTTGTTTGCACACATATCATTTATTTTGAATTTTTGGTCTTTAATTCTATTTAATTCTTCCTTTTTCACAATTTCTTGAATCAAGTCTCTCCTTGAGCCATTTCAATGTCTACTTGATACATGGTCAAGGTTAAAACCCCATTTTGAGCAACTTTCAAGCTGCACAAAATTTCATTTGAGATGTCTAAGTTGGTGAAAATGACCCATAACCAAAAATGACCCATAATCACAACTTCCCAAAATACCCTTGACTTGTCAAAGCCATAACTTGAGTTCTACAAATCCTATAAAGGAATTCTAGCACTCTATGGAAATCTAAGAGAATAAGGAACAACATTCATGTTGACCAAAAGTTCATAGGAATCATCCTTCTTAGGAAAAAGTGTCATGCAAGTGTCATAACTTGAGTTCTATAAACCCTATCAAAGACTTCTAGTACTCAAATTTAATCTAAGATCATGCCCTACAACAATCATATTGGGGTCAAGATGAGATGACAATCATATCTTGAGTTAAATTGCCTTGAAGACAGGGGTCAAACTAGGGGATTTTACACTGTCAAGTCTTAGAACCCCTAGCCTGAAACTTCTCAAACTCTTCAATCATGATGAGTTAACCTTGGAATCATCCTTATAACATCTAAATGTATCAATCCATGATCACATGGCTCTTGAATTAGGTCTCAATCTTCTTCAAATCATCAGTTGACTTAGGGTTGACCCAGTTAAACCCTAATTGCACCACTCATGGCTGAGTCTTCTCAATCTTACACAATGACCTGTCTAGGCTCCCAAATGAACTTCAACATTTCTTATAAGCTCTCCCAAGACTGCAAGTCCAACTTCATGGCTTCAGAATCATCTAATGATCTTCCCCATAACTCTCAAGTTAGGAGACCCACATACTGGGTTTCAACCACTCTCTCTGAGGATCTTTTAACTTCTCTGACAAGGATATCAACCCTTGAACACTTGAATAAACTTCTTAGCTAGCTTCCCAGTCTTGTGTAACTCTTAATTGGTAATTGTCGCTACTGCGAAAATCGGCGCCGGCTGAACAGAAGAGTCGCCACCGTGCGTTATTTATCCCACAGGAGGGAAAGGAAACGCTCAGAGTAAACCTCACATAACACGGGAAAGGTATGGTCGTCGCAACCAAAACCTGGATTCGGGAGTCGGTTACGCAAGGGGAAGGTATTAGCACCCCTCACGTCCGTCGTACTCGACGGGATCCACGCTTGTTTTCGGGTATGGATTGTTATTCTATCTAAACTAAAGGTCAAGGGTTAAAAGAAAATAAAATGAAAATAAAATGACTCGGCAAAGTATCGCACTTTATGCCTACGTATTCCCGTCTGGAACGAGAAATCAGAGTCAACGTAGTTCGCCTACCTACGGGAAAGGAGGGGAAGGTTGCTCGCTAGGATATCGCATCCTATGCCTACGTACTTCCACACTGCATGGAAGATCAGAGCAAACGTAGTTCGGGCTACGTACGACACAAGCTTGTCTTAGTTGATTTTATTCCTTCTGAAAAAGGTTTTTCTGATTAGCAGTCCCAGCGGACAAAAAATGACGTTTTGATGAGTTCACATTCTTTTACGGAAGAAGTGTCTTTTATTGTGTTTGAAATTTTATTGTATTTTTTCTGTTTGTTTTTGAGGAAGAAGAGACAGAATTCTAACCTATGGTTGCAAAGGGAATCAAACTAACCTAGTGTTATCATGCATGGGTTAAGACCTAGTGTCTATCATGCTCCTCTCTTGCGCAGAGAGAAACAGAGATCCTAAGGGAATAGACGGAAACAGAAACAATAGCAGATATATATACAGTAATGCAGTAAAATGCATGGATGCAACAATACAAGCGAGGCAAGGGAGTCCCACTCAACCTCGAACCTAGAAAACAATAGGCAAAAGTGAACAGACTTCACTTTCAACCCGACAGGTTAAACAGCAAACAATACAGTCCAGAAAACCAATCAATACATCAGAAAAGAATAACAGCAGGAAAAAAAACAGCCACAGCAGCTCTGCATCACACCAGCCTTCCAATCATCTCCAATCAGCTACAAGCTTCAGCAAGCATCAATCTCCATCTCCACAGCTTTCCAGCAAGGTCTTGATCATCAATCTTCCATCTGCAATGGCTTTTCTTCAAGTCTCAATCTCCTAAGAGGGATATCAGTCAACCAGATGAAGTGAATGAATGTTAGACAGTTAATTACCTACCAAGGGTGGTTCATCAACTGTTAACATTATACAGATAATTTTCCCTCAAAAGTTCTATCTTTCAAATACATTCATTGGTCCTTCCAAAGGAAGGAGGTGGGTATTTGATATAGACTTTGAATGATAGGGAAAGGATGGATGCAGACAAAGCATTCCATGTTTGAGAAACAAACTTTCTAATCTAGAGCTCTGCCTAGCTCCTAAACCCTAGTCTCCTCAACAGCTGCTAGCAGGAATCTCCTCTTCAACTCTGGAAGTTGGTCTTCAAGCTCTGGATCTCCAATGTCTTCATCATCACAAGTCTTCAGCTCCCCCAATCCCCAAGCAATCCCAATGCCCACACAAACAAACAATAATTCCCAGAGGGCACACCACACCAGTCAAACAAATATAGGCAGTAATATACTAATAGCAGTAGGGGAATCCTAGTGATTTCTAAGGGATCTAATAACTACCCATAGTCCCTATAGTCCCATATCTAAAATATTCAATCTCTAAGTCCTAAGGGAAATGATTTAATTCTCCTAAGTCATCACTTAAACCCTAATTTTGTTCATGTTGTTCTCACCTAAACTAATCATCTAACATTAACTTCTAAAAATGGGAACTAAATTGTATATACAAGCTAATCTTATCTACTAATCAACCTAAAAAGAATGGGTGAAAAATATTAAAGCAACTATTAGAATAAAAAATTATCAAATTCATGTACTAAACAAAATATTATTTACACCTAATTAAAAGAAAAATATGCCAAAAATAATAAAATGAAATGAATTATTAATTTTTTTGTATGAGAATTTTCTTGACAAAATTAAGAAAATAATTCAAAATGAACCAATGGAAAATATGCATTTTATGATTTGTTATGAATTTTAAAAGAATTAAGATGAATTGAGAAAAATTAAATGAATTAATTGAGAAAGGGGGTGCAGCAAGTAGGAGAAATCAGTTAAAAGAATAAACTGGGCCAGGCAGTGGGGCGTGAAAAGCAACTGGCACTAGGCCCAGCACGTTCAAAAAACAAACAAAAAATAAAAAAGGTAAAAACGGTGTAACTAGCAATTATTTCAGTTAAAATCCTATTGGGCTTGGTTTGAGGGGTGTCAAAAGCAGCGAATGTCTGAGCCCAGTCAGCAAACTTAAATGAAACGGGGCGTTTCATCATTTAAACTTCCCTCCTTTTTCGTCCTTCAATCGTGGCCGTTGGTTCCCAATCCCAGTCAAAAGTCAAAAGGCCATCGTGTGGCTCCCAGATCGTCTTCAACCTCAGAAAACCTAGGGTTTCTGAAACTTCACCACCATGCTCGAATTTCTCCTCCTCTGTTCTCCCTTATACCTCCATGGATTCACACGACTCCAAGAGCAAAGTTGCTCTATAAACTTCCATCTACACAGCCATGATAATAACTTCTCCTAAAACTCGCTCCATCAACCAACTCGATAGGAATAACAGTTGTAAACCACCATTTTCACCTGTGATCAAACCTCTCAATTCTCCATAATTCTTGCCCTAACATACTCTACACACTATGCTGATCAATCTGAGCCATTAACCTAAGATTATTTCTCATTATTCTTGATGTTATGATCTCTAACAGAATTAGTGCACCATGATCAACATCCATGAAACTTATCCAAACTTACCAAAATCAATCATCTTACTTATCCTAACCAATCTATACTACCAATTCCCTATAATTCTCACTAAATCAATCAATTCGAATGACATTACCAACCTGGTGTGATGATGAAAACAGCTATGGAATCCTCTTGATCCAATGCTTGAAATGATGGGAAACTGATTAGTGAGCTTGTTCTTGACTACTGTATGCAATGAATTGGACTCAAACCTCTTGGATCTTGCAATTCCAAGTTTCTTGCTTCTTGGAGGATGGAAGTGTGTGGCACGAGTTCTGCTCCAATCTACCAAATGCTTGTGAGAATTGTGATCTAGGGATGATGAGGATGAAGATCAGATCAAGAATGGTGAAGATTGGTGAAAATTTGAGGTAGTTTGAGAAGCTTTTGCAAAATGAGAGAAATGTGTGAAACTTGTGGTTTTGAGTAAATGTGATCACCAACCATGGCATGAACCCTCTCCATTCAATATATACATGACATTAGAACCTCCTAGAAGCTTGGAGAAACTTCCCATGTGTGATTTCCCTTGGATTTGGCTTATGTTTCTTCCATGATAAGTAACCATGAATAACTTCCAAAATGTGAACCAAGCTCAAAATTCTACTTTAGCCAATGTCCTTAAAATGATCTTTCCATTCAAAATGACCTATAATTTCACCTCATTTGGCCAAAATATGAAAAATCTCATTTTTTAAGTCATTTTTATTCATTAAATCCAACAATTTTGAAACCTTGTGCTATGAATCTTTCCAATCTCTCATGGTCACTTTTCTAGACTCAAAATGTCATTTGGAACAAGTTTGGTGTTGTAAAGTTTTCCATTTGAAGCTTCCTTGTATGAGTTTTGGGCATAGGCTTGAAATGACTTGTAATTCTCAGATAACCAAAATACCCTTTGCTTGCCAAGACCATAAGTAGAGTTCCACAAATCATATGAAGGCATACTATACCATTATAGAAAGCTAAGACAATGAGGAACAATTCTTATGTTTACCAGAAATTCATTTGAAATCTCCTTGAGGGGTAAAAATTGCTTGGAAGTCAAGTCACTTTCACAGACAAAATTTCAGATACCTCAGATGACCTGTAACTTGCAAGGACCATAACTTGAGTTCTATAAATCTCCTTGACGTCTTCCACCACTCAAATTAAAGGTCTTGAGATCCTCTACAAGTTCCATGTTGGCCAAGGATCCATTTGAAGCTTGAATTTTGACTTATATTGCTTGGAAATTTGACCTAAACTAGGGGATTTTACACAGAAACCCTAATTTAGAAACTCCTCTTCTTCTTGATTTCTCTTGATTTCTTCTTAGCACAACACCATATCCTTATTCTTCATGTCAAATGAGGAACCCCACATCTCTCCAATAGCCCTTAATGCCTTTCAATCAATCAATTGACCTAGAGCTGACCCAGGGTTGACCCAGATGAAACCCTAGTTGACTATCTTCATCCACAACTCTTGTGATTACACCAATGATTTGTCTCCTTCTCCAAATGACTTCCTAAGTCTCCCATGATGCCCACATACTCTCCATGCTCAGCCCACATCTCACAACTTACTTGTTGATCCTCAGAGACCCTCAGATAGGAGATGGATGCACTTGCTTGATCCATTGACTTGATAGCTTTCAAATTCTTTCTGATGACTTGAATAGGGTTGAATTAGAATACTAACCTCTTGATAGGCTCATAGGGATAAGAATAATGATTGGTCCCTGTTGGATGACTTGCTATGCTCATGCTATGCAGATGTGTAGACTATGTGCATGACTCTATATGCAAATGCTAATGATATTGAAACATAAACCAAGTGAACAAGGTTGAGCAAATTTTAGGGTGCAACAGCTGCCCCTATTCAAGCGACTTGGACCCGATTGGGTGAAGAGCCCGGAGCCTTAAGACATTCGCGGTACGAGACGGTTGAATACTAAGAACCCAGAAATTTGCCAACCGCAGAAATAAACTGCGCCTCTGCTTGGGGATTATTTCATCAGCCTGAAAAGCTTCTCTCATTGCAAGAATAAAACTTTGCTTGTCCACGTTAGGACGCCTGTGTCGTCAACACAAAGAAATCTCAACCAAACCTATCCACGTTAGGACTCCACCTGCTGTTAACCCGAAAAAAACTCGGCAACTTCGCTGGGGATAATTCGTCTTCACTCCATCAGAAATAAATCGTCCACGTTAGGAATAAACTCTTCCACGCCAGGAATAACCATTGTCCACGTTAGGACTCATCTTTCCACGTAAGGAATAACTTCTTTCCACGCTAGGAATAACACTGTCCATGTTAGGACTCAACTTTCCACGTAAGGAATCTCCATCTTTTCCGCGTAAGGAAACTAACCTGATCTGAATCTGTCCACGTCAGGACTAAACTTTCCACGTAAGGAATAACTCGTTCTTCCACGTAAGGAATACAAACTCAATCTGCCCACGTAAGGACTCAGACTTGATATGTCCACGTAAGGACTCAATCTTTCCACGTAAGGAAACGAATCTGATATGTCCACGTAAGGACTCCATCTTTCCCCGTAAGGAATAAATCTTCTTTGCATCTGTCCACGTTAGGACTAAACTCTTCCACGTCAGGAGTACATTGCCTTTCCACGTAAGGAATCCCCATTTCTCCGCGTAAGGGATCACCATTTCTCCACGTAAGGAATAAAATTTCTTTCGATTTGTCCACGTAAGGACTCACATGTCGACTTGCTGAAGAATTGTCCACGTCATGACTCATGCACCTTCGACCCGCTAAGGAAATAACTTGTCCACGTCAGGACTCACATCTTCATCTGATGAAATAATAGAACCTGTCCATGTTAGGACTTGCACGTCTTCTACTTGCTGGGGAAATACGACTGTGTCCACGTCAGGACTCATACTTTGTCAACAACACGAAGAAGGATAAATTTGTCCACGTCAGGACTCTCGCATCTTGTCATCACAAAGAACTACAAACTTGTCCTCGTCAGGACGCACATTTCACCATCACGAATAAAGCTACCTGCTGGAAATAAATGGTCCACGTCAGGACACCAACACGAAGAATAACCAACTTTGTCCACGTCAGGACTCCACCTTCGATCGATACCAAGAAATCAAATCCGTCCACGTTAGGACTAACACATATCGTCAAACTGAGGAAATGTCCACGTCAGGACCCCCACTTCTCTTAGCGCAAAAACCTGCCAATAAACCCGTCCACGTTAGGACTCATCCTTCCATTGGTCCGCCAACTTCTTATCACTGACGTTACAGCAAATTTGAGGCTGACTCTATTGGGGATATTTGGAAATCAAACTACTGGATCCCTGCTCTAATAACCGGCGGTAGCCTCTGAAATTATGGTTCATGAAACCTCTTAATGCTGACGTAACAACAACTTTGAAGGAAACAATCCGCTGGTCGGACTAGAGAAACTTCAACAAGAAACCCTGGCGGGGAAATAAGTAACTCTGCTTGGGGACAAAGAGAAACTCATCCTGCTGACTCGGTGGGGAATAGTGCCAAAGCTGACACTTCGTTGAATGTCTCATGCCGAGACTTCGAATGCTTATTGATTCACCTGAGCGAGGGCTCTCTCTACCTGCAAGAGAAACAATACTTGAACCAAAAGGTTAGCCATCCTGGTTTATGTTTCAAAATGCATGCGTTTGACAATGATGCACTGCTCCATTCGACATGGAAATGCTACGCTTTTATTTGGTGAACGCAAGTATGACACTATATGCCAATGCAATTGCAGACTCGAACTGTTGGGTACAGCAACTGCTTCAGCAAAATAAATGCTGAAAATAATGCCCACTCCGCTGGGGATAGCCAGATGCTATAGAATTATTCCGGCAAAATAAATGTCGGAAGAGGGAATTCGACTCAGCTGGGAAATTGGGAACTCGAACCAAACACCTCACTGAAGTAACACCCTGCTGGGGAATACCAGATGCGTTTCTGCTGGAGAGTGAGTTGATATCACACGGTATTCTGACAAAATAAATGCCAGGACCCACACCAACTCTTCCGGGGAGAGTCTTAATCTTCGAGTTCCACTGGGAGGAATGAAAACACTTGAGGAAAAGAGAACTCCACTGGGGATGGGACGATTCTCTTGGGGAAAATCAACTGACTCTGCTGGGAGAGAGTAGATGACCCTGCGGGGAAAGGTAAACTGCCTGAATACAGCTCATCAATCGGAAATATTAATCTTCTGAGGCTAAACCAACTCTGCTCGAGATAAGGGAATCCTCCTGGGGGACACCATATTGTCTGACTACGGCCTACAATCTTTGAATCGTCAATTCTGCTGAGAGAAAACGACCTTGCTGGATAATGTCCTTTGGGTAAACTACGACTAGCTGGGGAACTCGATCTCTCTTCCGAACGAACATGCACGACCTGCGTGGGGGTCGAGTCTTTCATTACCGCAATCTTTTGATCATCTTCCTCGTACGGCTATGAAACCTGCAACAACATAAACAAGACAAGACAAACCTATGCAACCACATCGATTCAGGTTAGTGACGTTATTTTCAGTTAATTCAAAGCTTTAGCAATTGTTCGCAAGGGCCAGTGATGTTATACACATGCTAGTTTCAATAAACTTAGGCGTTTTATCATGCACAAAACAGTAAAGAACCAGCATTAAGTACTGAATAACATATTTTATTGATTGGGCCCCTGAATGGGCGGAGTTTTTGTACACGGGATGTAACTCCTGAAAAGAGGAAGCTACACAAAGCAAATACACAAGTATGCACAAGAAGCATAAATATTTTGACAAATTAAATTTTGTACACATGTCGGCAACGGGATGCAGACGAACACCACGAATGGATCCTCCTATGACTCGTTCGACTCTAATGCTTTCCCGGTATCCACACTTCCGAGGAGATTGTATCTGATAATCGACCCTTCAGGTATATTCTCCCGCACCGATGCTCACTGTAATATCAAATTCGGACCGCAGTCATTTGCTTCTCAAATCCCTAACTTTTGCGTGAACCGCCCTTTACGGGTTTTCAGTTCACCGGGATACCCCTTTTTGCCGAAGCCGCCCAGTGTAGGTTTTCAACTTCGCGGGTGTACATTTTTTTCAATTTTATCCCTAACTTTTGCCCGAACCTTTCATTCTGTTTTTGGTTCGCCAGGATGCCCCATTTTTGCCTGGACTCTCTTTTTTCTGTCCAGCGGGTCAATTTTAAGCAAAGTATTTTTTAACTGCGTCCGAATTCACAGGCGACGTAAAGTCTTCACCGTCCATGGTGGACAATAATAAAGCCCCTCCTGAAAAGACTTTCCTGACAACGTATGGCCCTTCGTAGTTGGGGGTCCACTTGCCCCTGTGATCTGCTTGCGGCGGGAGAATCCTTTTCAGCACAAGGTCACCCGTCTGAAAGCTTCGCGGATGTATCCTCTTATCATATGCTTTCTTCATTCGGCTCTGGTACAAACGACCGTATGCTAGAGAAGCTAGCCTCTTCTCATCCATCAAACTCAATTGGTTCAACCTGTCTTTCACCCATTCTGCCTCGTCTAGCTGAACGTCTCGCAATACCCTCAGAGAAGGGATCTCAACTCCCAATGGTAGTACCGCTTCCATTCCGTATACTAACGAGAACGGGGTTGCCCCGGTTGATGTGCGTACCGTCGTACGATAACCGTGCAAAGCGAAAGGTAGCATCTCATGCCAATCCTTATAGGTCACCACCATTTTCTGAACGATCTTCTTGATATTTTTATTGGCCGCCTCGACAGCGCCATTCATCTTGGGTCGGTAAGGGGAGGAGTTGTGATGTTCGATCTTGAAATTCTGACAGAGCTCCTTCACCATTTTGTTGTTCAAGTTTGAACCGTTGTCCGTGATTATCCGCTCGGGGATCCCATATCGGCAAATGATATCTCTCTTGATGAACCTAGCCACCACTTGCTTCGTTACATTTGCGTATGACACCGCTTCCACCCACTTGGTGAAGTAATCGATTGCTACTAGAATAAACCGGTGCCCATTAGAAGCCGTCGGCTCGATCTTTCCAATCATATCGATTCCCCACGTCGAGAATGGCCATGGCGATGACATTACATTCAGAGGACTCGGAGGCACATGGATCTTATCAGCATAGATTTGGCACTTGTGGCACTTCCTCGCAAACTTGAAACAATCAGTTTCCATAGTCAGCCAAAAATAACCTGCCCGCAGCAGCTTTCTTGTCATAGCATGCCCACCAGCATGCGTACCAAAGGTACCTTCGTGTATTTCCTCCATGAGCAGCTTTGCCTCTCTTTCGTCTACACAACGCAACAGCACCAAATCGTGGTTTCTTCTGTATAAGACACCGTCCGGATTCAAATAGAAATTACCCGCTAATCTCCTGAGAGTCTTCTGATCTTGACTGGATGCCCCAGCCGGATACTCTTTGTTCTTCAGAAAATTAAGGATATCGAAATACCACGGTTTGTCATCGGATGCCTCGTCAATAGCAAACACAAAGGCAGGCCTGTCAAGTCGAGAGATAACGATTCGGGGAGCCTCGTTCCAGAAGTTGACCTTGTACATGGAAGACAAAGTGGCCAGGGCGTCAGCCATTTGATTTTCTGCTCTCGGTACGTGATGCAATTCAACCTTGTCGAAGAAAGGCAACAATCTCCTTGCATAGTTCATGTAATGTATCAAATTGGGCTGACGTGTCTCCCACTCTCCTTTGATCTGATTCACCACCAGAGCTGAGTCTCCGTATACGTCCAGATTCTTGATTCGCAAATCAATGGCTTCTTCAAGCCCCATTATACAAGCTTCGTATTCGGCCTCATTATTGGTGACGGCAAAGGTCAATCGGGCAGCAAACGGGATGTGCGACCCGTGTGGAGTAGTGATGATTGCCCCTATTCCGCTACCGTAAGCGTTCACAGCTCCGTCAAATATCATCTTCCATTTGGAACCCAATTCTGGTCCTTCGTCTGGCAACGACTCTTCGCAATCTTTCATCTTTAGGTACATGATATCCTCGTCAGGAAAATCAAACCTCATCGATTGGTAATCTTCAATAGGCTGCTCCGCCAGATACTCAGACAGCACACTCCCCTTTATAGCCTTTTGCGAGACGTATTGAATGTCATATTCAGTAAAGACCATCTGCCAACGAGAAATTCTCCCTGACAACGCCTGCTTTTCGAATACATATTTGATAGGATCTATCTTCGAGATGAGCATGGTTGTATGATTCAGCATGTATTGTCTCAAACGCTTGGCGGCCCAGGCTAGCGCGCAACAAGTTTTCTCAAGCATTGAGTATCGAGATTCACAATCTGTAAATTTCTTACTCAAGTAGTAGATCGCATTCTCTTTCCTCCCTGTCTCGTCGTGCTGACCGAGAACACAACCCATGCTTCCCTCAAGAACCGTCAAGTACATGATCAAGGGTCTGCCCGCCACTGGGGGTATCAAAATAGGAGGCTCCTGCAAATACTGCTTTATTTTATCGAACGCCTTTTGACAATTTTCGTTCCATGTTACAGCTTGATCTTTCTTCAATAACTTGAATAATGGTTCACACGTAGCAGTTAGGTGAGAGATGAACCGAGCGATGTAGTTCAACCTCCCTACAAACCCGCGCACCTCTTTCTCTGTTTTAGGCGTCGGCATTTCTTGTATCGCTTTTATTTTAGCAGGATCGACCTCTATTCCTCTTTCGCTTACGATAAACCCTAGCAGTTTACCCGATCTCACCCCGAAGGTGCATTTATTAGGGTTCAGTCTCAGCCTGAACTTCCTAAGCCTTTTAAATAACTTCAGCAGATTTACCAGATGCTCTTCCTCCGTATGGGATTTGGCAATCATATCGTCAACATAAACTTCGATCTCTTTATGCATCATATCATGGAAAAGAGTTGTCATCGCACGCTGATATGTTGCCCCAGCATTTTTCAAACCAAAGGGCATCACTTTGTAGCAAAATGTTCCCCAAGGCGTTATGAAAGTAGTCTTCTCCATGTCCTCTGGCGCCATTTTAATCTGGTTGTAGCCTGAAAAGCCATCCATGAAGGAGAATACGGAGTATTGAGCAGTATTATCAACTAGCACGTCAATATGAGGAAGCGGAAAATCGTCTTTTGGGCTCGCTTTGTTCAAATCCCTATAATCCACGCACATCCGAACCTTGCCATCTTTCTTTGGCACTGGTACGATGTTAGCAACCCATGAGGGATATTTTGTCACAGCCAGGAAACCAGCGTCCCACTGTTTTTGAACTTCCTCTTTGATCTTCACTGCCATATCTGGTCGAGTTCTGCGGAGCTTTTGTTTGACCGACGGGCATTCTTCTTTCAGTGGCAGACGGTGCACAACCATGTTTGTGTCGATCCCTGGCATATCTTCATACGACCAAGCGAATACATCACTATACTCTCGGAGCATTTCAACCAGTCTTGGCTTGATATCGCCCTGCAGTGCGGCTCCGATACGAATGTTCTTCTCAACCCCTTCCGACCCCAAGTTGATAATCTCGATGACCTCTTCGTGAGGCAGAATGACTCTTTCCTCTTGCTTCACCAACCAAGACAGTTCTTCAGGAACGTCACTATCTTCGACAACCTCTTCTTCGGCCTGAAATACCGGGTGCTCAAAGTCGGGACGAGTCATAGGTGGTTCAAGGATGTCATCTGAAAATGTTATCCTGCAAAAAGGAATGGTTAAGTGCTTCAAAATGCGTATAAAGCGAATAACCACGTTGCCATTTTATTGAAAAATACAAAACAAGAAAGACAGAGATTACAGTATTTGCACATGAAAAACGCCATTTATTTAATGATTAACACGCAATGTTCATAACAACACAGCCCTAAGCAAATCACGATGCCCCGGGCAAGACATCAGATTATTCAACAATTAATAAAGCAAAGCATTACTGTTTAAGAGTCACAGGAACAAGCTCCTTAATAGACCAGTTGCACAGTCCCTGTCCTGGCGTGCTTGGCTGAATCCAGGCATCCATATCACAGTCGCTGTCTCCTTCGTCAGACTCCGAAGCAGCATTGATGGTTTCATGACATACTCCACTGGCAGAGATGGTTATCGGCCCTCTGAAACGGGGTGCCCCCACAGCAGGTGCTGACGACGATGGTTGGTATCCCAGCCCGAACCGGTCCATCTTCACCGGAATATCCAGCACTTTGCCCCAGCCCTTTGCTTCTCCTGCCTCCACTAGAGCTTGAGCTTCTTTATACGACGAGATGGCTAACTCTGACACCTTGCTCGGCCCGGGACCTTTGTCCTTGATTCGCAACCCTTCAAATGCCTGGCAGGGTGTTTCGTGGATCTCTCTGTCGACCTCCACATATTTAAATGACGACAGATGGCTGACCAGGATGTCTTCTTCTCCGCATACGGTGACTACGCTGTCTCCGACCATATATTTCAACTTTTGATGTAGGGTAGACGTGACTGCCCCAGCCCCATGAATCCAGGGTCTTCCGAGCAGGAAGCTATACGCATGTTGTATATCCATGATATAAAACTCAGTTGCAAACACCTTCGGCCCTACCTGTAGAGGCAATGTTATCGATCCAAAGACTGTTCTTCGCGTGCCATCAAACGCTCTGACTACCAAGTCACTGGGCGTGCACAGGATTCCTCTGACATCTAGCTTCATTATCGCTTTCTTGGGCATCACATT
The DNA here is from genome assembly GCA_963859935.3 of Lathyrus sativus. Lineage (NCBI taxonomy): Eukaryota > Viridiplantae > Streptophyta > Magnoliopsida > Fabales > Fabaceae > Lathyrus > Lathyrus sativus. The sequence goes on along the minus strand of OZ012736.1, from coordinate 406,761,325 downwards.
CAAAGACGATCCGGTATCGACCAATACATGCGACATTACTGATCCTCTACACTCGACAGATATGTGCAGCGCCATATTATGATCTCTCCCTTTCGGGGTCAAATCGAAGTCGGTAAAGCCTAAGCTGTGGTCGGCATTCACATGTGCCAGCACTCCTTCCAGCTGATTCACGGAGACGTCTTGGGGTACAAAAGAAGTATCCAGGACTTTCAACAAAGCATTTATGTGAGCTTCAGAACATAGTAGCAACGACAGGATAGATATCTTGGATGGCGTCTGTTGCAGATGCTCCACAATCTTATAATCACTTTTTCGAATCAAGCGCATGAACTCTTCTACATCTTTCGATGCCGCTTCTTTGCCGCTTGCTTGCACTGGGACATTCTCAACCATCTTCCCTTTTCCTTTCGCTAATCTTTCGGCCTCCACCTCAGGTGACATAAAGATCCTACCACTCCTTGTCATACCTCCTGAACCAATAACGTTATCTACAGTCTCGGCTGGCTGCTTATTAACATCAATCTTTATCCCGTCACAATACACCTCCAACCCATATGACCAGGGGACTGCTTTTGTGTTCTCGTACGGGATCGGTCCGGCCTTAGTTATGGTGATCGGTGGTCGCTGGACCGGTGCTGCAATAGTGATTGTCTTTCGAGGAATCGTTACAGTGGCCACATCACTCTGATCATCTGCTACCGCCCCTGCAGGCTCTTCAGTTGCTGCTCGGTCAAACTGCAATGTGCCTCCATCAATTAAAGCCTGAATGCCTTTCTTCAAATCATCACACCCCCCAGCTAGGGTCCAACATTCTAAGCAATACTCGTCACATCCTGGATAAACACCCCCTTGCAACAATCTGCTTTTTATCTCGCTCAGCAGCGTCTTTAAATCGTCGACATTCATAATCAGATTCAACCCTTCCTCAGTCAGAATGGCGTTCGCCCCATGATTAGGCATGGGTTTCTGCACTATATTCGGACCTGCCGTTCCGAAATTGATAGTCTTATTGTCCAAAAGATCCTGCACAACATGCTTAAAGGCATGGCAACCCTCTATATCGTGGCCCGGGGCCCCAGAATGAAACTCACAGTGCCTGCTTGCATCATAACCATACGGAGGAGTTCCCGTTATCGGTGCCAGAGTTCTCTTCTCTACCAAATTTAGACCCAACAGCGTCTGCAACAAATCTGCATAGGTTGAGGGAGGCTTCTCAAACACTCTTCTTGGTTTACCACCCTGGAATCTTCGCTGAGCCTGCTGTGCCCCCTGTTGTGGCTGCTGCTGTTGTTGTTGTTGAAATGGCTGCTGTTGTTGCTGCATTGGCTGCTGCTGAAACGGTTGTTGTTGTTGAAGTGGTTGTTGCTGATATGGGATAGTAACACTTGCCACCTGCTGTGGCTGATGATATTGGTTCCGACCTCTGCCTCGGCCTCGGCCTCGGCCTCCAAACACTGCGCTTGCCTCGCCCTGACGGCGCCCACCAAAAGCCTTCCTATTACTGCCAGATGCAGTTGATTCCTCGACTTGGAACTTTCCCTGCTTGATGTTACGTTCAATCTTTTCTCCCATCAGAATCAAATCTGAGAAACTGGCCAGAGATGTATGAAACAACTTGTCATGGAACATGCCTGTGAATGTGCCGACGAACATGTCATTCATTTCCTTGTCTTCTAAAGGAGGACGGACCCTGGCAGCCATGTCGCGCCATCTTTGCGCGTACTCTTTAAAGCTCTCATCCTTTTTCTGAGACAGCCCTGCCAATTGGACCCGGTTGGGTGCCAAGTCGCTGTTATACTTGTAGTGAGCTACAAATGCCTCTGCCAATTGCTTCCATGTCTTGATATTAGTTGGCTCCAACCCCATGTACCACTCTAGGGAAGGGCCTGACAGACTATCTTGAAAGAAATGCATTAGCATTCTCTCATCAGTTGAATATGCAGACATCTTTCTGTAATAAGCCCGTACGTGCACTTTCGGACACGTGTCCCCTTTATACTTATCAAACGTAGGAGCTTTGAATTTGATTGGCACCCTCAAGCCAGGTACCAGGCCCATTGCTGACATGTCTAAGCCCACAGCACTTTGGTTCAGGACTCCCCTCATCTGCTCTTCTAGCATTCTGATCTTCTGGGAGTTATCCATCGGCCCTTCGAAACCTCCGCCGGAGAAAGCGTCCTCCTGCTGATCTTCTTGCCACATACCATCCCCAGCTCCATGCCCATCATATCCATTATTGCGGCCAGCTCTAATCTGATTCATCACCGGACCTCGGCCTCTGTTGCCGTACCTTTGAACACCTCCAGCAGGCCCAAAAGCCATTAACCCAGCGCCGTTTCCATTTCCGAAACCTCCGTAACCCTGATTGGCCACACCATAACCATCTTGCCCAAAGCCTTGAGCATTGAAACCATATTTCCCAGCGTTATCGAATCCCTGATCGTTGAACCCGAATCCAGCATTGCCAAAGCCGTTGCCTCCCATATTATCACCCAAGTTGACATCACCAAGCCCAACGTTATGGACAGCAGTCTCGTTCCCAACTCCGACGTTACCGTTCCTAGCAGCGGTAGCGTTGTTGACATTAGCAGCAGGTATATTGACTACAGGTGGAGCCACTGGCGTGGGAGTGCCATCTCCATGAACAGTATCGACTCGTACAGACTGATGATCCTCGTTACCGTGACCGGCGTTTCTGACCAACAGAGGCTGCACCATGGCTTGCAAATTCTCCTGCCCTTTTGCAATAGCTTCCATGGTCTGCATAAAGAGAGCTAGCTTCTCGCGCACATCCTGCATTTCGTTCTGCATTTGATTCATGATTCTTCGACAGTTGGTGCGAGTGGAATAGCGGTGCGGGTGCTGATCTGCAATCCTGGAAAGTACCTGGTACAGAGCAGGAAATAAGACACCATCCAAAGATTACCTGTAATGCAATATGAATATGAATGCAATGCAACGTGTGTCTGTGCATTAGGGAAATTCATTCCCCGATTCTAGTGTGAAGGTGCCAGTGCAATGACAGTGCTAGCAATACAAAGATCGGAGTTGAATCACAGAAAGCCTCATATATTGCGGAGAAACCAATAAGCCAAGAATACAATATCACTGAGAGTACAATAAGAAGGCATGACCTCAGCCAACAATCCTGGTGATGGTCAGCACTATGCAAATAAAGCATACAAGTTACTACATGAAATGATCAAACATTCCCATAAGTCTGGTACTCTTCTAGCAGCTTCTTGGTCTCCGGATGACTTGGTCGAGCAAGCAGCCCTTCAACAAGTTGGTTTCTTCTCTTAAGAACACGCCGCACGTCTTCAGCAGTTTCTTCCCATGCCCCCTCTCCGAAGCGATCCTCTAGTTTACGCTTCTGAGACACAGCTTCATCTCTGCCTTTGATGGCCTTGTTTAGTGCATTCTGGAGACTATACCGAGTCATCACTTCTTCTTCGCACTTCTTGATGCTGGACTTCAACTGCTCTTCGAGGTCGGAAATTTGCTGCTTCAACTTATCTTCCCTCTTCTTATTGTTGGTGAGCGTGGCATTCCAGGTCTTATTGCAAGAAGAGATCTCTCGGTGAGCGATGTCAAGTGCTTTCTTCTCGGATTCAAGCATGTCATGGGAGCTTCTGAACTCTTGCCCCAAACGTTCGCGCTTCTTCCTCTCCTCAGTCAACTCAACCCCTAATCTGTTCATTAGCTCAATCTACTGTTGGAAAGCATGCACGGCCTTGTTTTTCTCGCTGCGTATCTGGGCTAGCTCCTGCTCTAACCCTTCGTTGATCTTCATCAAGGCTTCTTTTTCTTTCACAACCTGCTCGTAGGCCTCCCTAGAAACAGTAGTTGGCTCTGCTACCGGAATAGGAACAAGAACTGGTGCATCTGGAAATGGCATCCGCAACTGACTTGCTCTCTCTTGAATCCAAACTATGTAAGGTGCATAAGCCTGACAGTCATTCTTTCCTAACAGCGGCTTTCCTCTTCGGTTAATATGCGTCCAGGCATGCTGCAACTTGGCTAACAACTCCCCCTTTAAATCTCCGGTGAAGTACAGAGATTCCTGTACTTCTTCCTCCTTCGGTGGGTTCTTCAGCGCATATCCGAACTGACGGACCAACAGGGATGGGTTGTAGTTGATACACCCTTTTCTTCCTACCAACGACACATTAGGGTACCCAGAACAACTAAATATAAGCTCAGCCCCTAGCAGGTCTCGATCAAACCACTCAACGTCTTCGGAGGATAGCCTCATCAGGCGCTCTGACCAGCTGGCTGTGGTTGCACTCTCCACAAAAGATCCCTTCATGGGAAGATGACTCTTGAACCACATATTCAACAAAGGAGCACAGCAGTAAACAACCTTTCCCCTTCTGTTTTCATTCTTGTAGTGCAAGGAGTGGTAGAAGTCTCCGATCAATGTTGGCACTGGATTGCCGACAGCAAATAGATGGAAAGCGTCCAAGTCTACGAAATTGGGCAAGTTAGGAAACAGCACAATCCCATAGATGCATAGAGCCAAAATAGCATTGAAAACCACCCAACATCCGCTCTTGGCATACTCCTGAGCTTTGCCAACCAAGAAGTCAAGAGAGAAACCTGAAACCCCAAGCCAAGAAGTCACTAACAGCTCTGCAGCGTCCATATGCAAGGCTTTGGCTAAGTCCTCCAACTTGGGCTCAGCAGCAGAGTGAATAAAGGGAACCTTGTTCTGCACGGGTAGCTCAGTAAACTCCACATACTCCTCAATGGTGGGCCCTAGAATGAAGTCAGCAAACGTAAAATATCTCAATGCGGGGTCATAGAACTGCATCAAGGCGTACAGCCCGTTCATCTCATCAGTAGTGGGCTTGCAGACTAATCTCAGTAATCTCCCATGACTCATTCTGAAGCTTCTCCTAACCTCCTCATCAGCAAGAGATATCAAACCGAGCAAAGGAGTAATATCACGTGTCGGCAGCTTATACGCAACCGTTTTCCTCAAACCAGCCATAATCAATACTCAGAAGTCTGGGCACTAGAATCGGAGGATATGCAAATGCACCTGCAGCACAGACACACGTTAATGGGATGCAATGATAATGGGTATGCAACAATGCAATGCAAGTAACACGCAACAGGGACCAACTGCCATAGCTGAATAGCCTGAACCGTATCAAGAAGTCTCAGATAGACTCTATAGAAGTCCTCAAACCCTGGTCTCAGATAGACCTAAAACAAAGCTCCAACAATGGTCTCTGACAGACCTCCAACCAGAACTCTCCAACTAGTCTCTGACGGACCTCAAATTATATCTCTAACGGGTCTCTGACAGACCTCAGGACTCTCCAACTGGTCTCTGACAGACCTCAGAACCCTCCAACTGGTCTCTGACAGACCTCAGAACTCTCCATAAATACCCAGGATCTCAGATCAAGAAATATACCGGTAGTCTGAAGGTCTAGTTACCTGCATAACCCCCAAACCCTCTCACAGGTGGATGTCCTAGTAACTGACAAAGGTACGACATCCTATGCGGTCGTCGGCGTCACAGACTTTCAGGGTTGATGATACGATTCCCAGAAGGAGTGGCATCATCAAATCCTGAAGAGGCCTCACTTAGCCAACTTCCAAATGATCGGTCCCCGGAGTCGACAATTAAGCTGACCAACAACCCCTTCGACCCAAAGGGTAGAAAAAGAAGCCAACCAGAAGAACCTCGTCCGAGTGTAGATTTCATGAGACACTAATGCAAGCAAAGCCGGCACGCGCCCACTACTTTCTACTCTAATTCTAGGTGCACTCAAGCCCAGGTCCGGCTTATCTCTCAATCAAAGAACACCCGTCACACCCCACAATACAACAATAATAACCAATATATAATGCTGAAAATAAAGGTCAGAAATATAAATCCATACAAAATCCTCGACGGGAAAACAAGCGTTAGGATTGACTCTCTTAAGGGACGTTGGATCCCAAATGCATAAGAACTATCGCAGTCCTTAGCAGCCAGGGGACGTTGGATCCCCAGCAGAGTCGCCAGCTGTCGCTACTGCGAAAATCGGCGCCGGCTGAACAGAAGAGTCGCCACCGTGCGTTATTTATCCCACAGGAGGGAAAGGAAACGCTCAGAGTAAACCTCGCATAACACGGGAAAGGTATGGTCTTCATAACCAAAACCTGGATTCGGGAGTCGGTTACGCAAGGGGAAGGTATTAGCACCCCTCACGTCCGTCGTACTCGACGGGATCCACGCTTGTTTTCGGGTATGGTTTGTTATTCTATCTAAACTAAAGGTCAAGGGTTAAAAGAAAATAAAATGAAAATAAAATGACTCGGCAAAGTATCGCACTTTATGCCTACGTATTCCCGTCTGGAACGAGAAATCAGAGTCAACGTAGTTCGCCTACCTACGGGAAAGGAGGGGAAGGTTGCTCGCTAGGATATCGCATCCTATGCCTACGTACTTCCACACTGCATGGAAGATCAGAGCAAACGTAGTTCGGGCTACGTACGACACAAGCTTGTCTTAGTTGATTTTATTCCTTCTGAAAAAGGTTTTTCTGATTAGCAGTCCCAGCGGACAAAAAATGACGTTTTGATGAGTTCACATTCTTTTACGGAAGAAGTGTCTTTTATTGTGTTTGAAATTTTATTGTATTTTTTCTGTTTGTTTTTGAGGAAGAAGAGACAGAACTCTAACCTACGGTTGCGAAGGGAATCAAACTAACCTAGTGTTATCATGCATGGGTTAAGACCTAGTGTCTATCATGCTCCTCTCTTGCGCAGAGAGAAACAGAGATCCTAAGGGAATAGACGGAAACAGAAACAATAGCAGATATATATACAGTAATGCGGTAAAATGCATGGATGCAACAATACAAGCGAGGCAAGGGAGTCCCACTCAACCTCGAACCTAAAAAACAATAGGCAAAAGTGAACAGACTTCACTTTCAACCCGACAGGTTAAACAGCAAACAATACAGTCCAGAAAACCAATCAATACATCAGAAATGAATAACAGCAGGAAAAAAAACAGCCACAGCAGCTCTGCATCACACCAGCCTTCCAGTCATCTCCAATCAGCTACAAGCTTCAGCAAGCATCAATCTCCATCTCCACAGCTTTCCAGCAAGGTCTTGATCATCAATCTTCCATCTGCAATGGCTTTTCTTCAAGTCTCAATCTCCTAAGAGGGATATCAGTCAACCAGATGAAGTGAATGAATGTTAGACAGTCAATTACCTACCAAGGGTGGTTCATCAACTGTTAACATTATACAGATAATTTTCCTTCAAAAGTTCTATCTTTCAAATACATTCACTGATCCTTCCAAAGGAAGGAGGTGGGTATTTGATAGAGACTTTGAATCATAGGGAAAGGATGGATGCAGACAAAGCATTCCATGTTTGAGAAACAAACTTTCTAATCTAGAGCTCTGCCTAGCTCCTAAACCCTAGTCTCCTCAACAGCTGCTAGCAGGAATCTCCTCTTCAACTCTGGAAGTTGGTCTTCAAGCTCTGGATCTCCAATGTCTTCATCATCACAAGTCTTCAGCTCCCCCAATCCCCAAGCAATCCCAATGCCCACACAAACAAACAATAATTCCCAGAGGGCACACCACACCAGTCAAACAAATATAGGCAGTAATATACTAATAGCAGTAGGGGAATCCTAGTGATTTCTAAGGGATCTAATAACTACCCATAGTCCCTATAGTCCCATATCTAAAATATTCAATCTCTAAGTCCTAAGGGAAATGATTTAATTCTCCTAAGTCATCACTTAAACCCTAATTTTGTTCATGTTGTTCTCACCTAAACTAATCATCTAACATTAACTTCTAAAAATGGGAACTAAATTGTATATACAAGCTAATCTTATCTACTAATCAACCTAAAAAGAATGGGTGAAAAATATTAAAGCAACTATTAGAATAAAAAATTATCAAATTCATGTACTAAACAAAATATTATTTACACCTAATTAAAAGAAAAATATGCCAAAAATAATAAAATGAAATGAATTATTAATTTTTTTGTATGAGAATTTTCTTGACAAAATTAAGAAAATAATTCAAAAAGAACCAATGGAAAATATGCATTTTATGATTTGTTATGAATTTTAAAAGAATTAAGATGAATTGAGAAAAATTAAATGAATTAATTGAGAAAGGGGGTGCAGCAAGTAGGAGAAATCAGTTAAAAGAATAAACTGGGCCAGGCAGTGGGGCGTGAAAAGCAACTGGCACTAGGCCCAGCACGTTTAGAAAACAAACAAAAAATAAAAAAGGTAAAAACGGTGTAACTAGCAATTATTTCAGTTAAAATCCTATTGGGCTTGGTTTGAGGGGTGTCAAAAGCAGCGAATGTCTGAGCCCAGTCAGCAAACTTAAATGAAACGGGGCGTTTCATCATTTAAACTTCCCTCCTTTTTCGTCCTTCAATCGTGGCCGTTGGTTCCCAATCCCAGTCAAAAGTCAAAAGGCCATCGTGTGGCTCCCAGATCGTCTTCAACCTCAGAAACCCTAGGGTTTCTGAAACTTCACCACCATGCTCGAATTTCTCCTCCTCTGTTCTCCCTTATACCTCCATGGATTCACACGACTCCAAGAGCAAAGTTGCTCTATAAACTTCCATCTACACAGCCATGATAATAACTTCTCCTAAAACTCGCTCCATCAACCAACTCGATAGGAATAACAGTTGTAAACCACCATTTTCACCTGTGATCAAACCTCTCAATTCTCCATAATTCTTGCCCTAACATACTCTACACACTATGCTGATCAATCTGAGCCATTAACCTAAGATTATTTCTCATTATTCTTGATGTTATGATCTCTAACAGAATTAGTGCACCATGATCAACATCCATGAAACTTATCCAAACTTACCAAAATCAATCATCTTACTTATCCTAACCAATCTATACTACCAATTCCCTATAATTCTCACTAAATCAATCAATTCGAATGACATTACCAACCTGGTGTGATGATGAAAACAGCTATGGAATCCTCTTGATCCAATGCTTGAAATGATGGGAAACTGATTAGTGAGCTTGTTCTTGACTACTGTATGCAATGAATTGGACTCAAACCTCTTGGATCTTGCAATTCCAAGTTTCTTGCTTCTTGGAGGATGGAAGTGTGTGGCACGAGTTCTGCTCCAATCTACCAAATGCTTGTGAGAATTGTGATCTAGGGATGATGAGGATGAAGATCAGATCAAGAATGGTGAAGATTGGTGAAAATTTGAGGTAGTTTGAGAAGCTTTTGCAAAATGAGAGAAATGTGTGAAACTTGTGGTTTTGAGTAAATGTGATCACCAACCATGGCATGAACCCTCTCCATTCAATATATACATGACATTAGAAACTCCTAGAAGCTTGGAGAAACTTCCCATGTGTGATTTCCCTTGGATTTGGCTTATGTTTCTTCCATGATAAGTAACCATGAATAACTTCCAAAATGTGAACCAAGCTCAAAATTCTAATTTAGCCAATGTCCTTAAAATGATCTTTCCATTCAAAATGACCTATAATTTCACCTCATTTGGCCAAAATATGAAAAATCTCATTTTTTAAGTCATTTTTATTCATTAAATCCAACAATTTTGAAACCTTGTGCTATGAATCTTTCCAATCTCTCATGGTCACTTTTATAGACTCAAAATGTCATTTGTAACAAGTTTGGTGTTGTAAAGTTTTCCATTTGAAGCTTCCTTGTATGAGTTTTGGGCATAGGCTTGAAATGACCTGTAATTCTCAGATGACCAAAATACCCTTTGCTTTCCAAGACCATAAGTAGAGTTCCACAAATCATATGAAGGAATACTATACCATTATAGAAAGCTAAGACAATGAGGAACAATTCTTATGTTTACCAGAAATTCATTTGAAATCTCCTTGAGGGGTAACAATTGCTTGGAAGTTAAGTCACTTTCACAGACAAAATTTCAGATACCTCAGATGACCTGTAACTTGCAAGGACCATAACTTGAGTTCTATAAATCTCCTTGACGTCTTCCACCACTCAAATTAAAGGTCTTGAGATCCTCTAAAAGTTCCATGTTTTCCAAGGATCCATTTGAAGCTTGCATTTTGACTTATCTTGCTTGGAAATTTGACCTAAACTAGGGGATTTTACACAGAAACCCTAATTTAGAAACTCCTCTTCTCCTTGATTTCTCTTGATTTCTTCTTAGCACAACACCATATACTTATTCTTCATGTCAAATGAGGAACCCCACATCTCTCCAATAGCCCTTAATGCCTTTCAATCAATCAATTGACCTAGAGCTGACCCAGGGTTGACCCAGATGAAACCCTAGTTGACTGTCTTCATCCACAACTCTTGTGACTACACCAATGATTTGTCTCCTTCTCCAAATGACTTCCTAAGTCTCCCATGATGCCCACATACTCTCCATGCTCAGCCCACAGCTCACAACTTACTTGTTGATCCTCAGAGACCCTCAGATAGGAGATGGATGCACTTGCTTGATCCATTGACTTGATAGCTTTCAAATTCTTTCTGATGACTTGAATGGGGTTGAATTAGAATAATAACCTCTTGATAGGCTCATAGGTATAAGAATAATGATTGGTCCCTGTTGGATGACTTGCTATACTCATGCTATGCAGATGTGTAGACTATGTGCATGACTCTATATGCAAATGCTAATGATATTGAAACATAAACCAAGTGAACAAGGTTGAGCAAATTTTAGGGTGCAACAGTAATCATACCTCTTGATCTCCTGCATACATGTCAATGAAATGCAAATGATAATGCTAATGTGAATGAAATGAAACACAAGCTAGGTAAAGAAAAGTTGGGCAAATTTTAGGGTGCAACACTTATGTCAGATTCTTAATGCCTTCTCTTCAAGCTTTAGAACCTGCATACTTAGAACACACATTAGATAACACCATTTTTCTATTAATACTTTGTTATCATCAAAACCCAAGGAATATATCTCATGAACAAATCCTGTTCTAATAATCTCCCCCTTTTTGATGATGACAAACATAAGTATTTAAAGAACAATGTTGGGTAGTTATAATTTTCTTGGCATCATCAAGGTATGAGGTTTGTAAGCTCCCCCTGAGTCTAATAGTCCAAGGTTGAGTTTGGTGAACTCCCCCCTAAGTATTGTATTAAAGAAAAAAATATTTTAATTTTCTAAGCAACATTAGAGTCTGAGGTTTGTAAGCTCTCTCTGAGTCTAATAGTCCAAGGCTGAGGTTTGTAAGCTCCCCCTTAGTTCTATACTCAAGAAAATTAAAATATATCACCCAGAAAAGATAACCAAAATAACAAAATTAACCAAAATAATAGAAAATAACAAAAATATACAAGTACATTAATTATAAACGAACATTAAATCTAAAGGGTTCAAATTCTTTATTAAATACTCTTAAATTTTTCTCCGCCTTTTGTCACATCAAATTTAACAAAGATACGAGAGGTGATAAGTGAACAAAATGTTAAATAGAAGTGTAGTGTTCCAAGATGGTCAATGATACTTTATAGGGTTAATGATAATACTGAAACACATTGTGCATATAAGTCATATTGCACGTGTTTATTGTCATTTAATTGTTATTTTATTTCATTATGTTTTTTGTTATTTTCATGTACATTGTCTAATAGGAGCCTTTCACGAAGAAACGAAGCAACAAAAAGCAGAAAAACAAAGATTTTAGGGTTGATTACATATATGGTGTTCCACATGGTGTTGGCCATTGGGGTAGCCGTGAGGTGTAGGTGCCATCTTTACAAAAGAGAAGCCAGTCAAGGGCAGTTAGAGGATGAAGCCATGACCAAAGGTTTTCTCTCCCATGATTTTTGAAGGCCCAACTTGACGTCCGAGGCATTGTTTCACTATAAATTGGACTTAGTTTCTCATTTTTTAGTCTCCGCTCTTAGTTGCAGCATAGGTATAGAATTACTCTATAAAAGCAATAATTCGTTACATCGAAGAATTATCGCACCATTATTGTGAGTGAGTATGAAGCATCATAGCGTAGAAGTTTAATCTTGTCGTTATTTTCATTACCAATCTTGTATTAGATTCAAGTCTCCCATTTGGAGAAGGTTTTTAATTCAATTCGCATTTTTTATTATTTATTTCTCGCATCGCATTTCCATTTGTTTATTTCTCGCTTTGTTTTATTATTGTTTATTTCTCGCATCGCCTTTAATTTGTTATTTCCTGCACTGCCTTTAATTCCTTTACTTTATCGTTCTGTTCTATTTTCTTTATTGTCTCGCACTACTTTTATTTTGATTTATTTTATTGTTCTTGTTGTTACCTTTTCAAAACCAATCACACACTTAACATGCATTTTCCCTAAATGACATATTCCGATAATCAATTATATATTATGTTGTTTACCATAGTCATGTCCAGCTAAATCTTTAGTGCAGGAAATGTGAGGATCGTCGTTTCCACGATGCTCTATATGTTGTATATGTAGGAATATTTTAGGGTCTATTTTGGTTTTAATACAATTTTTTGTGGTTTATTTGATCAGATGTTATGAAAGTAGATCCGTGATTATGCCGGGTAAGGTCAAAAGTCGTCTAACATTTAAGATGAAGATTGGTTAATTGTTGATTAAGAAAAATAGTGGGAGCACTTTGTTAATTAATTAGGAAAGTTTAATATTATTAGAAAGTGATTTTAAAATTATTTTCGGTGTGAATATTGCCCCATAAGTAATTCTATTTATATACAATAGGAGTATTGCATGATCGGTGTGAATTACATTCCAGTATTGTTTCTCTGAATTTATTATGTCTTCATTATTTTTTGTGCACTTTGTAACCCTATTTGATTAACCTAAAATAGAACACCGTAACAATAGTTATAGGTAGCTTGACATTGGTATCTGTGGGAAAAATAACTTTTATATTGCTCTGACCTAGTCCGTATACTTGCGGAAGGCACTGACACGCAATCAAGTTTTTGGCGTCGTTTCCAGGGACCAACTTTATCAAATTTGTGTACCCTGATGTTACACCTTCTAGATTTACGCATTTTCCTTCTTTTTTACAGGTAAATGCAAAGAACTCACAGTACCGAACATTTAAGAGATCCAATAGAAGACCCCGAAAGATACGCACGCGCACGTCTTTTGCTCCAAAAGATTAGAAGACTTATGGCTGAAGAACAAAACAAAAAAACTCTTAAGGACTTCGCCCTACCTTCTAATGAAGAACACCATTTTAGAATAGTAAAACCAACTATCGCAACTCATAACTTTGAGTTAAAACCCGCTCTATTACAATTATGGCAACAAAACCAGTTCGTTGGTCACCCTACTGAGAACCCGAACCAACATTTAAAAGTTTTTATCTAATTAGCAGATACCCTAAAAGCCAATGGTTATCCTCCTGAGGCAATATGTCTAAGATTATTTCCTTTTTCCCTCAGAGATAGAGCATGATCATGGTTAGATTCCCTTCTGCCCAAATCAATAACCACATGGATTCACTTAAAGAAAGTTTTCCTTGCTAGATATTTTCCACCAAGTAAGACCGCTGTCCTACGAAACCAAATAACTAGGTTCAGCCAACAACACGGAGAATCTCTTTTTGACGCTTGGGAAAGATATAAAGAACTATTAAGAGCCTGTCTACACCATGGTTTAGAACAATGGCTGATTATTCATGTAACACCTCACTCTACCCCGTACGCGTATTATAGAAATATTAAAGAAAATACATCAGAGTTTTCAAACAACGTAGGATGTGTCACACTAAGTCACTTCATTCATTTTAAATAAACCAATGCTATATAGCTTTCAATTAAACAGCAGAATAAAATCAATGTTTAAGCATGATCCCCACAACCGGTGGTTATACATCATTAATCCAACAGATAAAACATACGTAGCAACAAATCAAGAAAATAAGCAAAATATAACGTAATCCCGTCATCCCATGTTACGTATCAGAGCGACTCCTAGAACTCGATCAAATAGCAACACACTCCAAGCACTACTTAGGTACCTGGTCATATGCACTCCCCAAGGAGCACAAATGCAATAAACATAAAAGGGGTGACAACTACATTCAATAAATAAGAGGTGAAATACACATGCTAAGGAGTAGTTACACGCCACACATATAATCATACACATACAACGCACATACACGTGCCATCTTAATCACTCGGCATTAATAGCCCATAATCAAATACAAATATGTAATGTGACTCACTGACTCAACATAATGCATATGGTACCAACACAAATACATACGGTTCACCCTAGAACCCGATTCCCGTTGGAATCTGGATAAGTCGTATACGTTCCTCTGAACTACAACTTATCTCCACAACAACTTCCACATGAAGTCCAGATGAAACTAGGCACCCATCATGGATTCCCACCTAGCCATCTCCACAAGACACATGACATGAAATGCATGACAACACAATTATGCATATAATAATTCAAGCATAATTCACGATCATCAAAGATCCACACAAGCCATTCGTTCACCATAATCCTCTCGAGAATTACCACAGTCGCACAAGATGGTCCACATTCGACAATCATGGCTCACACTCATCAAAATACACCCCCAAGGGCACACCCATTAAATTCCACCTTCCCTTTAATTAAATTCATTACAAGTCTTACTTAGGTTCATTTTAGTCATATTAATCCTACCGATTAAACAGAATTGCGTTCCAAGCGAAATCTAGACAAAAATCACAAAAACTAGGGAAAAGTCATCCCAGACTATCCATACGCGTACCATACGCGTAGAGCCTGTTGTCATACGCGTATCAGCCCTACTTTACACGTATGACCAGAGGCTTCTACCTCCCAAAAACCCATCAGAGTCACCCCTTACACATATGACTACCCCCATATGCGTATTGCCCAGGCCCATATGCGTACCATACTGCGTATCACCAAATGGCCGTGCTGGCACCAGGAAAAGAGAACGTCTGCTACGCGTACAACCCCTTGAGAAGTCCCCCATACCTGTATTGACACCTCCAATACGCGTATGACCAGCAAATCTGTCAAAAAAAACTCAAATCTCATCATTCTCACGAGTTTCTACTCAAGATTCATCATTCTATCTTCCCATTCATCCTCAAAGTCAGATTTTAATCGATTCTAATGAATCCTATCTTCTATTCTTTCAAGATTCTAGTTATTAGATCTAGTTTTGATTACGATTAAACCCTTGGTTTTCAGATCTGTTAATCCACAATATTCTATCACAGCTTCAGGGAATTTCCACATGAATTTTCATATTCGTACTAGAATCATACATACAACATCATACAATGATCATTCAACAATAACAGCAATCACAGGGAAATCATAATATCTCGAAAGTTAACTAAAAAGGTAAGTGTTGCACCCCAAAATTTGACCAACATTTCTTTACTTAGCTTATGTTTTCAAATTAGCATTATCATTTGCATTTTATTGACATGTATGCAGGAGATCACGAGGTATGATTACCAATCAAGAGCTATACAAGACTATGAAGCTAGCCAAGAAGGGTATTCAAGTGTTCAAGGGTTGATATCCTTGTCAGAGAAGTTAAAAGATCCTCAGAGAGAGTGGTTGAAGCCAAGAGGGTGTGCCTCCTAACTTGAGAGTTATGGGAAGCTCCTCAGATGATTCTGAAGCTATGAGGAAGGACTTGAAGCCTTGAGAGAGCTTATGATATGTCTTGAAAGCCATCATGAAGCCTAGATAGGTCATGGTTCAAGTTTAAGAGGACTCAACCATGAGTGGTGTAATTAGGGTTTAACTGGGTCAACCCTAGGTCAACTGATGATTTGGATAAGGTCGAGACCTAATTCAAGGGCCATGTGATCATGGATTGATGCATTGAGATGCTATAAGGAGGATTCCAAGGTTAAATCATCATGATTGAAGAGTTTGAGAAGTTTCAAGCTAGGGTTTCTAAGGCTTGACAGTGTAAAATCCCCTAGTTTGACCCCTATCTTCAAGGCAGTTTAGCCCAAGATTTGATTATCATCTCATCTTTCCCCCAACATGAATGTTGTAGGGCATATTCGTAGCTGTGATTTTAGTACTAGAAGTCATTGATAGGATTTGTAGAGCTTAAGTTATGACTTTGACAAGTTACAGGTCATCTGAGGTATGTGAATCTAGGGCCTTGAAAGTCACCCAAATTGCATCCAACTTTTGCCCAAGAAGGATGATTCCTATTAACTTTTGGTCAACATGAATGTTGTTCATTATCTTCTTAGCTTTCTAGAGAGTACTAGAAGTCCTTGATAGGATTTGTAGAACTCAAGTTATGGCTTTGACAAGTCAAGGGCATTTTGGTCATTTGGAGATTACAGGTCATTTCAAGCATAAGGCCCATAACTCCTACTTCCAAGCTTCAAATGGAAAAATCTTCAACATAAAACTTGTTCAAAATGATGTCTTAAGGCTAGTAAGGAGGTCATGAGATGTTGGAAAGGCTTATAGCTCAAAGTTGCAAAAATGACCTAAAATAAGGGCATAAGTTAAATAAACCAAAGTTGGAAATTGATATTTTCAATCTACACATCCAAACCATGGCATGTAATATATCATTTTGACTCTAGAAAACATTTTAAAGACATTGGTTTAGCCACATTTTTGATTTGAGGTCTAAATTGTGGACTTGCTTTGAAAAGCACTTACTTACATATTAAGCAACATTTGCAAAACTCAAAATCAAGGCATGGGCAAGGGTTTTTGCAAGTTAAACACCTCTAATATCTCACTAGGGGAGAAATTAAGAGTGAATGGGATGAATTCCAAGCTGTTTGCAAGGGTTTCACATGTCATGATAAGTGAATCAAAATCTCATGACATGAGAAGTGTAAAATCTCATTGGAAGGATCTAGAGGGTTCTAGATCATCCAAACTTCATCTATATATTGAGTAGAATGGATCCATGGCAAAGGTTGGTGATCATTGAAAGATTGAGCTTAGCTTGAGAGTGAATTTTCTTGGATTGCAATTGAAATCGGTTTCACCAAGTTCCTCAATTTCCATTCATTTTCTTGATTGATTCTTCTTCCATGAGTGCCAAGGAGTGATTTCAGATCATTTTCAAGAAGAATTGGTGGCTAGATCGTGTGGGAGCAAGTGGTTCTCAGCACCTGCAACTTATCATCGTGTTTCAAGATTGAAGCACCTTCCATTGAATCTTTTGCATACAGAAGCAAGAAGGAGGTTCAGTGATCGTGTCCAGAAGATTTGAGGGCTTGAAGTGAAGATTTTGTGCATCTGTTATTCAAGAATTTCCAGGTTGGTAACCTTCTTCCTATAGCATGATTTAGGTAGAACTAGGTTGAATTAAGGTGCTAGATTAGTTGTAGAATGGCATAAGATGGATTTCAGATGGTTAATTGATGAATTAGAGACAAATTAAGTGAATCACCATTGTCGGTTGAGATTGGGAGATGATGATTCTTGGGGTTTCAGAAGAAACTATGGGTATGGTTGAATTCGTGGCAAGATTTGGAATAAGTTTCATGTTTTAACCTCTTGGATTGGAGGCCTCTAGGAAGAACTAGGGTTGAAGGGGATGGCCGGAGTTCCACCGGTGGTGGCCGGAGCTGGGCGCGAAGCTCAGGCGTTTGAAATGGAGAAGATGAAGTTCTCACCATCAGATCATGTTTTGACCTTTGACTGGGAGCATATCCAACGACTGCGTTTTAAAATTGGATTGTGAAGGATTCTGATGATGAAACGATGCGTTTCATTTATTCAGGTGTTTGGGCTTAATGATTTAAGTGTTATCCACACCCCCCAGCAAGCCCAACCCAGATTTTGAACTGAAAATGATTACTTCTTGCACCGTGTGTTTAATCTTTTTGTTTGATTTTCATTTAATTTCCATTTAATTCATGATTCTTGTAAAAATCATAACTAATTGAATATTAATCCAATCAAACCCATTCTTTTTTCATATTAATCATGATTGAGTCTACTATGTTTTAGAGAAAAAATATTTTCATTTCATATAATTTCTGATTTAATTGGAATTTTGCATTTTAATTGATATTAAAATGATTATGTTTGATGCATATTTTTGTGGAATTTTTTTTGATCTCATGGTGATGATTTTAAGCCTAATTTTTTGTGTGTGATTAGGTTAGAAATGTATGCTCCCATAGTATTTTTCTAACATTTTTGTGATGAAAATAGGTGTGCTTTCTAGATTGATATTTAGGTGCCTCCTTTTAGGGTTTTAGGTTGATACCTTAGAATTGTAGAATTTAGTTCTAGGTCCAATTTGATGATTTGATCTCTGGAATTAATGTGGTAGAGTCATGATTGATCTAGGTTCCCGTAGTAATTTTTGTAGGATTTTACAATTGATTTTAGTATTTTAGTTAGGACTAACTTTAGTACTAGGTTTTAGGTGATCCTAATTTACTAATTCAACTAGTTTAACTTCCCTAGTTCCCCTAGATTAGGGTTTGTGCTTGGTTTTCCTTTGATTGAGGTTGAAGACAAGTTGAAGACAAGAGGAGGATGCTTGAAGTTGCTTGGAGCTTTGGATTTGGTTGGTGCCTGAAGGTGTCTGATGAAGATTAGGAGATAGGACATAAGGAGAGCCTTATAGTTAGAATGATTTCTTTCACAAACATGGAAAGCATCTTGTGCTTCCATTCCTCCCAATGACTAAAAGTCCTTCTCAGATATTCACATCCCTCCTTTGGAAGGATGAGTGGCTTTATCTGGGAAGTAGAAATTTGAGGGAACCAGTCTCTCATAATGATGAACCCTTACAGGCTTCCTTTGCTTGTCAGTAAACTGTTTATCATTTCCACCCACTCTGTTAAATAATTTGTCTGCTAGTTTGAGTATCTTGAGAGATGTTGGACTTGAGTTTGAAGATGAAGACTTCATTGAAGAGTGTGGGAGAGGATGATTCCTTAAGCATTGCCATTGCAGCTGAAGCTTGAAGAGCAAGAAGAATAAGTTGATACTTGAAGATACAATGGAGATTGGGTGAAGAGCTGAGGCTTAAAGATTGAAGGATGAAGTTGACACTTCTAAGTGATTAAAGATTACTCTGAGAAGCTGAAGCTTGTAGATGAAGAGAGAAGACCAAGTTGAGACTGGTGAAGCAAAGAGAGCTGAAGCTGGAAGACTAAGTTGATACTTATGAAGAGGATTCAATTGAGATTGAGTGTAGAGCTGAAGCTTGAGGAATAAAAGATAAGTTGATACTTACACTGATGCTTGGAGAACCTGATGGAATCAAGTTGATACTTGCAGTTAGGAGTGAAGCCTGAAGGTGGAATTGACTGGAGAGTTGAAGCTTGGAGCTTAGAGAAGCAAGTTGATACCTGCTAGTGAAGATGATAGCCTTGAAGGGTGATTGATGTCTGAAGATTGGACTGCTGTCTGAGGAGAGCATTATTGAAAGTGGAAGCTGTTGATCTGCTTCTTTTCTTGTCTGTTTTCTTTTCCGTATTGATGTGCCTTGTTTGACTTGCTTGATGCATTAGAATAAGTCCATGATTAGTCTGACTTTAATCTAGGAGCATGATTGCACTAGAGGTTGAATTGCTCCCTCTGCTTGTATTGTTACTGTATGGCTTTGCTTGCGGTTATTCGGTAGAGCCCAGCTCCCTTGCCCATGTGGTTTGTGTTTGCTTGATAGCATTTTATTCCATTTTATCTGTATGATTACAGTTTTCTGTATTTTTGCTTGATAGCATGTTATTTCCTCTGTATGATTGCAGTCTCTTCTATTTTTCTTGATAGCTCTTCAGTATGATTACTGTTATTTCATTCTGGATTGAGGTTGAGATGAGCTTGTGGAGGCTGCTGCCCCATACACATTTCCTCCCTCACTTGCATTGCATGCATTTTTCAGTCATTTACTGTTTACTGTTTAAGCTGATGCTTTATCACTTTCTGTTTATCGTTGACATGATCCCTTAGGAATCTCACATCCTTTGATAAGGAAGTGATGATAGAACTTTAGGTTGAAACCTATGCATGATAACTTCTAGGAGTTCCCTGTTTCAAACTTCAACTATAGGATGAATCCTTAGCATGACAACAGTAGGACTTGATAGTCTCCCCGTAGTTGAGCCCCTTCTCTTCTCATCTCAAACAGCTTAAGATACAGTAATCATGAATGATTTCTTTCGTACGCTACGAGCCTTAAGCTATTTGAGAAAGGATTGTTGGAGAGTTTCTTTCCAACAGTCTGGATGTTTAGTATGGCACCCTTTGGGTGACATACGACGCATTCACTCTCAGGTCATAGTCTTTAGTGCGATTGAAATTGCAAACACAATAAAAAACATTTCTTCCGTAAAAGACAGAAAACAAACTTCAAACCCTTTTGCCCCGTGGGCCCATAATTCAAAGGAAGCTTTTCTGAAGAAAAGAGTGTCGTTAAACTTCAGCGCCAATGCAAACAGGCTTTGTCCCTAACTGCTGGAACTGCTGTTTAACCCTACTCGATAAAACAGATGAATCTGAATTCCCGTAATCCGTATTATCCCGAACTATGTAAGCTCTGATCTCTCATACCTGTTGGGAGTACGTAGGCACAATACTGACGTATTGGCGAGCCACCTTCCCCGTACCCGTAGTAGGTCAAACTATGTTGACTCTGATTTCTCATTCTCTGATGAGAATACGTAGGCATAAAGCGCGACGCTTTGCCGAGTCATTTTTCTTTTCTTTTTAAGCCAACCTTGATAGGTAGATAGATAAACCAACTCGTCCAGTAAACACAACAAGCGTGGATCCCGTCGAGTACGACGGACGTGAGGGGTGCTAATACCTTCCCCTTGCGTAACCGACTCCCGAACCCAGACAACGGTTGCGATGACCTTGTCTTACCCTTATTCGTCAGGTTTTTCCGATTGTTTCCTTTCCCGCTCTGAGGGATAAATAACGAAAGGTGGCGACTCTTCTGTTTTGCCGGCACCTTATTTTCGCGGAAGCGACAGCTGGCGACTCTGCTGGGGAAATTGATAGTTTCCTGGGATCCAACGTCCCGAATGTGAGTCAGTTTGGGGATCCGACGTCCCCTACGAGAGTCAATCCTAGCGCTTGTATGATTACTTGTTAGGTTGTGTCTATTTATCAAATTTTATTTCCCGCACTTTATCTTTCAGTATGATATGATTATCTGTGCTATTGTGGGAGGGGCATTCTGATGAGTGAGAAGCCAGACCCAGGCTTGAGTGAACATAGCATTAGTTGTGGAAATTAGTGGGCGCGTGCTTGCTTGGCAGGCACTAGTGTCTCATGAAATCCACGCTCAGACGAGGTTCTCCCGGTTGGCTTCTTTCTCAACCCTTTGGGTTGAGGGGGTTGTTGGTTTGGAGGATTGTCGACTCTGGGGACCGATCATTTGTGATTCAGCCGAGTGAGGCCGCTTCATGAGCTGGTGATTGTTGCACCCCAAAATTTGCCCTCACAATACAAGACTTTGTGTTCCAAGAAGGTTCACAAGGTTCACAAAATTCATAATTGGTCAGAAGAGTTGACAATTCCCTCAGACAATGCACCTCCTAAGCAGTGCATCCAAAACTAGGGTTTTTGACTTTAATCAGGCTAAATGGACTTCCAAGACTTCAAGTGAGCTTCATAACATCTTATATGTGTATAAGAACCCCCATGTCAAGTTTCAAGACTTTTCTCAAAAGTTTGCTCAGTCAGATGATCAGATAAGTCAAAAGCAGTCAATGCAGTTAAAAGGTCAAACTGAGGTCAACTGTGGTCAAACCAAAGTCAAACTTCATGATTTTTTTTGCCAACATCAAAGAGAGGTTGGGTGAGAAATATTATCATAATAACTGTAATACCCCAAATTTTGCCCTAAGATTTGTCGTCGCATTTCATTGCATTTAATCAATTACTAACAAATTTGTGTAGTCGTTTGACTTTTTGCAGGTAAATATCATATGGCATGCATTTTTTTTCTAAAAAGTAAAAATGGCACAATTGGCAGGAGGACATGTGTAAGGAGTTATGAGTGTGAGAGGTTGAGAGTTCGAATCTCACCTTTGTCATTTTTTTTTGTTTTTTATTATTTTTACTCTAAATTTTTCTATCTTTCATTAAAAAAATAACAAAAATAGTTTTTTATTATTATTTAATTATTATTTTCGTATTTTAATTAAATCATTTTTTAAAATATTATTTTTTTCACTTTTTTCTAAATTATTCATAAAAATATCCAAAAAATCATAAAATAAGAAATATTGAAAAAAATTTTGTTCTTTTTATAATATTTTTTATTTTAGGAATCAATAGGATTATTAGTTTTTATTTTAAGTTTATTTTAATTATTTTAAATTATTTAAATTTTATTTTTTTAACTAATTATTTAGTTTGGGCTTTAAAATGGGCTTTAGGGACATTATTGACAATTTGGTGTTAACCCTAATTTGTTCCCTATATATACATGTGTTGCCTTGTTGGAAAAGGGAGGAGAGAATGAAAAAAACCTAAGAGGAGTGAGTGCCGTTGGCCGTTATTTAGTTTTCTTCTTCATCCATTACTATTGTTTCTTTTTCTTCATCTTTTACCGTTATTTCTTTTTCTTCATCTATTACCGTTATTTCTTTTTCTTTATCTATTACTGTTGCGTTTATATATATATATAATTTTTTAAATTGTTAGAGTTTATATATATATAAGATTTTTGATCGAATTATGTCGATACGATGTTTGCACATTTGTGTGCATGACGCGTGACATTTGTGTTAGTTCGATCTGGTTGCGATGATCGCATTTTTGTGTGAGCAATAATACTATTTTTTGCTTAATTTCTTTTTCTTTGCGATAAATTTTGTTTCGTCCGATTTAGATCTGGTTGCGATGAGCGCATTTCTGCGTTAGCAACATTGTTGGGTTATTTGGCACATTTAAAATTCATTATTGCTTTATTATTATTATTATTATTATTATTATTATTATTATTATTATTATTATTATCATTATTTATTATTATTATCATTATTATCATTATTATTATTATTGTTATCATTAATTTATTAAAATTTGTTGTAATATAAAAATCTGTTTTTTTTAAAATAAATGACATTAACATCTTTTTTCCAAATTAATATGAAAACCTAATTTTAATTTTCTATATGATTCTATGTATATATTTATTATAATTCTTGTAAATTTTTGTAAATAAAATTAAACCTTATAAACACTTAATGTAAAATTTTGGTGAATGTGATTATTGATTAGTTAAAATTTGTTTTCATCATAATGTGTAAATATTTTTCTTAATAATTGTTAATATATAATTAGAGATAATTAAATTTTTGTAAATGATTAAGAAATTTATAATTATGTTATATTTAGAACTTTATATTATAGTAATTATTTAATCATTTATGTTTCTAAATAAAAATCAAATCTTATGATATTTAGAACTTTATATTATAGTAATTATTTAATCATTTATGTTTCTAAATAAAAATCAAATCTTATGATATTTAGAACTTTATATTATAGTAATTATTTAATCATTTATGTTTCTAAATAAAAATCAAATCTTATGATATTTAGAACTTTATATTATAGTAATTATTTAATCATTTATGTTTCTAAATAAAAATCAAATCTTATGTTTAATCACGTTATTAATTAATTATTATTGCTAATCATATTTTGTTGCTTATTATTATTTTGAAATTTCTATCTTATTATTTTTTCTAACTTTGTCTATTTTTCTCATTATTATTGTTTCAACTAATTATTTTCACTAACTTTATATTTATACTAACCTTATTTAATTTTTCTTATTATTTACTAACCCTAATATTTTATTTGCTTATTTGTTATTTTTTTTATTTATTATAATTTTGTAATTGCCTCTTGGATGTAAATTGTAATTACTTAATTATTATTATCATTATGGTTAGTAATTAGGGAGTGTAATAACATGTATGTAATATTAAAATAAATTTAGATCACTTTTAAATAAAGATAATTAAAATAAACACGTCACACACGTAAGTCGATTTTAATCGCCGTCTCACTTCTTAAGGATATCCCTCAAGTTGCCTATGAATATTGGTTAAGTGGGGTGTATAAAGCAAGTCCCTCAAAAAGAAAATCATCAAAGTCCCTTATGGTTGCCTTTACGAATCGAGTCCCTTTCGAAAAATGATGATAGTCCCCCTAGTTTGCTTATTACACCCCACAATGGCCTTCAAAAATCCAATTGTCCCTCACATGTCCCTTAACATCCAAAGTAAGGACTACCTACTCCATTATAGTAGGGATAGTCTTACTAAGGAAAGGATAAAGAATAAGAAAGACCTTAAAACATTAGGGTAGGCTACTCCTAGATACTTGCTCACTTCAAAATTTTTTTCACACTTAAACAAATTTCCAACAAAATTTTCAAACAAGTTCTTAACACATCCTTACATGGATTATTTATTAACTATTCTGAAAATTTTCTATTCACACACTACAATTTCAAAACAATTCAAAAGTGAGCTTAAGTACCTAAGAGCCCATGGATAACCATGGATGAAAAGGATGCTAATACCTTCCCTTTTCATAACCTACCCCCCGGACCCAAAATATTCTCTAAGGTCTTTCCTGTTCTTTTATAACCTTTCCTTATGGATAAAATAAAAGTCGGTGGCGACTCTTGCTATCCGCAACATTGTTTAAAGTCAGTTCACCGGGTTACAGTGATGCCACACCTTCTGGGTATTGTATCACCCCTCTTGAATGTATGTGCCACTGATGAACGCATAGGATGCCGAACTTGAGTCAGTTTAGGTTCATACCTGTGAGCAGGGTTGGGTTTATTGCAGGAAACTTTGACCTTCAGACTACCTGGTTTTCTTGACAGTGAATCAGTTCTGATTGGGATCAGAGGATCTCATTACCAGATGTTTGTTCTTGATAGAGCAGGTTTTGTTGGGATCAGAGGATCTCATCAGCAGATGTATGATTGTTCTTGACATAGCAGATTTGTAGTCCTGTATCAGAGGGCCTTATATTCAGATGAGTATTTGTTCTTGACAGAGCAGGTTTATGATTGGGGTCTGAGGATCTCATCAGCAGATGTATGGTTGTTCTTGACAGAGCAGAGTTTTGGTCCTGTATCAGAGGTCCTTATTATCATATGTGTGTTCTTGACAGAGCATATTTTTGGGTCATGTATCAGAGGTCCTTATTATCAGATGTTTGTTCTTGACAGAGCAAATTTATGGTCCTATATGTGTATGTTCTTGACAGAGCAGATTTGTGGTCCGATACCAGGGTTTTCTTCTTATCAGAGAAAGTGGTTGTTCTTGATAGATCAGGATTATAGTTTTGTTGATGCAGAATCTCCACAGCACAGTTGCCTTGATCTCCTGCTGCATGATTGCATTTTACATCGCTTTGCATACTCATTTGCATTTCATTAACGTGTGTCTGTGTTGCAGGTACCATTTCCCCCGATCCAGGATTTCTTGCCTCCTACTGTACTGTTATGGGTTCTCTAAGTAAGACTGTGGCTTACAAGCTCCCTGCCCCTGATGTGGTTCAGCTGACTGGTTTGGTTGCTTTAGTAGATGATTTTGTGAAAGATGAATTCAGAAAGTCTTACGGCAAATTGCTCAGTTTGGTTCGTAAACCTTCTGCGTTCGAGTTGAATAGGTTGCACACTCTGCTGCAGTTCTACGATCCTCCGTTGAGATGCTTTACTTTCCAGGATTTTGTTCTCGCACCTACGTTAGAGGAATATGCTGATTTGTTAGGTGTGCCTATCAAGAGGCAGATGCCTTTTGTACATATGGATGTTGAGCCTGATCTGGCTAGTTTAGCTCCTTCACTTCATCTGGATGCCTCCGAGTTGGTATTGTCTAATTGGAACAAGGTTCCCGGCTTCTTCTTACAGTTCTTAGTGGGAAAGGCTCAGCAGTGCGCCAAAGACGGATGTTGGGTCGTGTTCAATGCCATTCTCGCCTTGTGCATATATGGCATCATTTTGTTCCCCAATATGCCCGACTTTATAGACTTCGACGCCTTTCGCATCTTTGCTTCAGGGAATCCAGTCCCTACCTTGATAGGAGATGTCTACCATTCTATCCACTACAAAAACGAGAACAGAAGGGGCAAGAATGCCTCATGCTGTGTGCCCCTGCTTTACAAGTGGCTTGATAGTCATCTACCCAAGAGGGGTCCCTTTGGTTCGTCTGCAGCCACAGCTGAGTGGTCCGAACGTTTGATGAGTCTATCTGCAGAGGGTATTGACTGGTTTGACAGAGACAGGTTGGGTACCGAGATTATCTTCAGCTGCAGCGGGTTTCCGAACGTGCCTTTGATAGGTAGAAAAGGCTGTATAAACTATAATCCGTCTTTGCTGGTCCGACAGTTCGCGTATGCTTTGAGAGCTCCGCTGAAGGATGAAGAGGTGCAGGAATCTCTGTACCTCACTGGTCTTCTAGAGGGGATCTGTTATCTAAGCTTCAGCGCGCTTGGAATGGCATCAGTAAGAGGGGAAAACCATTGCTGGGGAAGAACAATAATCAAGCCTACCTTCCATATGTGACTTGGGTCAGAGCCAGAGCCGATGCTATAGGGATGTCGTTTCTTCCTGCCAAGCCAGAAAACCCTCCAATGATTGAATAGCCTACTACTGTGCCCATTCAGCAACATAATCAGGTGTTAGCTGGGAGAGATGAATTGAAGAGGGCAAATGAAGAACTGGAGAAAGAATTGGCTCAGCTTCGAAGCGAGAGAAACGAAGTCGTTCATTCCTTCAAGAAGCAGACAGAGCTGGTGAACCGGCTAGGTACAGACTTGACTAAGCAGATAGCTGAGCGTGAGCGCATGGGTCAAGACTTCAAATCTGTCAACGATGTACTGGCCACGAAGAAGCAGCACTTAGACGAAGCATATCGGAGGATATCCAAGTTCAACCAGCACTGGAAGGCCTCCATAGCCACCAGGAAAGAGCGGGAGGATAAGCTGATGCAACAGATCTCCAAGCGGGAAGCCCAGGTGAAGGCTGGTGAGAAGAGGTTTGATGAAGAAACCGCTCGTAGATACGCCGCCGAAAGCCAGCTCAACAGAGCTCTCGCTAACCTAAAGGAGCGCAAACTGACGTTTGAATATAAGAAGCGGAAGCTAGAAGATTGTTTCAGAGAAAGAGCATGCGAAGATTCGGTCGAAGGTCTTCAATACACCATTGTGCAGAGGGAATTACTCGTCGAAGGGTTACTCACTCTGCCTGATCATCCAGAAACGAAGGAGTTGTTAGAAGAGTATCGCGCCCGTGGCCGTGCTTGACTGTTTGTATTCCTTTTGTTTTGATCATTGTTGTATGCTGACCATCACCAGGCTTGTTGGCTGAGGTCACGCTGTTGATTCATCTTGTACTCGCTGATGTTGTGTACTGCCTTGATGGGCTTTCTTTATATATGAGATGTTATTTCCATGATTGGACTCGGACTTCTTATTATCAGCACTGGCGCTCAGGCACTAGGATTGGGGAAAATCTCCCTAGCGCACAGACACACGTTTGCATTTGCATGAAGCATTTGCATACCGAGCACTTTGTCGTTTTTCCTAACCCTTTTGTATTTTCAGGTTGTTTCAGGTGGTTCCAGGATTGATCAGAGACCTATTCACCGCTATCCGACCAGAGCAAATCAAACCAGAATCATGGAGCAAGTGCAAACTGATGTTCAGGAACTCCGCGAAAGAATGGATCACTTCATGGAGCTCATGCAGGCGGTCGCCAATGGTCAGGATCAACTCAGAACCTTGGTTCAGCCTCTGATTTCAAGAGTCGATAGCAATGGCGTACTCCATGGTGGGACTGTGCCTACCCCTCCACCAGTTAAAACTCCGCAGAATGGCGTCCCCGTGATCGGGGGGAACGGCAGTGCCAACGGCAACGTGATAGCTAGCATGGGACTCAATGGTAATACGACGGGCGTCGGTAATGGGAGTCTGGAAGCTAATGTCAATGTTGGGCTGGGCAACGGCAATGCAGGTGTTGGGCATCTGTTTGGGCCTCATCCGTGGTTAGAAGATCGTCAAGACGATGTGTTCTCTCAGAGAGGTGCTGAAGGGGAGCTGAATGCTGAAGCACGGCTAAGGTTCAAGGCACTCGAGGATAAGATGAGAAATATCGAGAACCAGAACACCCTGGGCGTTGATATGTCCAAGTTGGGACTGATTGCTGATTTCAAGGTGCCTCCCAAGTTCAAGGTGCCTGACTTTGAAAAGTATAAGGGCACCACTTGCCCTCGCGTCCACCTGAGATCGTATTACAGGAAAATGTCTGCTCATTCTGAGGACGAGAAGTTGTTGATGCACTTCTTTCAAGACAGTCTTTCCGGGCCATCCCTCGAATGGTACATGAGTCTGGAGCCTACTAGTGTGCGCACTTGGAAGGACCTTGCTGAAGCATTTGTGCACCACTACCAATACAACAGCGACTTGGCCCCGAACCGAGTCCAGTTGCAGAATCTGTCGCAAAGGAGAAACGGAGGGTTCAAGGAATACGCCCAGCGGTGGCGTGAGTTGGCAGCCAGGGTTCAGCCGCCGATGGTTGAACGTGAGCTCGTGCAGATGTTCGTAGCTACCCTCCCAGGGGTTTACTATGAGAAATTGGTCAGCGGTATGTCTGGAACTTTCTCAGATCTCATTATCACGGGTGAGCACATTGAAAATGGGATCAAACTCGAGAAAATTCAAGGTGAGTCATCCTCAGCTGGAGGAGGAGGAAAGAAACCTTATGGTGACAAAAGACGGGAAGGAGAAACGAGCGTCGTGACCAACGCTCGAAGGAAGGGTAAAGGCCCTCACCAGCAGGTGGCCGGCATAACTATCCCGGCAGTCCAACAGCCACAGCAGCAGCAGCAGCAGCAACCGAATCAACAAGGGTACAGAAAGTATCAGAACCGGGTACCTCTGTCGAGCCGTCACCTCGAGACACCGCCCATGTCGTACGCGCAACTATTGCAGACTCTGCTCCAACTACAGTTGGTCCAGAAGAGAACCTTGGCTCCCTTGACAGGGGCACCTCCGCCAGGTTATGACGCGAATGCAACTTGTGAGTTTCACTCAGGGGCACCAGGCCACACAATAGAGAACTGCAAAGCCTTTAAGCATAAGGTGCAGGACATGGTGGACGCTAAGATCATCAACTTCTCGGATAATGTGCCAAATGTCACGAAGAATCCTATGCCGAATCATAGGGGAGGTGGAGTAAACGCCATTATCGAAGACGAGAGCTTAGATTTGTTGACTGACGTCAGAGATCTGAAGACGCCGCTTAGCTTCGTTAAAGCTAAGTTGATGAAAAGAGGTTTCTTTCCAGGTTGCGGAGAG
Organism: Lathyrus sativus; assembly: GCA_963859935.3. Classification (NCBI taxonomy): domain Eukaryota; kingdom Viridiplantae; phylum Streptophyta; class Magnoliopsida; order Fabales; family Fabaceae; genus Lathyrus; species Lathyrus sativus. Next base: position 406,732,000 of record OZ012736.1, on the reverse strand, counting down.
CTATGTATGGGTTGTGCTACTAGTCCTGATGGATGTGACCAGCTGATAGAGGGAATCCAAAGTCTGATGAATGAAGGGATTTTACAGTTTAGCCGGAGGGCCGAAAGTGGATCAGGAGAGGTAGTGCTGAAGCAAGATGATGAGGTCGCCACAATCACCATCCCTCGCCAGACGATAACTATTTCTGCGCCCAGACCGCCCACAGTTACTATCACCAAAGCTGGGCCGATACCCTTCGAAAGCACTAATGTTGTCCCAAGGCATTATGGGGCTGAAGTCTACTGTAACGGACAGAAGTTGGAGCTAGAACCGTTTGGGTCGTCTGTGGAGAACCTTGCGGGAATCAGTGGTATTACTCGCAGCGGAAGAGTGTTTGCACCACCAGAGGTCGCGGCGGATAAAGCGGTCAGAGCTGATGCAGCTGATAAAGGTAAAAGTAAAGTCATTGAGGAGATCCCGCGTGGGGCAGAAAAAGACTTACTTGTTAAAGACGCCGAGGAGTTTATGCGGTTGATTAAAAAGAGTGACTACAAGATTGTGGATCATCTCCATCAGACGCCCTCAAAGATTTCCATTCTGAACTTGTTGCTGTGTTCTGAAGCACACCGCAACGCACTGCTGAAGGTGTTGAACGCCGCATATGTACCGCAAGAAATATCGGTAAACCAGCTAGAGGAGGTCGTAGCCCATGTGAATGCTGGAAATGGACTGGGGTTCACTAACCTAGAGCTGACGCCGAAAGGGAGGAATCACAATAGCGCCCTGCACATCTCGATAGAGTGTAGGGGAACGATTATGTCGCACGTGTTAGTAGACACTGGTTCGTCACTCAATGTTCTTCCGAAGAAGGCATTAATGAAGTTGGATACTCGCAGAGTGATATGCACACCCAGTGATCTGGTTGTGAAGGCGTTCGATGGAACCAAACGCCATGTTTTCGGGGAGGTGACCCTGCCAATCCAAGTCGGGCCAGAAACGTTCGACGCAATCTTTTACATTATGGACATCATGCCTGCCTACAGCTGTCTCTTGGGCCGGCCATGGATCCATGTTGCGGGTGCCGTGACCTCTACATTGCACCAGAAACTCAAGTATGTTGTCGGAGGTAGCATCGTGACCGTTTGTGGGGAGGAAGACATAATGGTGAGCCATTTGTCGTCCTTCAAGTATGTTGAAATGGACGGGGAAATCCCATGAGACTCTATGCCAAGCGTTCGAAGCTGTCAAAGTGAAAGACGTAGCTCCTGTAGTCGCCAAAAAGCCAGAGATGACTCTCTCCTCATTCAAGGAAGCTCGAGCCGTTGTCCAAGCCGGATCTACCCCAGGCTGGGGGCGAATTTTAGAGATACCTAACAAGCAAGATAAGTTTGGGTTGGGATATTCTCCTGGAGCTGAAGCTTCTTCTTCTAGCAGTGCGTCGCGAGGTAAAGGGCCGATCCAGTTTACCAGTGGCGGAGTGATTTTTGAAAGCATCAACACGATGTCTGAAGACGGTGGAGATAGCGACTGTGACCTCGACTCTTGGATCCAGCCAAGCAAGCCAGGCGAGGGCCTTACCAACTGGTCCGTCAGGGATATCATCCAGATGACAAGCGAAGAGTAATGATTTACTTTTTCCAATCATTGCACAACCCTATGTCCTACCCGGGGCATAGTGGTTTTATCGTCAGGGCCTTGTTGGATTATGTACATGCATTTTATCAATAAATCAAAAGGCGTTTTTTCTTCGTATTCAAATATTGTGATCTCTGTTATTCCTATTTTATATTTGTTTTGAAAAACAATAAAATGGCAATGGGGTTTGTGCTAACCTGCATATCCTTGTTTTAAGCTTAACCTTTGTTATTGCAGGATCCACATAACAGATGACATCGACTCTGGACCTTCTACGACTCACTTCGACTTCGATTGCCCGATCTATCAAGCCGAAGAAGAGATTGATGAAGACGAAGACCTTCCTGAAGAGTTGGCCCGCTTGTTGAAACAAGAAGAGAAAGTTATTCTTCCTCATGAAGAGGAGATCGAGATTGTGAATTTGGGTTCTGAAGAACTTGTCAGGAACGTCAGGATAGGGGCTGCATTGCAGAGTGATGTCAGGCAGAGATTGGTCGAGATGCTAAGAGAGTATAGTGACGTCTTTGCTTGGTCATACGAAGACATGCCCGGACTTGACACTGACATCGTGGTCCACCACTTGCCGCTGCGAGAAGATTGTCCTCCCGTTAAGCAGAAGCTTAGGAGGACGAGACCAGATATGGTCGTTAAGATCAAAGAAAAAGTGCAAAAACAGCTTGATGCTGGCTTCTTGGCAGTCACTACTTACCCTCCGTGGGCCGCCAACATAGTGCCTGTACCGAAGAAGGACGGTAAGGTACGAATGTGCGTCGATTATCAGGATTTGAATAGGGCGAGCCCTAAAGATGATTTCCCGCTGCCTCATATTGATGTGTTGGTCGACAATACAGCCCAGTTCTCCGTATTTTCGTTCATGGATGGCTTCTCCGGTTACAATCAGATCAAGATGGCGCCGGAGGACATGGAGAAAACTACGTTTATCACTCCTTGGGGAACATTTTGCTATAAGGTAATGCCTTTCGGTCTGAAGAACTCAGGGGCCACTTACCAACGAGCAATGGTTACTTTGTTTCATGACATGATTCATCATGAGATTGAAGTCTATGTTGATGACATGATTGCGAAGTCCCAAACAGAGGAGGGACATCTGGTCAATTTGCTAAAGCTTTTCGAGAGGCTTAGGAAGTTCAGGTTGAGGCTGAATCCTAACAAGTGTACTTTCGGAGTACGATTCGGAAAACTACTGGGGTTTATCGTGAGTGAAAGAGGCATCGAGGTTGATCCTGCGAAGATAAAAGTGATACAAGAAATGTCAGTGCCAAAAACAGAAAAAGAAGTTCGTGGTTTCCTGGGCCGAATAAACTACATTGCAAGGTTTATCTCTCAGCTCACGGCCACGTGTGAACCGATGTTCAAACTGCTAAAGAAAGATCAGGCGATTATCTGGAACGAGGATTGCCAGAAGGCATTCGACAAGATAAAACAGTATCTACAGGAACCTCTGATCTTGATACCCCCAGTGGCTGGACGGCCTCTAATCATGTACTTGACAGTTCTTGAGAATAGTATGGGGTGTGTTCTCGGTCAGCACGACGAGACAGGCAGAAAAGAGCATGCCATTTACTACTTGAGTAAAAAGTTCACAGACTGTGAATCTCGTTACTCAATGCTGGAGAAAACATGTTGTGCACTAGCTGGGCTGCCAAACGTTTACGACAGTACATGCTCAATCACACCACCATGCTAATTTCGAAGATGGATCCGATTAAGTACGTCTTCGAGAAGCAAGCACTTTCGGGCAGGATTGCCAGATGGCAAATGGTGTTGACAGAATATGACATTCAGTACGTTTCCCAGAAGGCCATCAAGGGCAGCGTATTGTCTGATTACCTGGCCGAACAGCCGATCGAGGATTACCAGTCGATGAAATTTGAATTCCCTGATGAGGATATCATGTTTCTCAAAGCGAAGGATTGTGATGAGCCGCTGCCCGACGAGGGGCCAGATAGGAAATCCCAGTGGAAATTGATATTTGACGGGGCGGTTAATTCCTATGGGAGTGGCATCGGGGCGATCATCACGACTCCCCATGGATCCCACATCCCTTTTACTGCGAGACTGACGTTTCCGGTCACCAATAACGAATCGGAGTACGAAGCATGCATCATGGGTCTAGAAGAGGCAATTGATTTGAGAATCAAGAACCTAGACGTATATGGTAACTCAGCACTTGTGATCAACCAGATTAAAGGGGAGTGGGAGACTCGTCAATCGAATTTGGTGCCGTACATGATTTACGCCAGAAGGCTACTTCCGTTCTTTGACCGAGTGGAACTCCATCATGTGCCCAGGGCCGAAAACCAGATGGCTGATGCCTTAGCCACGTTGGCTTCAATGTATAAAGTCAATTTTTGGAATGAAGCTCCAAGAATTGTCCTTTCTCGTCTCGATAGACCTGCATTCGTCTTTGCGATCGAGGAAGCCACCGACGGCAAGCCATGGTTCCATGATATCCAGACTTTCCTTATGACTAAGGAGTATCCCGCGGGAGCGTCAACCCAGGATAAGAAGACTCTGAGGAGGCTGTCTGGAAATTTTTATCTCTATCCTAATGGAGTTTTGTATAAAAGAAACCACGATCTCGTGCTACTCAGATGTGTAGATGAGAAGGAAGCGAGTATGCTCATGGAAGAAGTCCATGAAGGCACATTTGGTACGCACGCCGGTGGGCATGCTATGACAAGAAAGATCCTGAGAGCAGGATACTACTGGCTGACGATGGAATCAGATTGCTTTAAATTCACGAAGAGGTGTCATAAATGTCAGATTTATGCTGATAAAGTTCATGTGCCGCCCTGCCCATGAAATGTCATGTCCTCCCCGTGGCCGTTCTCCATGTGGGGCATCAACATGATAGGCAAGATCGAGCCCACTGCATCTAACGGTCATCGCTTCATTCTAGTAGCTATCGACTACTTCACCAAGTGGGTGGAGGCAGCCTCATATGCTAATGTGACCAAGCAGGTGGTGGCTAAATTCATAAAGAGGGATATCATCTGTCGTTACGGAATTCCCGAGCGGATCATTACTGATAATGGTTCAAATCTGAATAACAAGATGATGAAGGAGTTGTGCCAGAGTTTCAAGATTGAACACCACAACTCATCTCCTTACCGGCCGAAGATGAACGGCGGCGTTGAAGCGGCCAATAAGAACATCAAGAAGATTGTTCAGAAGATGGTTGTGACCTATAAGGATTGGCACGAGATGCTGCCGTTTGCACTGCACGGTTATCGTACAACGGTGCGTACGTCAACCGGGGAAACTCCTTTCTCCTTGGTATACGGTATGGAGGTTGTCTTACCGTTAGAAGTGGAGATCCCTTCTTTACGAGTTTTGGTTGATGTGAAACTCGACGAGGCAGAATGGATTAAGAACCGGCTAAACCAACTCAGCCTGATGAACGAGAAAAGATTAGCATCGATTGCATATGGTCGTTTATACCAAAGCCGAATGAAAAAAGCTTATGATAAGAAGGTGCGTCCGAGAAGCTTTCAGACGGGTGATCTCGTCCTAAATAAGATTCTTCCTCCACACTCCGATCACCGGGGCAAGTGGACTCCCAATTACGAAGGTCCGTATGTCATCAGCAAGGTCTTCTCGGGAGGAGCTTTGTTGTTATCCACGATGGATGGTGAAGATTTTGCATCCCCGGTGAACGCGGACGCGGTTAAAAAATACTTTGCTTAAAAATGACCCGCTGGAAAGAAAAAGAATATCCAGGCAAAAATGGGGCATCCTGGCGAACCATAAAAAGGAAAAAGGTTCGGGCAAAAATTAGGGATATAAATTGAAAAATGTACACCCGCAAAGTCGAAAACCCGGAAGGGAGACTTTGGCAAAAAAGGGTATCCCGGTGAACTGAAAACCCGCAAAGGGCGGTTCACGCAAAAGTTAGGGATTTGAAAAAGCAAATGACTGCGTTCCACGTATGGACTTTCATTGTTTAGTGGTTTGGAGGACCTGAGGGCCGTTTATCCGAATCAATATCTTCTAAAGCTGAAGCGTCGGAGAAGTATCGAAGTCGAGTGGGTCATAGAGGGATCAACTCATGGTGTTCGTCTACGCCTCGTTGCCGACATTTGTATATACTAATGTATATTTATGTTTTATTTTTGCGCGGCTTCCTCATTCCAGGAGCTTGCATCTGTTGTAAAAACATTTTTACCCATTCAGGGGTTCATTATCAATAAAATGTATACTATTCAGCAATTCTGTTTGTTTGTTTAGCATTTATCTGTTTTGTTTGCAAAAAAGAACGCCGATGTTTTTGACAAAATACGCATACATAAACTTACTGGCCTAGGCCACTGATTGTTGATACAATGAATTACTTGAACATTGTCACAAGATGATAACCTTGATAGGCCCCTTTGAGAAGGGTATCTTGTCTGTTTGTTTGTGTTGTTACAGGTGTAGCAGATGCCAGACAATACGCAGTACGCGTTCCCCAAGCAGGATGATTCCTCCTTCTTCAGCAAAGTTCAGCAGCCTCTCCCCGCAGAGTCTGAACGTGAGATCGTAGGCATTGATATGTCTCCCCAGGCAGAGAAGATTCTCTCCCCAATCAGATGCATCCTGAAGGAACGGCATCTCCGCAGCTGAGTCAGGCGCCGAAGCGTGTGTTCATCCCCCAGCACCGGGTCACAAGTGCAGATCTCGCAGGAGACTATTTACTGAAGTGTGCAGCAATTGATAGGTCCAGACTGAAATCTCCAGCGGAATCAAGATTCCCCGCAGAGTCGTACTCTCCCCCGAAGCAGGATGATTTCTTCTTCCCCGGCCGAGTTTGCAGATCCCCAAGAGAGCCGAGTCCTTGGGAGTAGTTGGGGCCGTGAGTGGTTTTCCCCAGTAGAGTGTTGAATAGCGGATGCCGTATTTCCCCGCCGGAGTCGTTATCTCCAGGGAAGTGGCCGTGAAGGTCGGGCAGTTTATTTCTGCGATTGACATCGCTTTCCTCAGCAGGTCCAGGCACTCGTAGAGTTTCGTTCCCCTGCAGCAGTCAACTGAAGTTTGCTTCCCCGTGTGGAGCCCGATTGAGATTGGTGTGACTTTTTATCCGTGGAAGGATGATTCTTTCCTCCCCCAGAGTGGTTTCTTCTCCTTGATAGGAAGATTCTCTCGTCAGCATTTATTTTGCTGACGGGGTCGTAGTATTTTGCATGATTGCATAGCATTTATCATAAACGCGTAGCATTTCCACCGTGTGGAGCATTGCGCCGTTGTCAAAGCATATGCATACTAAACATAAGCTAGGTCGTTACCTTTATTGTTTTGCAGGTGTTCCTCCGCGGAATCGTTTGCCCGAGCTGATTCTCGAATTCTCCCCAGCAAGGTCGTGTGCTTAAGATGATTCTTAAAATCCCCAGTGAAGTGTCGGAGAGAGTTGCTCAAGTTGATGCTTAGAGTACCCAGCAGAGCGTTTGCTCAGGATGATTCCTGAAATCTCCAGCAGAGTTATTGGTCCAGGATGATTCTTGAAATCCCCACGGAGTTATTCGTTCAAGATGATTCTTGGTTTCCTCAGCAGAGTTGATTCACCCAGAATGATTTCTGGATCCCCGAAGCAGAGTTACTTGATAGTTCTCCAAAATCCCCAGCGGAGATGCGTCATCCCCAGCAGGTTGTTGAACAGCGAAGTTGAAACTTCCCTCGAAGGCTTGATGATTGAAGTCCAACCGTATTGACAAAGTGGTTCTCTCAGCTGATGCGGAGTGCCTGATGGCAAAAGTTTGGACATCCCTAATTGGTTCATGACTGACCGAGATTTCTATTCCCAACTTACTGATGAAGTCCGGCTGACGCCCAAAGATTACTTTGAAGGCCCCATGGCGTGATTAACTTGATTGTTGACCTGATGAGTCCCGAGGAATCCTGATGCCTGACAGCATGATCGACCATGTATTACCGGTTACCGTGTGACCAATTCCCCCAGCTGGTTACCGTGCAGCTGGCATTTCAGTTTTCAAAGATTTGTTCTCATCAAAGTACCGTGTACTTGTGCAGCTGGCAAATTTCCGGGTTTGTCGGTATTCAACCGTCTCGCACCTTGATTGGTTGAGAGCCGTTCGCTTCTCACCCAGTCAGGTTCAAGCCGTTTGAATAGGGGCAGCTGTTGCACCCCAAAATTTGACCAACATTTCTTTACTTAGCTTATGTTTTCACATTAGCATTATCATTTGCATTTCATTGACATGTATGCAGGAGATCAAGAGGTATGATTACCAATCAAGACCTATACAAGACTATGAAGCTAGCCAAGAAGGGTATTCAAGTGTTCAAGGGTTGATATCCTTGTCAGAGAAGTTAAAAGATCCTCAGAGAGAGTGGTTGAAGCCAAGAGGGTGTGCCTCCTAACTTGAGAGTTGAGGGAAGCTCCTCAGATGATTCTGAAGCTATGAGGAAGGACTTGAAGCCTTAAGAGAGCTTATGAGATGTCTTGAAAGCCATCATGAAGCCTAGATAGGTCATGGTGCAAGTTTAAGAGGACTCAACCATGAGTGGTGTAATTAGGGTTTGACTGGGTCAACCCTAGGTCAACTGATGATTTGGAGAAGGTCGAGACCTAATTAAAGGGACATGTGATCATGGATTGATGCATTGAGATGCTATAAGGAGGATTCCAAGGTTAACTCATCATGATTGAAGAGTTTGAGAAGTTTCAAGCTAGGGTTTCTAAGGCTTGACAGTGTAAAATCCCCTAGTTTGACCCCTATCTTCAAGGCAGTTTAGCCCATGTGATTGTCATCTCATCTTGCCCCCAACATGAATGTTGTAGGCCTTCTTAGCTTTAATTTGAGTACTATAAGTCCTTGATAGGATTTGTAGAGCTCAAGTTATGACTTTGACAAGTTACAGGTCATCTGAGGTATGTGAATCTGGGGCCTTGAAAGTCACCCAACTTGCATCCAACTTTTTCCCAAGAAGGATGATTCCTATGAACTTTTGTTTAACATGAATGTTGTTACTTATCTTCTTAGATTTCTAGAGAGTACTAGAAGTCCTTGATAGGATTTGTAGAACTCAAGTTATGGCTTTGACAAGTCAAGGGCATTTTGGTCATTTGGAGATTACAGGTCATTTCAAGCATAAGGCCATAACTCCTACTTCCAAGCTTCAAATGGAAAAATCTTCAACATCAAACTTGTTCAAAATGAAGTCTTAAGGCTAGTAAGGAGGTCATGAGATGTTGGAAAGGCTTATAGCTAAAAGTTGCAAAAATGACCTAAAATAAGGGCATAAGTTAAATAAACCAAAGTTGGAAATGGATATTTTCAATCTACACATCCAAACCATGGCATGTAATATATCATTTTGACTCTAGAAAACATTTTAAAGACATTGGTTTAGCCACATTTTTTATTTGAGGTCTAAATTATGGACTTGCTTTGAAAAGCACTTACTTACATATTAAGCAACATTTGCAAAACTCAAAATCAAGGCATGGGCAAGGGTTTTTGCAAGTTAAACACCTCTAATATCTCACTAGGGGAGAAATTAAGAGTGAATGGGATGAATTCCAAGCTGTTTGCAAGGGTTGAACATGTCATGATAAGTGATTCAAAATCTCATGACATGAGAAGTGTAAAATCTCATTAGAAGGATCTAGACGGTTCTAGATCATCCAAACTTCATCTATATATTGAGTAGAATGGATCCATGGCAGAGGTTGGTGATCATTGAAAGATTGAGCTTAACTTGAGAGTGAATTTTCTTGGATTGCAATTGAAATCGGTTTCACCAAGTTCCTCAATTTCCATTCATTTTCTTGATTGATTCTTCTTCCATGAGTGCCAAGGAGTGATTTCAGATCATTTTCAAGAAGAATTGGTGGCTAGATCGTGTGGGAGCAAGTGGTTTTCAGCACCTGCAACTCATCATCATGTTTCAAGATTGAAGCACCTTCCATTGAATCTTTTGCATACAGAAGCAAGGAGGAGGTTCAATGATCGTGTCCAGAAGATTTGAGGGCTTGAAGTGAAGATTTCGTGCATCTGTTATTCAAGAATTTCCAGGTTGGTAACCTTCTTCCTATAGCATGATTTAGGTAGAACTAGGTTGAATTAAGGTGCTAGATTAGTTGTAGAATGGCATAGGATGGATTTCAGATGGTTAATTGATGAATTAGAGACAAATTAAGTGAATCACCATTTTCGGTTGAGATTGGGAGATGATGATTCTTGGGGTTTCAGAAGAAACTATGGGTATGGTTGAATTCGTGGCAAGATTTGGAATAAGTTTCATGTTTTGACCTCTTGGATTGGAGGCCTCTAGGAAGATCTAGGGTTGAAGGGGATGGTCGGAGTTCCACCAGTGGTGGCCAGAGCTGGGCGCGAAGCTCAGGCGTTTGAAATGGAGAAGATGAAGTTCTCACCATCAGATCATGTTTTGACCTTTGACTGGGAGCAGATCCAACGGCTGCGTTTTAAAATTGGATTGTGAAGGATTCTGATGATGAAACGATGCGTTTCATTTATTCAGGTGTTTGGGCTTAATGATTTAAGTGTTATCCACACCCCCCAGCGAGCCCAACCCAGATTTTGAACTGAAAATGATTACTTCTTGCACCGTGTGTTTAATCTTTTTGTTTGATTTTCATTTAATTTCCATTTAATTCATGATTCTTGTAAAAATCATAACTAATTGAATATTAATCCAATCAAACCCATTGTTTTTGCATATTAATCATGATTGAGTCTACTATTTTTTATAGAAAAAATATTTTCATTTCATATAATTTCTGATTTAATTGGAATTTTGCATTTTAATTGATATTAAAATGATTATGTTTGATGCATATTTTTGTGGAATTTTGTTTGATCTCATGGTGATGATTTTAAGCCTAATTTTTTGTGTTTGATTAGGTTAGAAATGTATGATCCCATAGTATTTTTCTCACATTTTTGTGATGAAAATAGGTGTGCCTTCTAGATTGATATTTAGGTGCCTCCTTTTAGGGTTTTAGGTTGATACCTTAGAATTGTAGAATTTAGTTCTAGGTCCAATTTGATGATTTGATCTCTGGAATTAATGTGGTAGAGTCATGATTGATCTAGGTTCCCGTAGTAATTTTTGTAGGATTTTACAATTGATTTTAGTATTTTAGTTAGGACTAACTTTAGTACTAGGTTTTAGGTGATCCTAATTTAATAATTCAACTAGTTTAACTTCCCTAGTTCCCCTAGATTAGGGTTTGTGCTTGGTTTGCCTTTGATTGAGGTTGAAGACAAGTTGAAGACAAGAGGAGGATGCTTGAAGTATCTTGGAGCTTTGGATTTGGTTGGTGCCTAAAGGTGTCTGATGAAGATTAGGAGATAGGACATAGGGAGAGCCTTATAGTTAGAATGATTTCTTTCACAAACATGGAAATCATCTTGTGCTTCCATTCCTCCCGATGACTAAAAGTCCTTCTCACATATTCACATCCCTCCTTTGGAAAGATGAGTGGCTTTATCTGGGAAGTAGAACTTCTAGGGAACCAGTCTTTCATAAAGATGGACCCTTACAGGCTTCCTTTGGTTGTCAGTAAACTGTTTATCATTTCCACCCACTTTGTTAAATCATTTGTCTGCTAGTTTGAGTATCTTGAGAGATGTTGGACTTGAGTTTGAAGATGAAGACTTCACTGAAGAGTGTGGGAGAGGATGATTCCTTAAGCATTGCCATTGCAGCTGAAGCTTGAAGAGCAAGAAGAACAAGTTGATACTTGAAGATACAATGGAGATTGGGTAAAGTGTTGAGGCTTAAAGATTGAAGGATGAAGTTGACACTTCTATGTGATTAAAGATTACTCTGAGAAGCTGAAGCTTGTAGATGAAGAGAGAAGACCAAGTTGAGACTGGTGAAGCAAAGAGAGCTGAAGCTGGAAGACTAAGTTGATACTTATGAAGAGGATTCAATTGAGATTGAGTGTAGAGATGAAGCTTGAGGAATAAAAGATAAGTTGATACTTACACTGATGCTTGGAGAACCTGATGGAATCAAGTTGATACTTGCAGTTAGGAGTGAAGCCTGAAGGTGGAATTGACTGGAGAGCTGAAGCTTGGAGCTTAGAGAAGCAAGTTGATACCTGCTAGTGAAGATGATAGCCTTGAAGGGTGATTGATGTCTGAAGATTGGACTGCTGTCTGAGGAGAGCATTATTGAAAGTGGAAGTTGTTGATCTGCTTCTTTTCTTGTCTGTTTTCTTTTCCGTATTGATGTGCCTTGTTTGACTTGCTTGATGCATTAGAATAAGTCCATGATTAGTATGACTTTAATCTAGGAGCATGATTGCACTAGAGGTTGAATTGCTCCCTCTGCTTGTATTGTTACTGTATGGCTTTGCTTGCGGTTATTCGGTAGAGCCCAGCTCCCTTGCCCATGTGGTTTCTGTTTGCTTGATAGCATTTTATTCCATTTTATCTGTATGATTACAGTTTGCTGTATTTTTGCTTGATAGCATGTTATTTCCTCTGTATGATTGCAGTCTCTTCTATTTTTCTTGATAGCTCTTCAGTATGATTACTATTATTTCATTCTGGCTTGAGGTTGAGATGAGCTTGTGGAGGCTACTGCCCCACACACATTTCCTCCCTCACTTGCATTGCATGCATTTTTCAGTCGTTTACTGTTTCCTGTTTAAGCTGATGCTTTATCAGTTTCCGTTTATCGTTGACATGATCCCTTAGGAATCTCACATCCTTTGATAAGGAAGTGATGATAGAACTTTAGGTTGAAACCTATGCATGATAACTTCTAGGAGTTCCCTGTTTCAAACTTCAACTATAGGATGAATCCTTGGCATGACAACAGTAGGACTTGATAGTCTCCCCGTAGTTGAGCCCCTTCTCTTCTCATCTCAAACAGCTTAAGATACAGTAATCATGAATGATTTCTTTCGTACGCTACGAGCCTTAAGCTATCTGAGAAAGGATTGTTGGAGAGTTTCTTTCCAACAGTCTGGATGTTTAGTATGGCACCCTTTGGGTGACATACGACGCATTCACTCTCAGGTCATAGTCTTTAGTGCGATTGAAATTGCAAACACAATAAAAAACATTTCTTCCGTAAAAGACAGAAAACAAACTTCAAACTTTTTTGCCCCGTGGGCCCATAATTCAAAGGAAGCTTTTCTGAAGAAAAGAGTGTCGTTAAACTTCAGCGCCAACGCAAACAGGCTTTGTCCCTAACTGCTGGAACTGCTGTTTAACCCTACTCGATAAAACAGATGAATCTGAATTCCCGTAATCCGTATTATCCCGAACTACGTAAGCTCTGATCTCTCATACCTGTTGGGAGTACGTAGGCACAATACTAACGTATTGGCGAGCCACCTTCCCCGTACCCGTAGTAGGTCGAACTACGTTGACTCTGATTTCTCCTTCTCTGATAAGAATACGTAGGCATAAAGCGCGACGCTTTGCCGAGTCATTTTTCTTTTCTTTTTAAGCTAGCCTTGATAGGTAGATAGATAAACCAACTTGTCCAGTAAACACAACAAGCGTGGATCCCGTCGAGTACGACGGACGTGAGGGGTACTAATACCTTTCCCTTGCGTAACCGACTCCCGAACCCAGACAACGGTTGCGATGACCTTGTCTTACCCTTATTCATCAGGTTTTTCCGATCGTTTCCTTTCCCGCTCTGAGGGATAAATAACGAAAGCTGGCGACTCTTCTGTTTTGCCGGCACCTTATTTTCGTGGAAGCGACAGTAAGAACCGGCAAAATTCCTACGAGAGAAAGGAACTCTCACTACCCGCTCATATTAAATCACTCATATTGAAATCCATTCTCCCCCCTTACCTTGGATTTGAGGTCTTTCTTGACAACAATGGAGAAAATTGGTTCTTTTTTCCCTAGCTCTCCTTTCTCTGTCTCTTCCTCTTTCATGAATGTTAACTGTTTAATCCCACTAATACTCTCTAAACCCTCTTAATCATATTTTTAATTCATTTAATTTTATTACTAATAATAATAATAATAATAATAATAAATAATAATAATAATAATAATAATAATAATAACAATAATAATAACCATAATCCTATTAATATTATTATTAATAATAATTGAAATAATAATATTAATAATCATAATACTCCTAATCTTGTATTAAAATACCCCTTATTCTAGTTCCACATTACCCCAACTAAGGTCAGCTCTCACTCTCACTCCTAACCTCATACCCTTAATTAAGAACATCACAACAATTATACGCACAACAAAGTATAAAATGACTAAATAATTTAAATGGGGTGTTACAACTCTCCCCCGCTTAAAATATTTTCGTCCTCGAAAATGTACCTGATGAGAACAATTCTGGATACGACTCTCACATCTTGCTCTCCAATTCCCAGGTCACACTTCCTCTAGCAGCTCCTTCCCAAGCTACTCTCACCAACGGAATATCTTTCCCTCTTAGTTGTTTCATCTTGTGATCTTCAATTCTCAATGGCATCGCCTCTACCGTAAGGTTATCTCGAACTTGCACTTCATCCCTCTGAAGCACATGAGATGGATCAACAACATACTTCCGAAGTTGTGATACATGAAACACGTCATGCAAATTTGAAAGTTCAGGTGGAAATGCCACACTATAGGCTACCGCTCCAACCCTCTGCAAAATACGATACAGTCCAATGAACTTAGGATCCAATTTCTTTAATTTCAGCGCACGACCAACACCGGTCACCAGATTGACTCTAAGAAATACATGCTCACCCTCGCTGAATTCCAAGTCTTTCTTCCTATTATCATGGTAGCTTTTCTGCCTACTCTGGGCCGTCTTCATTTTCTCTCTAATCATCTGGATTATCTCCGTAGTTTGTTGCACAATCTCGGGTCTGAGTATCGTACTCTCGCCCGACTCATACCAACATAGAGGTGTCCTACACCTTCTACCATATAATCCTTCAAAAGGTGTCATTCCAATACTAGAATGATAATTGTTGTTGTAAGTAAATTCAATCAACAGGAAATGAGTATCCCAAGTGCCTCCTCGTTCGAGTATACAAGCTCTCAACAAATCTTCCAATGACAAAATAGTCCTCTCAGATTGACCATCGGTCTGCGGGTGATAAGCATAACTTAATTTCAAACTGGAAACCAAAGCTTATTGCAAGCTTTTCCAAAATCCAGAAGTAAACCTCGGGTCTCTGTCAGATACAATGTTCGACGGAACCCCGTGTAACTTCACTATCACTCTGATATAAATTTCTGCTAACTTCGTCAAAGGAAAACTGATGTTAATCGGTATAAAATGCGCCGACTTCTTCAATCTATTCACAATTACCCAAACTGCGTCAAAACCTCTCGCTGTATTCAACAATCCAGTCACAAAATCCATTGCAATACTATCTCATTTCCACTCCGGTATTTCCATCGGTTGCATCAAACCGGATGGTTTCTAGTGTTCCACCTTTGACTTCTAACAAGTCAAACAAGCATACACAAACTGAGCTATGTCTTTCTTCATACCCGGCCACTAAAATAATTTCTTCAGGTCTTGATACATTTTGTAGCACCTGGATGAATACTCAAGCTAATCCTATGGCTTTCTTGCAAAATTACCTTTTCCAAATCAGGATTATCTGGCACACAAATTCTATCTCTGAACTTCAAAACACCAGAATCATCTACTTTAAAGTCTTCTTCCTTATCCGTTCTGCCTACAGTCATCAAGTCTACCAATTTCAAATCCAGTTTCTGACCTTCTCTTATTTCACGAAGGAACTCATTATTCACTTTCAGCATCCCCAACATTACACTTTCCGAAGTTAACTCACAAATGATACTCAAATCTCTAAACTGTTCAATCAAATCCAGTTCTCTAATCATCAACGTCGACACGTGTGTCGTCTTTCGACTCAAAGCATCTGTCACGATGTTAGCTTTACCGGGATGGTAACTCAAGCTAAAGTCATAGTCTTTCAGAAATTTCAGCCATCTTCGCTGCCTCATATTTAACTCCTTCTGGTCAAACAGATATTTCAAACTCTTATGGTCACTAAACACTTTGAATCTCGACCCGTACAAATAATGCCTCCAAACCTTTAGTACGAAAACCACTACAGCTAACTCTAGATCATGAGTAGGATAATTCCTTTCATGAATCCTCAATTGTCGTGAAGCGTAAGCCACAACCTTTCCATCTTGCATCAAAACACCGTCTAATCCCATTTTAAACACATCGCGATATACCACAAAACGATCATTCAAATTTGGTAAGGTTAACACTGGTGTGGTAGTCAACCTTTTCTTCAGTTCTCGGAAACTTTCTTCAGACAAAATATCCCATACAAATGTCTGGCCTTTTCTAGTCAACTGGGTCAACGAAAGAGACAAATTAGAAAACCCTTCGATGAACTTACGGTAAAAGCCCGCCAAGCCTAAGAAACTTCTAATCTCTATCACTGACTTCAGAGCCTCCCACTGAAGCATAGCACTCACTTTCTATGGGTCCACTGTTATGCCTCCTCCAAAAATAACATGTCCAAGAAAACTCACTCCACTCAACCAAAACTCACACTTCAAAAGTTTTGCGAACAATTTATTATCCTTCAGCACTTGCAACGTAACCCTCAAATGCTCTACATGATCTGCTTCTGACTTGGAGTAAATCAAAATTTCATCAATGAAAACTACTACAAACTGGTCCAAATAAGCATGGAAGATACGATTCATGTACTCCATGAACACGCCTGGTGCATTGAGCACACCAAACGACATCACTGCATATTCATAATGTCCATATCGAGTTCGGAAAGTTGTTTTCTGGATATCATCCTCTTTCACACGGATCTGATGATAGCCTGACCTTAAATCAATTTTACTAAACACATGAGCTCCCACGAGTTGATCCATCAGATTGTCGATTCTTGGAAGTGGATACTTATTCTTGATGGTTACTTTATTCAACTGGCGATAATCGATGCACAGGCGCATACTGCCATATTTCTTCTTTATTAACAAAATTGGCGCTCCCCATGGCGACACACTGGGTCTGATAAACTTTTTGTCCAATAAGTCTCCCAACTGAGATTTCAACTCTGCCAATTCTAACGCTGACATTTTGTATGGTGCCATAGATATAGGTCTGGTACCAGGGATAAGATCAATCGTAAACTCTACTTCCCTCTCTGGAGGTAACTCTGCATCATTCTTTGGGAACACTTTAGGAAATTCTCTCACAACAGGTAATTCCTCAATCGACGACTTACCCTTCATAGATAACAAAGCGAATACTGCAAATACTTTAACTTCGTCTTCTACCAAGATTCTCAACCTCTTAGTAGATATAAGACTAGCCACTTCTTCTTCAAGAGTCAGGAATAACATCCGCTTCCTATAACAATCAATATAAACATAGTTTCTCTCTAGCCAATTCATCCATAAAATAACATCCAGCTCGCTAAGTGGTAGACAAATTAAGTCCACTCCAAAATCTTTACCAAAGATCGACACAGGGCAATTCAAACACACTAAAGATGTAGTGATTGATCCAATAGATGGAGTATCAATCTCCATCCCTCTACTCAAAGTAGACGGTACAAGCCCCAGTCTCTTCACACAATCCACAGAAATAAACGAGTGCGTTGCACCCGTATCAATTATAGCAATCAAAGGAGTGTTATGAATTTAACACGTACCTATGACCAAACGATCCTCACTGGTTGGCTGAGCTCCCACCAATGCAAACACCTTCCCACTTGTCTGAGACTTCTTCAGTTTCTGATAGTGGGTGCTGATATGACCCTGCTCACCACAGTTGTAACATGTTGTGTTAGTTCCATGGTTCTATGATTGGCTAAATTTTGGTAAAACATGATCCTGCACTGATGACTAAGCAGGATGTTATAACATCTCCATCTGTTGTGGTGACAAAACTGTTGTGGAGTGTTTTAATGTGAATGTCATGTTGAATGTCGTGACATCCAACACGACATCAATCTGTTGTCATGACAGAACTATTGTCATGTGTGAGAAACAGCAGGAGTAGTGGTGTAGCAGGGGCTGATGACTCATGACATCGCTACTAGTGCAGTAGGAGCTGATGACAGAACTGCTGTCATGAATGTCATGGATGCAGAAGGAGCTAGCAGGAGCTGATGACATAACTGCTGTCATGGATGCAGAAGGATCTAGCAGAAGCTGAGTGTCATGACATCAATGTCTAGTATAACAGTAGCTGCTATGTGTTAGCAGTAGCCACAACAGGTTGAGTTGTGATGAAGTTCCTCACAGGTGGTGAGTGATGTGTGTTGTCATGTGTTTTAAGCAGGACATCGCTGCATGACAACAGAAGGAGCTGCTAGTGTATATCACCTGACATAAGTGCTTTGGATATACCTCATCAGTATATGCAGGCCAAAGAGAATTAGTAGGAACAAAGTGGAGATTTATTTGGGCTTCATAAAAAGGATCTTTGAGACTTTTTAGGAAACTATAATATGCTTGTTTCTACTTGTCGCTACTGCGAAAATCGGCGCCGGCTGAACAGAAGAGTCGCCACCGTGCGTTATTTATCCCACGGGAGGGAAAGGAAACACTCAGAGTAAACCTCGTACAACATGGGAAAGGTATGGTCGTCGCAACCAAAACCTGGATTCGGAGTCGGTTACGCAAGGGGAAGGTATTAACACCCCTCACGTCCGTCGTACTCGACAGGATCCACGCTTGTTTTCGGGTATGGATTGTTATTCTATCTAAACTATAGGTCAAGGGTTGAAAAGAAAATGAAATGAGAATAAAAATGACTCGGCAAAGTATCGCACTTTATGCCTACGTATTCCCGTCTGGAACGAGAAATCAGAGTCAACGTAGTTCGCCTACCTACGGGAAAGGAGGGGAAGGTTGCTCGCTAGGATATCGCATCCTATGCCTACGTACTTTCATACAGCATGAAAGATCAGAGCAAACGTAGTTCGGGCCACGTACGACACAAGTCTGTCTTGGTTGATTTTATTCCTTCTGAAAAAGGTTTTTCTGATTAACAGTCCAAGCGGACAAAAATGACGTCTTGATGAGTTCACATTCTTTTACGGAAGAAGTGTCTTTTATTGTGTTTGAAATCTTTATTGTGTTTTTCTGTTTGTTTTGAGAAAGAAGAGACAGAACTCTAACCTATGGTTGCGAAGGGAAACAAACTATCCTACTGTTATCATGCATGGGTTAAGACCTAGTGTCTATCATGCTCCTCTCTTGCACAGAGAGAAACAGAGATCCTACGGGATAGGCAAAAACAGAAACAATATCAGATATAATAAAGCGGTAAAATGCATGGATGCATCAGTACAAGCGAGGCAAGGGAGTCCCACTCAACCTCGAACCTAGAAAACAATAGGCAAAAGTGAACAGGCTTCACTTTCAACCCAACAGGGTAAACAGCAAACAATACAGTCAGGAAAACCAAGCAATATAGCAGAAATGAAATACAGCAGAAAAAGAAACAGCATCAGCAGCTCTGAATCAACATCTGGCTTTAAGTAATCTCTAATCAGCTACAGGCTTCAACAAGCATCAATCTCCATCTTCATGGCCTTCAGGCAAGGGCTTTGATCATCAGTCTTCTATCTGCAATGGCTTTTCTTCAAGCTCAAACCTCCAGGATGAGGGATCAGTCACAAGAGTGGATTGGGTGTTAAGCAATCAGTTGACTACCAAAGGTGGTGAACAGACTGCTTCTAACACAAAAGACATTTTCTCTCAAGAGTTCTATCTCTTAGACACTATCACCAAGCCTTCCAAAGGAAGGGGGTGAGTGTCTTAGAGAGACTCTGAATCACAGAGAAGAATGGATGCAGACAAGGCAATCCATGTTTGAGAAACAAGCTTTCCAATCTAGAGCTCTGCCTAGCTCCTAAACCCTAGTCTCCATACCAGCTGCTAGCAAGAATCTCTTCTTCAACTCTGGAAGTTGATCTTCAATCTCTAGATCTTCAATGGCCTTCATCTCCTCAAGTCTTCAGCTCTCCCAAATCCCCAGACAATCCCAATGCCCACACAGACAAGCAATAATCCCCAGAGGGCACACCACACCAGTCAATCAGATATATACAGTACAGTAATAGCAGTAGGGGAATCCTGACTTTTTCTAAGGGGATCTAATAACTACCCATAGCCCCTATAGTCCCATAGCTAAACTATTCAAACCCTAAGTCCTAAGGGAAATGAATTGATTCTCCTAAGTCATCACCTAAAACCCTAGTTTGTTCATATTATTCACACCTAAACTAAACACCTAAAATTAATTTCTAAAAATGGGAACTAAATTGTATCTACAAGTTTAATGTCTAAACTAAACAACCTAAAAAGGATGGACAAAAAATATTGAAGTATCTAATAGAACAAAAAATAACAAAATCATGTATGAAATGAAACTCATTAAAATGCTATTTATTTGGAAAATATGGGAAAAATATCAAATAAAAATAAAATGCAATTTTTATTTTTTTATAATTTTCTTGACTCTTTAAAGAAAATAATGCAAACAGAATGAATTAAAAATAATGATTTTTCCATTTATTATGATTTTTAGAATATGCATGAAAATGTAAAGAAAATAAAAAGAAAATATAAAGGAATAAATGAAGGGGGTGAGAAAAGTAAGGAAATCCAGTTCAGCGCGCTGGGCCCATCAAAATGGGGGTGTCAATAGCCATCAGAGCCCACTTTCCCCCACTAAATGAAACGGTGCGTTTCATCTTTTAAAAACTCCCTCCATTCTGAAATTAAATTGCATCCGTTGGATTGGGTCTCCAAGTCAAAGGTCAGCATACCATCGTGTGGCTCCTGACCCTTCTTCAACCTCCAGCCACCTAGGGTTTCAGAAAACCCTAACCATGCATGATCTTCTCTCCCTCTGTTCTCTCTCCACACGCCATGGATTCACACGATTCCAAAAGCAATTTTGCCCTAATTCTCTCCCTCTACACAGCTATAACCATAGTTTCCATTAAAACTCAAGCAATCGAACAATTCGATGGAGATAACAGTTGGGATCCAATCTTTGCACCTGTGATCAACTCAACCAAACCTTGCCAATTTTCATCCTAATGTAATCACTACGTTGCACTGATCATTCTGAGCTCATCTTCCATAATTATCATCCCTTAAATTAGGTTTTCTTGCTCATCCAAGTTTCATCACTCTGCCTCCAAACTCCATATTACTCTCCCTAAGTTTCAAGAATTAAACTCCTATGGTTTCTAAGCAATTCTATCCTAACCACATGATCTACAACAGCCTGAATAATGAGATTCGAAAGATTATGCATACCTTGCAAGTGATGATGGCAATGGTTAGACTCCAATTCAAGCCTTGATACTTGCTGAAAGTGATCTCCAATGAGTGTATGTGCTTCTGTTTGCAGTGATTCTTGCTCAATCCTTGTGAATTACTCTATTCCATTCTTCATGCAAATTGGAGTTTCAACTTGAATCTCTTTAAACAGCCACGAATTCTATCCAAGTTCTTGTGCCAATTACTCCATGATGCTGGTGGATGATGATGATAACAGAAATTGGAATGATGGAGGAAGTTTTAATGGAGTTTGGATGAAGATGCAACTTGGAATGAAGAATAGGTATGGTACAATTCTTGATCAATTCAGCCAATTCTTGATGTGAATCATAGTGTTTGAATGATGATGATGAAGATTCAATCAACAAATGTAGGAATTGAGGGAGATTATGGAGAGTTTGTGAAGCTTATGCAAATTGAAGAAAGTGTGGAAAAGTTGGGGTTTTGAACAAATGGGAGCACCAACCCTTGCATGAACCAACTTGTATGAATATATAGATGAGGTTAGAACCTCCTAGAAACTTGGAGAAGTTTCCCTTGCACTTTTCCCTTTCAATTTGGTTTATGTAACTTTCAATTCAAGCAACCATGGATAACTCTTAAATCTTGAACCAAACTCAAAATTCTACTTTAGCCAATGTCTTTAAAATGATCTTTCCCTTCAAAATGACCTATAATTTTGCTTCATTTGGCCAAGATATGAAAAATCTCATTTTTAAGGCCATTTTTCTTCATTAAATTCAACAATTTTGAAACCTTATGCTATGAATCTTTCCAATCTCTCATGGTCACTTTTCTAGACTCAAAATGTCATTTGGAGCAAGTTTGATGTTGTACGTTTTTCCATTTGAGGCTTCCTTGTATGATTTTTAGGCATAGGTTAAAATGACTTGTAATTCACAAATGACCAAAATACCCTTTTCTTGCCAAGACCATAAGTAGAGTTCCCCAAATCATATGAAGGCATACCATACCATTATAGAAAGCTAAGACAATAAGGAACAATTCTTATGTTGACCAGAAATCCATTTGAAATCTCCATGAGGGGTAAAAATTGCTTGGAAGTCAAGTCACTTTCACAAACAAAAATTCAGATACCTCAGATGACCTGTAACTTGCAAGGACCATAACTTGAGTTCTATAAATCCCCTTGATGTCTTCCACCACTCAAATTAAAGGTATTGAGATCCTCTACAAGTTTCATGTTGGCCAAGGATCCATTTGAAGCTTTCATTTTGACTTATCTTGCTTGGAAATTTGACCTAAACCAGGGTATTTCACATAGAAACCCTAATTTAGAAACTCCTCTTCTCCTTGATTTCTCTTGAATTCTTCTTAGCACAATAACATATCCTTATTCTCCATGTCAAATGATGAACCCCACATCTCTTCAATAGCCCTTAATGCCCTCAAATCAATCAATTGACCTAGGGTTGACCTAGGGTTGACCCAGATGAAACCCTGGTTGACTGTCTTCAACTGTAGCTCTTGTGCTCATCTCAATGACTTGTTTTCCTCTCCAGATGACTTTCTAAGTCTTCCAAGCTGTCTAGATACCCTCCAGGCTCAACTCACAGCTCATAATTCCCTTGTTGATCCTCAGATGCCCTCAGATAGGAGATAGACTCAAAGCTTGATCCATTGACCTCTCTGCTGTCAAATTCTTTTCTGATGACTTGAATGAGATTGAATTAGGATAATAACCTCTGGATAGGCCTCTAGAGATGAGAATAATGCTTGATCCCCTGTTGAATGATTTGCTATGCTTATGCTATGCAGATGAGTAACCTATGTACATGATTCTTTATGCAAATGCTAATGACATTGAAACATAAACCAAGTGAATAAGGTTGGGCAAATTTTAGGGTGCAACAGCTGCCCCTATTCAAGCGACTTGGACCCGATTGGGTGAAGAGCCCGGAGCCTTCAGACATTCGCGGTACGAGACGGTTGAATACTTAGTGAAACCAGAAATTTGCCAACCGCAAAACTAAATTGCGCTCCTGCTTGAGGAACGACATTCATCAGCTGAACCTGACTGTTACAGTAACCCACTGATCTCGCGCGACCGTGCTAGGGATTATTTTCATCGTTCTGAAAAAGATTCTATCATTGCCGAGACAGAACACTGTCCACGTCAGGACGCCTGCTTCGTCGATTTGGGAAAACCTCAATAACTTTGCTGGATACGGCTCGTCTGCCTTCCCGTTAGAACTAAATCATCCACGTTGGGAATGAACTCTTCCACGTTAGGAATAACACCGTCCACGTTAGGGCTCACCTTTCCATGTAAGGAATGACTTCTTCTTCGTCAAACCCTTCCACGTAAGGAATACGTCTTCTTTGGAATCTGTCCACGTCAGAACCAAACCCCTTCCACGTCAGGAACACACTCTTTCTTTCCACATCAGGAATACAAGCCTCCTCCCACGTAAGGAATACTATCTTTCCACGTAAGGAAGCACATCTCGATTTGTTCACGTAAGGACCCCAATCTTTCCACGTGAGGAATATAATCTCAATCTGAATCTGTCCACGTTAGGACTGCGACTTGATATGTCCGCGTAAGGACCCCATCTTTCCACGTAAGGAATCACATCTTGGTATGTCCGCGTAAGGACTCAATTTTTCCTCGTAAGGAATAAACTCGTCTTTCCACGTAAGGAAACCATTTCTCTTCCACGTAAGGAACGCTCTTGATATGTCCACGTAAGGACTCTAATCTTTCCACGTGAGGAATATAATCTCAATCTGAATCTGTCCACGTCAGGACTGCGACTTGATATGTCCGCGTAAGGACCCCATCTTTCCACGTAAGGAATCACATCTGCTCCACGTAAGGAATCAGCTTTTTCTTTCCACGTAAGGAATAAATCTTTCCACGTAAGGAATCATATTTTGATATGTCCGCGTAAGGACCCATCACTTTCCACGTAAGGAATACAATCTCTTTTCTGAATCTGTCCACGTCAGGACTGCACTTGCTTTTCCACGTAAGGAACTGAAGCTCCTCTTTCCTCGTAAGGAATAAGCTTGTCCACGTCAGGACTCTCACATCTTGTCATCTTAAAGAACTACAAACGTCCATGTCGGGACGCTCCTTTCACCATTACGAATAAAGCTATCTGCAGGAAATAAATTGTCCACGTCAGGACACCAACACGAAGGGTGATCAATCTTGTCCATGTCAGGACTCCACACTCAATCAATACCGAGAACTCGCACCTGTCCACATTAGGACTAACACGCATCGTCAACTCGAGGAAATGTCCACGTTAGGACTCCACATTCCAACAATCTTCTCTAGCACACAGAAAACCCGTCAATAAAATTGTCCACGTTAGGACTCATCCTTCCATTGGTCCGCAAATTTCTTATCACTGACGTTACAGCAACTTTGAGGCTGACTCTACTGGGGATATTTGAAAATCATACTTCCGGACGCCTGTTCTGATAACCGGCGGTAGCCTCTGAAATTCTGATTCATGAATCCTTTGATGACCAATAGCTCTGCTTGGGGATAAGGAGAAACTTATCCTGCTGACTCTGTCGGGGAAAACACAAGAAGTTCATAAATAACTCTGCTCGGAGACAAAGAGAACTTCATCTTGACAACTCTGTGGGGAGTAGTGCCAATGCTGACCCTTCGTGAGATATCTCACGTCGCGGTCCTGAATGTTTATTGATTCACCTGAGCAAGGGCTCTCTCTACCTGCAAGAGAAACAATACTTGGAACAAACGGTTAGCCAACCTAGTTTATGTTTCAAAAATGCGTATGTTTGACGGCGATGCAATGCTCCATTTGACATGGAAATGCTACACTTTTATTTGGTGGATGCAAGTACGACCCTATATGCCGATGCAACTGCAGACTTGAACTGCTGGGTACAGAAACTGCTTCAACAAAATAAATGCTGTAGATAATGCCAACTCCGCTGGGGATAGCCAGGTGCTACAGAATCATTCCAGCAAAATAAATGCTGGAAGAGGGGAGTCGACTCGGCTGGGAAATGGGGAACTTAAACCAAACATTTCGTTGAAGTAATACCCTGCTGGGGCATACAACTCTGCTGGGGAACAGCAGATGCGCCTGGTATAATTGAACTTCTGCGGGAAAGTGAACGGATATCATACGGTATTTTGACAAAATAAATGCCACGACCCACACCAACTCTGCCGGGGAGAGCCTTAATCTTTGAGTTCCATTGGGAGGAATACTTGCTGAGAAGAGAATTCCACTGGGGATGGGATGATTCTCTTGGGAAAAATCAATTGAATCCGCTAGGGGAGAGTAAATGACCCGGCGGGGGGAAAGTAAACTGCCTGAATACAACTCACAAATGTTAATCTTTTGCGGCTAAACCACTCTGCTTGAGATACACTGTCTGACTACAGCCTACAATCTTGGAACCGCCAATTCTGCTGAGGATAAACGACTCTGCGGGAACACGTCCTTTTGGATAGGCTACGACTAGCCGGGGAATTCGATCCTTCTTCAGTAAGGAACATGCATGACCTGCGTGGAGATCGAGTCTTTTACTACTGCAGTCTCTTGATCATCTTCCTCGTACGACTATGAGACCTGCAACAACACAAACAAGACAAGACAAATCTATGCAACCAAGTCGATTCAGGTTAGTGACGTTATTTTCAGTTAATTCAAAGCTTTAGCAACTGTTGGCAAGGGCCAGTGACGTTATGCACATGTTAGTTTCATCAAACTTAGGCGTTAATCATGCACAAAACCGTAAAGAACAGTGTCAAGTACTGAATAACATATTTTATTGATTGGGCCCCTGAATGGGCGGAGTTTTTGTACACGGAATGTAACTCCTGAAAAGAGGAAGCTACACAAAGCAAATATACAAGTATACACAGGAAGCATAAATATATCGACAAACTAAATTCGTACACATGTCGGCAACGGGATGCAGATGAACACCACGAACTGACCCTCTTATGACTCGTCCGACTCTAACACTTTTCCCGGTATTCCTACTTCTGAAAAGGTTGTACCAGATAACCGATCCTCCCCGTTATATTCTCCCGCATTGATGCTCAGTGCAATATCAAATTCGGACCGCAGTCATTTGCTTTTCGAATCCCTAACTTTTTGCGTGAACCGCCCTTTACGGGTTTTCAATTCACCGGGATACCGTTTTTTTGCCGAAGCCGCCCAGTGTAGGTTTTCAACTTCGCGGGTGTACATTTTTCAATTTTATCCCTAACTTTTGCCCGAACCTTTCATTCTGTTTTTGGTTCGCCAGGATGCCCCATTTTTGCCTGGACTCTCTTTTTCTGTCCAGCGGGTCTATTTTAAGCAAAGTATTTTTTAACTGCGTCCGAATTCACAGGCGACGTAAAGTCTTCACCGTCCATGGTGGACAACAATAATGCTCCTCCTGAAAAGACTTTCCTGAAAACGTATGGCCCTTCGTAGTTGGGGGTCCACTTGCCCCTGTGATCTGCTTGCGGCGGGAGAATCCTTTTCAGCACAAGGTCGCTCGTCTGAAAGCTTCGCGGATGTATCTTCTTGTCATATGCTTTCTTCATTCGGCTCTGGTATAAACGACCATATGCTAGAGAAGCTAGCCTCTTCTCGTCCATCAAACTCAGTTGATTCAACCTATCTTTCACCCATTCTGCCTCGTCCAGCTGAACGTCTCGCAATACCCTCAGAGAAGGGATCTCGACTTCCAATGGTAATACCGCTTCCATTCCGTATACTAACGAGAACGGGGTTGCCCCGGTTGATGTGCGTACCGTCGTACGATAACCGTGCAAAGCGAAAGGTAGCATCTCATGCCAATCCTTATAGGTCACCACCATTTTCTGAACGATCTTCTTGATATTCTTATTGGCCGCCTCGACAGCGCCATTCATCTTGGGTCGGTAAGGGGAGGAGTTGTGATGTTCGATCTTGAAATTCTGACAGAGCTCCTTCATCATTTTGTTGTTCAGTTTTGAACCATTATCCGTGATTATCCGCTCGGGAATCCCATATCGGCAAATGATATCTCTCTTGATGAATCTGGCCACCACTTGCTTCGTTACATTTGCATAAGAAGCCGCTTCCACCCATTTGGTGAAATAATTGATTGCTACTAAGATGAACCGATGCCCGTTAGAAGTTGTCGTCTCGATCTTTCCAATCATATCGATTCCCCACATCGAGAAGGGCCATGGCGATGACATCACATTTAGAGGACTCGGAGGCACATGGATCTTATCAGCGTAGATCTGGCATTTGTGGCACTTTCTCGCAAACTTGAAACAATCAGTTTCCATAGTCAGCCAAAAATAACCTGCCCGCAGCAGCTTTCTTGTCATAGCATGCCCGCCAGCATGCGTACCAAAGGTACCCTCGTGTATTTCCTCCATGAGCAGCTTTGCCTCTCGTTCGTCTACACAACGCAACAGCACCAAATCGTGGTTTCTTCTGTATAAGACGCCATCCGGGTTCAAATAGAAATTGTCTGCTAATCTCCTAAGAGTCTTCTGATCTTGACTGGATGCCCCAGCCGGATACTCTTTATTCTTCAGGAAATTAAGGATATCAAAATACCATGGTTGGTCATCAGATGCTTCATCAATAGCAAATACATAAGTTGGCCGAGAGATGACGATTCGGGGAGCCTCGTTCCAGAAGTTGACTTTGTACATGGAAGACAAAGTGGCCAGGGCGTCAGCCATTTGATTCTCTGCCCGCGGTACGTGATGCAATTCAACCTTGTCGAAGAAAGGCAATAATCTCCTTGCATAATTCATGTAATGTATCAAATTGGGTTGTCGCGTCTCCCATTCCCCTTTGATCTGATTCACCACCAGAGCTGAGTCTCCGTATACGTCCAGATGTTTGATTCTCAAATCAATGGCTTCTTCAAGCCCCATTATACAAGCTTCGTATTCGGCTTCATTATTAGTAACGGCAAAGGTCAATCGGGCAGTAAACGGGATGTGCGACCTGTGTGGCGTAGTGATGATTGCCCCTATTCCGCTACCGTAGGCATTCACAGCTCCGTCGAATATCATCTTCCATTTAGAACCCAACTCTGGCCCCTCGTCTGGCAACGGCTCTTCACAATCCTTCATCTTTAGGTACATGATATCCTCGTCAGGAAAATCAAACCTCATCGATTGGTAATCTTCAATAGGCTGCTCCGCCAGATACTCAGACAGCACACTCCCCTTTATCGCCTTTTGCGAGACGTATTGAATGTCATATTCAGTCAAGACCATCTGCCAACGGGAAATTCTTCCTGACAACGCCTGCTTTTCAAATACATATTTGATAGGATCCATCTTCGAGATGAGCATGGTTGTATGATTCAGCATGTATTGCCTCAAACGCTTGGCGGCCCAAGCTAGCGCGCAACAAGTTTTCTCAAGCATTGAGTATCGAGATTCACAATCTGTAAATTTCTTACTCAAGTAATAAATCGCATGCTCTTTTCTCCCTGTCTCGTCGTGTTGACCGAGAACACAACCCATGCTTCCCTCAAGAACCGTCGAATACATGATCAAGGGTCTACCTGCCACTGGGGGTATCAAAATAGGAGGCTCCTGCAAATACTGCTTTATTTTATCGAACGCCTTTTGACAATTTTCGTTCCATGTTACAGCTTGATCTTTCTTCAACAGCTTGAATAATGGTTCACACGTGGCAGTTAGGTGAGATATGAACCGAGCAATGTAGTTCAACCTCCCTAAGAACCCGCGCACCTCTTTCTCTGTTTTAGGAGTCGGCATTTCTTGTATCGCTTTTATTTTAGCAGGATCGACCTCTATTCCTCTTTCGCTTACGATAAATCCCAACAGCTTACCCGATCTTACCCCGAAGGTACATTTGTTAGGGTTCAGCCTCAGCCTGAACTTCCTAAGCCTTTTCAATAACTTCAGCAGATTCACGAGATGCTCTTCCTCCGTCTGGGATTTGGCAATCATATCATCAACATAAACTTCGATCTCTTTATGCATCATGTCATGGAAAAGAGTCGTCATCGCACGCTGATATGTTGCCCCAGCATTCTTCAAACCAAAGGGCATCACTTTGTAGCAAAATGTTCCCCAAGGCGTTATGAAAGTAGTCTTCTCCATATCCTCTGGTGCCATTTTAATCTGATTATAGCCTGAAAAGCCATCCATGAAGGAGAATACGGAGTATTGAGCAGTATTATCAACTAACACGTCGATATGAGGAAGTGGAAAATCGTCTTTTGGGCTTGCTCTATTCAAATCTCTATAATCCACGCACATCCGAACCTTGCCATCTTTCTTTGGCACTGGTACGATGTTAGCAACCCATGAGGGATATTTTGTCACGGCCAGGAAACCAGCGTCCCACTGTTTTTGAACTTCCTCTTTGATCTTCATTGCCATATCTGGTCGAGTTCTGCGAAGCTTTTGTTTGACCGGCGGGCAATCTTCTTTCAGTGGCTGGCGATGCACAACCATGTCTGTATCGAGCCCTGGCATATCTTCATATGACCAAGCGAATACATCATTATACTCCCTGAGCATTTCAACCAGTCTTCGCTTGATATCACTCTGCAGTGCGGCTCCGATACGAATATTCTTCTCAACCCCTTTCGACCTCAAGTTGATAATTTCAATGACCTCATCATGAGGCAGAATGGCTCTTTCCTCTTGCTTCACCAACCAAGACAGTTCTTCAGGAACATCACTATCTTCGACAACCTCTTCTTCGGCCTGAAATACCGGGTGCTCAAAGTCGGGACGAGTCATAGGTGGTTCAAGGATGTCATCTGAAAATGTTATCCTGCAAAAGGAACGGTTAAGTGCTTCAAAATGCGTATAAAGTGAACAACCATGTTGCCATTTTATTGAAAAATATAAAACAAGAAAGACAGGGATTACAGTATTTGCACATGAAAAAACGCCATTTATTTAATGATTGACACGCACTGTTCATAACAACACAGCCCTAAGCAAATCCTGATGCCCCGGGCAAGACATCAGATTATTCAACAATTAATAAAGCAAAGCATTACTGTTTAAAGGTCACAGGAACAAGCTCCTGAATAGACCAGTTGCACAGTCCTTGTCCTGGCGTGCTTGGCTGAATCCAGGCATCCATATCACAGTCGCTGTCTCCTTCGTCAGACTCCGAAGCAGCATTGACGGCTTCATGACACACTCCACTGGCAGAGATGGTGATTGGCCATCTGAAACGGGGTGCCCCCATGGCAGGAGTTGACGACGACGGTTGGTATCCCAGCCCGAACCGGTCCATCTTCACAGGAATGTCCAGCACTTTGCCCCAGCCCTTTGCTTCTCCTGCTTCTACTAGAGCTTGAGCTTCTTTATACGATGAGACGGCTATCTCTGGCACTTTGCTCGGCCCGGGACCTTTGTCCTTGATGCGCAAACCTTCAAATGCCTGGCAGGGTGTTTCGTGGATTTCTCCGTCGACCTCCACATATTTAAATGACGACAGATGGCTGACCAGGATGTCCTCTTCCCCGCATACGGTGACTACGCTGTCTCCGACCATATATTTCAACTTCTGATGTAGGGTAGACGTGACTGCCCCCGCCCCATGAATCCAGGGTCTTCCAAGCAAGCAGCTGTACGCCGGCTGTATATCCATAAAATAAAACTCAGTTGCAAACACCTCCGGCCCCACCTGTAGAGGCAATGTGATCGACCCAAAGACTGTTCTCCGCGTGCCGTCAAACGCTCTGACTACCAAGTCGCTGGGCGTTGTAACACGGTGGGAGAACTGACTTTAAACAATGTTGCGGATAGCAAGAGTCGCCACCGACTTTTATTTTATCCATAAGGAAAGGTTATAAAAGAACAGGAAAGACCTTAGAGAATATTTTGGGTCCGGGGGGTAGGTTATGAAAAGGGAAGGTGTTAGCACCCTTTTCATCCATGGTTATCCATGGGCTCTTAGGTACTTAAGCTCACTTTTGAATTGTTTTGAAAGTGTAGTGTGTGAATAGCAAAAAATTTCAGAATAGTTTAATAATAATCCGTGTATGGATGTGAAAAAAACTTGTTTGAAAATTTTGTTGGAAATTTGTTTAAGTGTGAAAAAGTTTTGAGGTGAGCAAGTATCTAGGAGTAGCCTACCCTAATGTTTTAAGGTCTTTCTTATTCTTTATCCTTTCCTTAGTAAGACTATCCCTACTATAATGGAGTAGGTAGCCCTTACTTTGGATGTTAAGGGATATGTGAGGGACAATTTGACTTTGAAGGCCATTGTGGGATGTAATAAGCACATATAAGGGACCATCATCATTTTTCGAAAGGGACTCGATTCGTAAAGGCAACCATAAGGGACTTTGATGATTTTTCTGTTTGAGGGACTTGCTTTATACACCCCACTTAACCATTATTCGTAGGCAACTTGAGAGATATCCTTAGGAAGTGAGACGGCGATTAAAATCGACTTACGTGTGTGACGTGTTTATTTTAATTATCTTTATTTAAAAGTGATCTAAATTTATTTTAATATTACATACATGTTGTTACACTCCCTAATTACTAACCATAATAATAATTAAATAATTAAACAACTTTACATCCAAGAAACAATTACAAAATAATAAGCAAAATAATTAAATAAAATATAAATAAGCAATAATAAATAATAAAGGGGGTTAATTCTAAGTTTACTCTGCAAGACATCGCATCTTGTGCCTACGTATCCTTACGGGAGCGGAATCAGAGTAATCGTAGTTCCCCTCAATAGGGAGGTTAGAAACTTCTTGACTGTGGTCAAGGTCTCAAGGGGAATAAACGCATCTTAAGGACACGCTTACGTGGAGTGTAGAAACTCCAAATCTCTACGTTGAAATGTTAAGTTGTAATTAGGGTTAAATTAGGGATTCCACGGCGGGAAACCCTAAAATGAGCGCGGCGGCTCTTTGACCTAATGCTAAGGGTAAAATTGTAATTTTGCCTGCGGCGAGGCATTTGTGAAAATTAGGGTTTGTAGTTTGTAGTTTTGAGGATTTGAAATTGAATGTGTGAAGTTTTACGGACTATTGGCGCGGCGGCCAAACAGTTAGACCTAACCTTCGGATGTGTGCAATGTGACAGAAATAATAGTAAACGCGTGAGATAATTGAATCATGCAAACAGAGAGATAATGTCATAATTTAAACCATGCAAGCAGAAATTTAAAGGCAGAATTTAAAGAGCGATTGTTAAGTTCGCGAGGTTACATGAGAGGAGCAGATACAATATGATAATGAAATTTGAATTGAACAATAATAAAATAAAATAAATAACGGTTCTAGTTATTATTTTAAAAAAAAGATTTTAGTTATTATTTTAAATTTATCTAAAAAAAAGTTTTTCTTAAAAATAATAGGTTTTCATATTAATTTGGAAAAGATGTTAATGTTATTTATTTTAAAAAACAGATTTTTATATTATAACAAATTTTAATAAATTAATGATAACAATAATAATAATAATGGTAATAATAATGATAATAATGATAATAATAATAAATAATGATAATAATAATAATAATAATAATAATAATAATAATAATAATAATAATAATAATAATAATAATAATAATAATAAAGCAATAATGAATTTTAAATGTGCCAAATAACCCAACAATGTTGCTAACGCAGAAATGCGCTCATCGCAACCAGATCTAAATCGGACGAAACAAAATTTATCGCAAAGAAAAAGAAATTAAGCAAAAAATAGTATTATTGCTCACACAAAAATGCGATCATCGCAACCAGATCGAACTAACACAAATGTCACGCGTCATGCACACAAATGTGCAAACATCGTATCGACATAATTCGATCAAAAAATCTTATATATATAAACTCTAACAATTTAAAAATTATATATATATAAACGTAACAGTAATAGATAAAGAAAAAGAAATAACGGTAATAGATGAAGAAAAAGAAATAACGGTAAAAGATGAAGAAAAAGAAACAACAGTAATAGATGAAGGAAAAGAAATAACGGTAAACGATGAAGAAAAAGAAACAATAGTAATGGATGAAGAAGAAAACTAAATAACGGCAAACGGCACTCACTCCTCTTAGGTTTTTTTCATTCTCTCCCTTTTTTCCAACAAGGCAACACATGTATATATAGGGAACAAATTAGGGTTAACACCAAATTGTCAATAATGTCCCTAAAGCCCATTTTAAAGCCCAAACTAAATAATTAGTTAAGAAAAAAATAAAATTTAAATAATTTAAAATAATTGAAATAAACTTAAAATAAAAACTAATAATCCTATTGATTCCTAAAATAAAAAATATTATAAAAAGAACAAAAATTTTTTCAATATTTTTTATTTTATGATTTTTTGGATATTTTTATGAATAATTTAGAAAAAAGTGAAAAAAATAATATTTTAAAAAATGATTTAATTAAAATACGAAAATAATAATTAAATAATAATAAAAAACTATTTTTGTTATTTTTTTAATGAAAGATAGAAAAATTTAGAGTAAAAATAATAAAAACAAAAAAAAGTGACAAAGGTGAGATTCGAACTCTCAACCTCTCACACTCATAACTCCTTACACATGTCCTCCTGCCAATTGTGCCATTTTTACTTTTTAGAAAAAAAATGCATGCCATATGATATTTACCTCTCTTTGATGTTGGCAAAAAAAATCATGAAGTTTGACTTTGGTTTGACCACAGTTGACCTCAGTTTGACCTTTTAACTGCATTGACTGCTTTTGACTTATCTGATCATCTGACTGAGCAAACTTTTGAGAAAAGTCTTGAAACTTGACATGGGGGTTCTTATACACATATAAGATGTTATGAAGCTCACTTGAAGTCTTGGAAGTCCATTTAGCCTGATTAAAGTCAAAACCCTAGTTTTGGATGCACTGTTTAGGAGGTGCATTGTCTGAGGGAATTGTCAACTCTTCTGACCAATTGTGAACTTTGTGAACCTTGTGAACCTTCTTGGAACACAAAGTCTTGTATTGTGAGGGCAAATTTTGGGGTGCAACAGCTGCCCCTGTTCAATTTTCTGAAACCTGAGGTGTTAGATTGGTATATTTGCCAGTCGTAACCTGGAAGGTTGAAGGGGATTGAACACAAAAGCCCAAAAATTTGCACTCACCAGTGCATGGAGTGATATTGATGGTTGGTTGAACATGATTGAGTGGGCTTAAAGATGCCACTAGGGGAAAGTTCTTCAATAGTATAATGAGAACTGTCAGGAGTCTGGAGTAATACTGATGTAACAGCATGTCTTCATGAGGATAGAGCAATCAATAATGATAACCCTAAAGCAGTCTTGAAGTGATAAATCTGACCTCAGGAGGATAGAGCAATCAATAGCTCTAAAGCAGTCTTGAAGTAATAATGGCTTCAGGAGGATAGAGCAATCAATAGCTCTAAAGCAGTCTTGAAGTAATAGAATGGCTTCAGTAGGATAGAGCAATCAACAGCTCTAAAGCAGTCTTGTGATATGTCTTCAGGAGGATAGAGCAATCAATAGCTCTAAAGCAGTCTTGAAGTAATGATTTCAGGAGGATAGAGCAATGGATAGCTCTAAAGCAGTCTTGAAATAATAATGTAATTTCAGGAGGATAGAGCAATGGATAACTCTAAAGCAGTCTTGAAATAATTAGATGGCTTCAGGAGGATAGAGCAATGAATAGCTCTAAAGCAGTCTTGAAGTAGTAATATGACCTCATGAGGATAGAGCAATGAATAGCTCTAAAGCAGTCTTGAAGTAATAGGATGATTTCAGGAGGATAGAGCAATCAGTAGCTCTAAAGCAGTCTTGAAGTCATGAGAGGCTATCAGGAGGATAAAATAACCCTGAGGTTACAATAAAGCAGTCCCAAAGTAATAAGAAGCTCATCAGGAGGATAAAGTAACCCTGAGGTTACAATAAAGCAGTCCCAAAGATCATAAGATTGTTTGTTGGATAATTAACCTGAAAACAAGGTAGCATTCTGTATAACAACATTAGTTTATGCTTTATGTATGCATGTATGACATGATGCACTTAGGTAATGTACTATAGACATATATGTTATGGTATGATGTAAATGATGTATGTATGCTATGACACTGCTGGAAGTGTCTGGATATCCTTGTATAACAACTGCTGGCCAAGGAAAATAAATCCCGATTCGTTGTTGAAGAATATATAACCCTCCGTCTGCTGGGGATAACAAGGTATAGATAACCTCCCGTTGTTGGGGATAACAAGGTATAGATAACCTCCCGTTGTTGGGGATAGTAGGGTATAGATAACCTTCGTTTTCGTTTGATAGTAGGATAAGTATAACATCCCGTCTTCGTTCATCGTGCCCTTATTGGAAAGTAATTTCCCGTATATCCGTATGAGGATAAAAAAGATGGATATAAATTCCAGGGGAGATTAGACTTTGTGAAAATGGATTAGTCCTACTGATGGTTTGTAACTGTCTTGTAAAGATGAACCGGCGAAGCTTCGTTGAAATCCTTCCCTCGTTCGTCCTTAGTAAATACTATTACTGCATTTTCATGCATTTCTGGTAAACATCAATCATATTAAAAGCATACATGCGTTTCTGGTAAACATCAATCATATTCAAAGGCATACATACATTCAAACACAACCAATGGACGTTTCGCTTATGTAAATAGGGTAAAAGTGAATCTGGATTCAAAAGATGGAATTTATTTATATCAAAAGTGACCCATACACGGGTAAGTTTGTACAAGGAGACATAAACCCTAGTAAGAGAATTTTGTCATGAAGTTTTACAAAAAGAATCAGCTATGTGGGAAATAATCCTATTGAGTTTCAATTCTACTATTGCCACTCAAGTATCTCATCTTCTTGCTGTTGAGACGGAAACGATTGGATTGAGCTTTATCTGTTTGAGCTTGAGTAAGTAGTACAACTGGTTGCAGTTTCATGAGTGATCCAAACGAGACATAGTCATACGCTTTAATCCCTAACTTTTGCCTGGATTGCCCTTTCAGGTTTTCAATCCACCGGGATACCCTTTTTTGCCCAAGCCGCCTTTTCAGGTTTTCGACTTGCCGGGTGTACATCTTTTTATATATATATCCCTAATTTTGCCCAAACCCTTTTGGTTTGCCGGGATGCCCTTATTTTTGCCTAGGCCTGTCAACCTAGCGGGTCTCTTTTTATGCGTAGTATTTTTTAACTATGTCTGCGTTTACAGGTTGTGGGAAGTCTTCACCATCCATTGTAGTCAGTATCATGGCACCTCCTGAGAACACTGTCTTGACTACAAATGGTCCCTCATATGTTGGAGTCCACTTGCCCCTAGGATCACCCTGTGGTAATATGATACGCTTGATTACCAAGTCACCAGCCTGATATACCTTTGGCTTAACCTTCTTGTTAAAAGCTTTGATCATCCGTTTCTGGTACATCTGGCCATGACAAACTGCTGCTAACCTTTTCTCATCAATCAAATTTATCTGGTCAAGTCGAGTCTGAATCCACTCATCTTCATCCAAGCCTGCATCCTTCATAATTCTCAAGGAGGAGATCTGAACTTCAATAGGCAGAACTGCTTCCATACCATAGACTAAGGAGAATGGGGTTGCCCCTGTTGAAGTACGTATTGTAGTACGATAACCATGCAGAGCAAATGGTAACATCTCGTGCCAATCCTTGTAAGTAACAGTCATCTTTTGTACAATCTTCTTAATGTTCTTATTAGCAGCTTCAACTGCCCCATTCATCTTTGGACGATACGGAGAAGAGTTGTGATGCTTAATCTTGAACTGCGTACAGAGATCAGTAATCATAGTGTTGTTCAGATTAGAGCCATTGTCAGTGATAATCCTTTCAGGGATACCATACCTACATATGAGATTATTCTTAATGAACCGAGCCACAACATTCTTAGTCACAGATGCAAATGAAGCTGCCTCTACCCACTTCGTGAAGTAATCAATAGCAACCAGGATGAAACGATGCCCATTAGAAGCAGTAGGCTTGATCTCACCAATCATATCAATGCCCCACATGGCAAAGGGCCAAGGAGCAGTCAACATATTCAATGGAGATGGAGGTACATGTACTTTATCAGCATAGATTTGACATTTGTGACATGTTCTGGAGTGTTGATAGCAATCAGCTTCCATGGTAGACCAATAGTAACCTGCTCTCAAAATCTTCTTTGCCATGGTATGACCACTAGAATGAGTGCCAAAGGTCCCATCATGCATCTCTTCTATAATTTCTGTAGCTTCCTTCTTATCCACACAACGAAGCATAGTTGAATCATGATTACGCTTATACAGAATGCCATTACTCAGACAGAATTTAGCAGAAAACCTTCTCAGGAACTTCCTATCTTTGACAGATGCCCCTTCAGGGAACTCCTGAGCTTCAAGATAGTTTTTCACTTCATAGAACCAAGGCTTCTCCTCTGCCCCTTCAGTGTCAATCTCATTGTAGTATGCAGGCTTCTCAAATCTATCAATGGTAATCTTGGGAGCTTCATCATCCCAGCTGATCTCAAACATAGATGCCATGGTGGCCAATGCGTCTGCCAACTGATTCTCTCTTCGTGGAATATGTCCAAAAGTAATCTCTTTGAAATGTGGGATCAAAGACAACACATGTTCTCTGTAAGGAATGAGATTATCATGCTTTGTATCCCAATCTCCTTTAATCTGACTTACTACCAGAGCTGAATCTCCATACACCTCAAGGAACTGAATCTTCATATCAATAGCAACTTGCATACCCATGATACATGCCTCATACTCAGCCATGTTATTGGTACAATAGAAACAAAGTCTGGCAGTAATCGGGGTATGACAACCTTCAGGGGAACTAATCACAACACCAACACCATTACCATGTGCATTGGAGGCACCATCAAAAACCATAGTCCATCGGGATCCTTGTTCAGGTCCGTCATATTGTCCAGGTTCTTTGGTAACAGACATAATGTCTTCATCAGGGAACTCAAAATTCATTGACTGGTAATCATCTACTGCTTGATGAGCCAAATGATCAGCAACAACACTCCCCTTAATGGCCTTCTGAGTAGTATATTGTATATCATATTCCGTCAAGATCATTTGCCATCTTGCAATTCTTCCGGAGAGAGCAGGTTTCTCAAATATGTACTTGATTGGATCCATCTTCGAAATCAACAAGGTAGTATGGGTCAACATATACTGTCTTAGTCGGCGAGCAGCCCATGCCAAAGCGCAGCAAGTTTTCTCGAGCAGTGAGTATCTTGTTTCACAGTCGGTAAACTTTTTGCTAAGGTAGTATATTGCCTGCTCTTTTCGACCAGACTCGTCATGTTGCCCCAATACACACCCCATTGAGTTGTCTAATACTGTTAAATACATAATCAAGGGTCTTCCATCAACTGGTGGCATTAAAATTGGAGGTTCTAGCAAATATCTCTTGATTTCATCAAAGGCAGTCTGGCACTCATCATTCCATTCCATCACCTGATCTTTCTTCAACAACTTGAAGATTGGCTCACAGATGGTAGTTAATTGGGAAATAAATCTTGCAATGTAGTTCAATCGTCCCAAGAAACCTCTAACCTCCTTCTCAGTACGGGGAGCTGGCATCTCTCGTATAGCTTTCACTTTTGCAGGATCCACTTCAATACCTTTTCCACTGACAATGAAACCCAGGAGCTTTCCAGATCTAACTCCAAAAGTACACTTGTTTGGATTTAATCTCAACCTGTATTTCTTCAACCTCTCAAACAACTTGTGCAGATGATCAAGATGTTGTTCTTCATTCTGAGACCTGGCTATCATATCATCCACATATACCTCTATCTCATGATGAATCATATCATGAAACAAAGCCACCATGGCACGCTGATATGTTGCCCCTGCATTCTTCAAACCAAATGGCATTACCTTATAGCAAAAGGTGCCCCACTGTGTCACAAATGTAGTCTTCTCCATATCTTCAGGTGCCATCTTGATTTGATTGTAACCAGAGAAACCATCCATAAAAGAGAATACCTTATGCTGAGCAGTGTTGTCTACCAGAATATCAATATGAGGAAGTGGAAAGTCATCTTTAGGGCTAGCCTTGTTCAGATCTCTGTAGTCTACACACATACGTACCTTACCATCTTTCTTAGGAACTGGTACCACATTTGCAACCCACTGAGGATAAGAAGTTACGGCCAAGAACCCTGCATTGAACTGTTTCATTACCTCTGCTTTGATCTTTTCTGACATTTCAGGACACATACGACGAACCTTCTGCTTCTTTGGACGACAATCTTCTTTCACTGGCAAACGGTGAACCACAATGTCTGTATCCAACCCTGGCATATCTTCATAAGACCAAGCAAAGATCTCCACATAGTCACGTAGCATCTGAATCAACCTGCTCTTGACACTGTCCTCTAAATCAGCCCCTATCTGGACCTCTTTTCTGTTTTCTTCAGTTCCCAGATTCACAACTTCGACTGGCTCTTCATGTGGCTGTATAGCTTTCTCTTCTTGTTGTAACAACCTAGCAAGCTCTACAGGTATTTCACAATCGTCCTCGTTTTCGTCTTCAGTTTGATAGATCGGATTCTCGAAATCATAATTGGCAATAGTAGAACTGTTATCAACAGGATCCAGAGTGGATGAGGATCTGCATTTTAGTGACGTGGGTGTGTGTAAGAACACATAGCTGATAAAGCAAAAATAAAAGAAAAAGAAAGACAAGGAACACAATGTTTACGAAAACGAAACGTCCACTGATTTTATTGAATGAAGTATGCAAATGAAATGACAACCCGTAACAAGCACACCATGGTGCCCCGGGTAAGGCACATGGCTTGAAAGTTTTAATTGTTCCAGAAATTATAAATTTAAAAACATAATACAGTAATAGTATTTACTCCTGACTAAAGGAGATAGGGATAACATCTTCAGCTGTCCAATTATTGAGTCCAGCACCCACAGTAGGAAAAATCCATGCCTCCAAGTTGTAGTCTTCATCTTGATCTCCCACAGCATTGATAGCCCCTTGATTGGTGATACGAACAGCACGAGCACGACGAACAGCCTTCTGGGACTCTGCAGTGAAACCCAAACCAAACTTGTCAGACTTGTATGGAATATCAGGAATCTGACCCCAAATAGTACAACCACCTTCTTCCACCACAGCTTTTGCATCATTGAGGGAGGCCATTGCCATTGTTGGAGGGTTTCTGATGACCACAGGAACCTTCTTCACAGCAGGAGGAGTCACACAATCCTTAACAGCCCAGGGAACCACTTCAAATGACTGACATGGAGTTTCAATGTATTCACCTTCTACTTCCAGATACTTGAAAGTGTTTACATGGCTGACAAAGTATTCTTCCTCTCCAAAGACAGTAACAACTTTTCCATTCACCGGATATCTCAACTTTTGATGTAATGTGGAGGTCACAGCACCTGCCCCATGGATCCAGGGACGACCAAGCAGACATGAGTACGAAGGACGAATATCCATCACATAGAATGTAGCGGTAAACACCTGAGAGCCAACCTTGATTGGAAGATCAATTTCCCCATGCACTACTCTTCTAGAACCATCAAAAGCCTTTACCACAATATTACTGGGCTTCAATACCGTATCTTTAGGACTCAGCTTGTTCAGGACTTCCTTAGGCAACACATTCAGAGAGGAACCATTGTCTATCAGCACATGAGACAGGGTAGTGCCCCTGCATTCAATTGAAATATGCAAGGCCCTGTTATGATCCCTCTTGGCAGGGGTCAAGTCAGCATCAGAAAATCCTAACCCGTTGTCATAGGTCAGGTGAGCAACACAATTCTCAAACTGGTCCACAGAAATTGCACTGGGTACATGAGCCATCTTTAGAAACTTGATCAATGACTTGGCATGAGCCTCAGAACATAATAACAGGGAGAGCATAGAAATCTTTGAGGGAGTATGCCCCAGCTGATCAACAATATCATAATCACTCTTGCGAATGATTTTCAATACTTCTTCCATCTGCTTAGAGAGGTCATCAGCAGCTGGCACATCAGTAGATACAGGCTCAATAACAGGACCCTTGCCCCGAGCATCAGTGGTGGAAGTAACAGCAGGAGTAACTGCACTCTTAGAAGCAACTGGAGGAGAGAAGACTCTTCCACTACGAGTGATCTTGCTAGATCCAGCAATATTATCAATGTCAACAGGCATATCAGGTAAAGGCTCCTGCTTGACACCATGGATGTAAACATCAGACCCATAGTGCCAAGGCACAGCTTTGTCAGATGTATAAGAAATAGGACCAGGAGTGGTAATGATCAGAGGAGCTACTTTGGCTTCAGCGACAACTTTCACAGGACCTTCAGCAGTAATCTTGATTGGGCCCTGATGAGTGATTTTAATGGGACCCTTTGAAGTGATTCTTAGTGGTACTTTGTCAACCATGTCAACCTCTTCAATCTTCTTACCCTGAGTCAGATGATCCACCATACTTTCTACAGATGCTGGTCTTCTTTCAAACACTATAGTATATTTATCCATGAGACGTTGAATCCCATCTCTCAAAATGAAGCAACTATCCGGCTTATAGGTACAATATAGACAATCTTCATGACAACCTGGAAAGATCCCAGCTTGTACTAACCTCTTTTTGATAACAGACAATGGTGTGCTCAACTCCATAACTGAATAGACATGCAGATCTTCATCAATATCTTCATCAATGGCGTTGACAGTCTTCTCGTGGTTTGGCATTGGAGCTGTAATCACATTTGGAGTACCTGGTGGATCAAACTCAATTTCTCCAGCATCAATCATATCCTGAATTTTGTTCTTCAAGACCCAACAGTTATTAGTATCATGTCCTGGACAGTTTGAATGATATGCACATCGTGCATTGGGATTGTACTTGGGAGAGGTAACATTGGGATTCTGAGGAGCTTCCCTCAGGGTAATAAGTTCAGCCTTCAACAAGTGTTGCAATGCCTGAGCCATTGACATGTTGATCTTCGTGAACTGTCTTCTAGCCCTCTGTTGGTTGCCTTGAGGCTGCTCTGTTGTTGCAGGAGTTGGATTTGAAATATGAACTGCACTAACAGACTGATGCCTTCTGTTACGATCAGGCTGACCATACACAGCATTAGATTCTTTCTTCCCAGTGGGAGGCTTCTTTGCAGCTCCTGATGAAGAAGTGCCCACTTGGATCTTACCACTCTTGATACCATTCTCTACTCGCTCTCCTGTCATGATCAACTCAGTGAAGCCAGATGATGAGCTTCCAATGAGATGACTGTAAAACGGACCATTCAGCGTACACATGAACATATCAACCAACTCCCTATCAGTCAAAGGGGGTTGAACTCTTCCAGCTAAGTCTCTCCACTTCTGAGCATATTCCTTAAAGCTTTCTTTGGCACCCATAGACATGCTTTGAAGCTGCATGCGAGTGGGGGCTAAGTCAGCATTGTATTGATACTGCTTGTAGAAAGCTTCAGCAAGGTCATTCCAATCTCTGATGTTGACACTCTCCAACTGATAATACCACTCTAGCTGAGCTCCAGATAAACTCTCTTGAAAGAAATGGATCCACAACTTTTTATCAGCAGTGTGGGGTTGAATTCTTCTGACATAAGACCTCAGATGCAATTTGGGACAAGAGACCCCATCATAGACAACAAATGTAGGAACTTTGAACCCAATGGGTATGACCACCCCAGATATCAAGCTCAAATCCTCAAAATCCAGCCCAGATGATTTCTGTAATTCCATAGCATCCATTCTATCCACCAGCATCTTGAATTTGTCTTCGTTAGGCTCATGGTAGTAGTTAGCCTCAGAATCAGAGTCCCCCATAGTGTTGTGGAGACTGCCTCTCTCCTGCTCAGATTCTTCAGATTCATAGTCTTCAACATGTTCCTTGGTCTTGACAGGACCTTTGAACCTTCTTCCCATGTTGAGCAACCCAGCAGACCTTCTAGCCTTCTTAGTCTTCTTGGCCAGCAGTGTCTTCAATTCATCCTGCCCCTTGGATAGGTTCAGGATCAGCTCTTGGAACTGTGCATTCTGTGCCTGGAGATCCTTAACTGATTGTTCAAGAGCCATTGCTGAAATAAACAGCGAGAAGATGAGAAACCTGTGCACAATTATAAACCTGTGATGCAATGATATGGGAATGCATATGCAATGTTTTCAAGGACCGCAGGATTTAAATTTGCTTAAACAATCAAGAAAGTAACTTTTTATTAGTAATAACTTGTTTTGCCTTTTAGGCTTACAAAAAATGAAAACGAAATAAGTACAAAAGATGGGGTTTTAAGTCTCCCATGGACGTTTCCTCTTTGTGTTGAGGTATGAGTTGAGGTTTCGTTCCTCATGAAGTAGCTTTGTTAGCTCTAGGATCCTTGCTTGGCCTGCTTTGTAATGAGCCTCGAAAGTATCCCTTTGCTCTTTCAGTTGGATCCATGATCTCTGCAAGTCTTCCATATCAGTAGGCATGTCTGGGTGAAGGATGGTATAAGCTGTGTCTCCTTCAGCAACAGGTTCCATGGTAACTGGTAGGACGGCAGGATATGGCATCATGAGTGTCTGAGCACGAGATCGTACCCATCTGAGATAAGCCTCCATAGGAATAGTGTACTTAGGCTCCAGTGTCTTGCTGTCAATCCTGTTTACCTTTCCCCAAGCTCGGATGAATCTCTGACGGTAACCCTGAAGATCGTTGTCGTAATCAAACACAATGCCCTGAATCAACATGTCATGTGGACCATCGCTCCGGGCGTAACCAAACTGTCGTAAAGCTAGAGATGGGTTGTAGGTGATGCCTCCTCTTATGCCTAGAAGTGGCACATTAGGAAACTCCCCACAACGGTCAATGATGGTGACATTCTCCATAGATCTGGAGCACCAATGGATGTCTGAGTGAGAAAGTGACATGATCCTCTTGGACCATCTGAACCCTTGCTCATTCTTCATTACTGAGCGAGGAAGGTGAGAAATAAACCACCTAGAAAGTAAAGGTATGCAGCACATCAAAGTTCCTCTTGTCCTTGTAGTACGGGTGTGAAGAGAATGTAGGATGTCTCCAAGTAAGGTAGGCACTGGATTGTGACTCAGGAATATGTTGATGGTATGAACGTCTATGAACTGATTAGGATTGGGGAACAACACTAAGCCATAAATCAATAAGGCTAAGATCTCCTCAACAGCATCGTAGCTCATAGCCTTCAAGAACATTTGAGCTTTATCCACTAATACCTTGGCAAGAATACCTTTAACTCCACTTCTCGTCTCTAGAACAATGTCAGACTTCTTCAGATGTAGAGCTGCAGCAATAACTTCTGGTTTAAGCTCCTTCTCTAAGCCTGTGAATGGCTTCTGATCAAGAACAGGTATACCCAGAAGTTTAGAGAACTCCTCCATGGTTGGAACCAGCTGATAATCAGGAAATGTAAAGCAATGGTGCTTAGGGTCAAAGAACTGAAACAGCACACTCATCATGTCTTCACTGAACCCTGAAGTAACTAGGTCCAATAAGTGACCATGTCTCTTGTTGAACTGGGAATGATCAGGCACTAGGGAAACCAACTCCTTGAGCTTAGCAGGTATCCCTACAAAGTTGATCCTGATGGTGTTTCTACAAGCAGAAGCCATGACCTGCAACAAAGAACAAAGATAAATCCTTTGGTCCTTGAAATGGTTAGGGAAAATGATATGCTTATGATGCATGATGATGTCATGATGTCATGCTCAATCACAAACATGTGGCACACACAAA
This sequence comes from Lathyrus sativus, assembly GCA_963859935.3. NCBI lineage: Eukaryota > Viridiplantae > Streptophyta > Magnoliopsida > Fabales > Fabaceae > Lathyrus > Lathyrus sativus. Next base: position 406,687,373 of record OZ012736.1, on the reverse strand, counting down.
CAAGTCACACCATAGCCCTAGGTTTAAAGGCTTGCATGAGGTTCAAAGGCAAGTACCCTCCCCTGAAGTTAGATGGTTCATCCTGTCCTACAAAAGTAACCAGGTTCTAAGGGATCTCAATATCATTGATCCTTCACAAGGGTGGTTGTTCAGAAGGCAACTTACTTGCCAACCAAAACCCTCCAAGTTTAAGATCTCAATGAGCGTAGTATCGAGTGTCAACCAACTTCAGTCTGCACCAAAGCCGGTTACCTCACTACTTTCTAAAGGCCAAGATGAGTTAACTAGGGTTCTAAAAGTCAGTTAGTGCATTGACAACATATGGCAGCCTCAATATTATCCTCAACTTGACTTAAGGAATATAAGCACCAACCAAGAAGTCGCACTAACTATGGCCACCAGATCAACCGTATCGATATACGTCGTACAGTTTCCTTGGTCTATTGCCATTTACCTAAGGTACACTAGATCCGGGTTAGGACCTTTCACACATAAGAGCACCCCAACAATATAATAATAAAGCAAACAAGGCAAACAATTTAAAGTGATCTTAATTCCTAAGGGTACCCCTCTTAAATAGATCCCCAGCAGAGTCGCCAGTTCTGTAACACGGTGGGAGAACTGACTTTAAACAATGTTGCGGATAGCAAGAGTCGCCACCGACTTTTATTTTATCCATAAGGAAAGGTTATAAAAGAACAGGAAAGACCTTAGAGAATATTTTGGGTCCGGGGGGTAGGTTATGAAAAGGGAAGGTGTTAGCACCCTTTTCATCCATGGTTATCCATGGGCTCTTAGGTACTTAAGCTCACTTTTGAATTGTTTTGAAAGTGTAGTGTGTGAATAGCAAAAAATTTCAGAATAGTTTAATAATAATCCGTGTATGGATGTGAAAAAAACTTGTTTGAAAATTTTGTTGGAAATTTGTTTAAGTGTGAAAAAGTTTTGAGGTGAGCAAGTATCTAGGAGTAGCCTACCCTAATGTTTTAAGGTCTTTCTTATTCTTTATCCTTTCCTTAGTAAGACTATCCCTACTATAATGGAGTAGGTAGCCCTTACTTTGGATGTTAAGGGATATGTGAGGGACAATTTGACTTTGAAGGCCATTGTGGGATGTAATAAGCACATATAAGGGACCATCATCATTTTTCGAAAGGGACTCGATTCGTAAAGGCAACCATAAGGGACTTTGATGATTTTTCTGTTTGAGGGACTTGCTTTATACACCCCACTTAACCATTATTCGTAGGCAACTTGAGGGATATCCTTAGGAAGTGAGACGGTGATTAAAATCGACTTACGTGTGTGACGTGTTTATTTTAATTATCTTTATTTAAAAGTGATCTAAATTTATTTTAATATTACATACATGTTGTTACACTCCCTAATTACTAACCATAATAATAATTAAATAATTAAACAACTTTACATCCAAGAAACAATTACAAAATAATAAGCAAAATAATTAAATAAAATATAAATAAGCAATAATAAATAATAAAGGGGGTTAATTCTAAGTTTACTCGGCAAGACATCGCATCTTGTGCCTACGTATCCTTACGGGAGCGGAATCAGAGTAATCGTAGTTCCCCTCAATAGGGAGGTTAGAAACTTCTTGACTGTGGTCAAGGTCTCAAGGGGAATAAACGCATCTTAAGGACACGCTTACGTGGAGTGTAGAAACTCCAAATCTCTACGTTGAAATGTTAAGTTGTAATTAGGGTTAAATTAGGGATTCCACGGCGGGAAACTCTAAAATGAGCGCGGCGGCTCTTTGACCTAATGCTAAGGGTAAAATTGTAATTTTGCCTGCGGCGAGGCATTTGTGAAAATTAGGGTTTGTAGTTTGTAGTTTTGAGGATTTGAAATTGAATGTGTGAAGTTTTACGGACTATTGGCGCGGCGGCCAAACAGTTAGACCTAACCTTCGGATGTGTGCAATGTGACAGAAATAATAGTAAACGCGTGAGATAATTGAATCATGCAAACAGAGAGATAATGTCATAATTTAAACCATGCAAGCAGAAATTTAAAGGCAGAATTTAAAGAGCGATTGTTAAGTTCGCGAGGTTACATGAGAGGAGCAGATACAATATGATAATGAAATTTGAATTGAACAATAATAAAATAAAATAAATAACGGTTCTAGTTATTATTTTAAAAAAAAGATTTTAGTTATTATTTTAAATTTATCTAAAAAAAAGTTTTTCTTAAAAATAATAGGTTTTCATATTAATTTGGAAAAGATGTTAATGTTATTTATTTTAAAAAACAGATTTTTATATTATAACAAATTTTAATAAATTAATGATAACAATAATAATAATAATGGTAATAATAATGATAATAATGATAATAATAATAAATAATGATAATAATAATAATAATAATAATAATAATAATAATAATAATAATAATAATAATAATAATAATAAAGCAATAATGAATTTTAAATGTGCCAAATAACCCAACAATGTTGCTAACGCAGAAATGCGCTCATCGCAACCAGATCTAAATCGGACGAAACAAAATTTATCGCAAAGAAAAAGAAATTAAGCAAAAAATAGTATTATTGCTCACACAAAAATGCGATCATCGCAACCAGATCGAACTAACACAAATGTCACGCGTCATGCACACAAATGTGCAAACATCGTATCGACATAATTCGATCAAAAAATCTTATATATATAAACTCTAACAATTTAAAAATTATATATATATAAACGTAACAGTAATAGATAAAGAAAAAGAAATAACGGTAATAGATGAAGAAAAAGAAATAACGGTAAAAGATGAAGAAAAAGAAACAACAGTAATAGATGAAGGAAAAGAAATAACGGTAAACGATGAAGAAAAAGAAACAATAGTAATGGATGAAGAAGAAAACTAAATAACGGCAAACGGCACTCACTCCTCTTAGGTTTTTTTCATTCTCTCCCTTTTTTCCAACAAGGCAACACATGTATATATAGGGAACAAATTAGGGTTAACACCAAATTGTCAATAATGTCCCTAAAGCCCATTTTAAAGCCCAAACTAAATAATTAGTTAAGAAAAAATAAAATTTAAATAATTTAAAATAATTAAAATAAACTTAAAATAAAAACTAATAATCCTATTGATTCCTAAAATAAAAAATATTATAAAAAGAACAAAATTTTTTTCAATATTTTTTATTTTATGATTTTTTGGATATTTTTATGAATAATTTAGAAAAAAGTGAAAAAAATAATATTTTAAAAAATGATTTAATTAAAATACGAAAATAATAATTAAATAATAATAAAAAACTATTTTTGTTATTTTTTTAATGAAAGATAGAAAAATTTAGAGTAAAAATAATAAAAACAAAAAAAAGTGACAAAGGTGAGATTCGAACTCTCAACCTCTCACACTCATAACTCCTTACACATGTCCTCCTGCCAATTGTGCCATTTTTACTTTTTAAAAAAAAAATGCATGCCATATGATATTTACCTCTCTTTGATGTTGGCAAAAAAAATCATGAAGTTTGACTTTGGTTTGACCACAGTTGACCTCAGTTTGACCTTTTAACTGCATTGACTGCTTTTGACTTATCTGATCATCTGACTGAGCAAACTTTTGAGAAAAGTCTTGAAACTTGACATGGGGGTTCTTATACACATATAAGATGTTATGAAGCTCACTTGAAGTCTTGGAAGTCCATTTAGCCTGATTAAAGTCAAAACCCTAGTTTTGGATGCACTGCTTAGGAGGTGCATTGTCTGAGGGAATTGTCAACTCTTCTGACCAATTGTGAACTTTGTGAACCTTGTGAACCTTCTTGGAACACAAAGTCTTGTATTGTGAGGGCAAATTTTGGGGTGCAACAGGCGTGCACAAGATTCCTCTAATATCCAGCTTCATCATCGCCTTCTTGGGCAGCACATTCAAAGACGATCCGGTGTCGACCAATACATGCGACATTACTGATCCTCTACACTCGACGGATACGTGCAGCGCCATATTATGATCTCTCCCTTTCGGGGTCAAATCAAAATCAGTGAAGCCCAAACTATGGCCTGCATTCACATGTGCCAACACTCCTTCCAGTTGATTCACGGAGACGTCTTGGGGTACAAAAGAAGTATCCAGGACTTTCAGCAAAGCATTTCTGTGAGCTTCCGAACACAACAGCAATGACAGGATAGATATTTTGGATGGCGTCTGCTGCAGATGCTCCACAATCTTATAATCACTTTTTCGAATCAAACGCATGAACTCTTCTACATCTTTCGATGCCGCTTCTTTTTCGCTTGCTTGCGCCGGAACGTTCTCAACCACTTTCCCTTTTTCTTTTGCTAGTCTTTCGGCCTCCACTTCAGGGGATATAAAGATCCTACCACTCCTTGTCATACCTCCTGAACCAACAACATTATCCACAGTCTCGGCTGGCTGCTTATTAACATCAATCTTTATCCCGTCACAATACACCTCCAACCCATATGACCATGGGACTGCTTTTGTGGTCTCGTACGGGATCGGCCCGGCCTTAGTTATGGTGATCGGTGGTCGCTGAGCTGGGGCGGCAATAGTGATTGTCTTTCGGGGAATCGTTACAGTGGCCACATCACTCCGATTATCTGTTACTGCCCCTGCAGGCTCTTCAGTTGCTGCCCGGTCAAACTGGAATATGCCTTCATCAATTAAAGCCTGAATGCCTTTCTTCAAATCATCACACCCCCCAGCTAGGGTCCAACAGTCTAAGCAATACTCGTCACATCCCGGGTAAACACCCCCTTGCAACAGTCGGCTTTTTATCTCGCCCAGCGGCGTCTTTAAATCGTCGACACTCACAATCAGATTCAACCCTTCCTCAGTCAGAATGGCGTTTGCCCCGTGATTAGGCATGGGCTTCTGCACTATATTCGGACCTGCCGTTCCGAAATTAATAGTCTTATTGTCCAAAAGATCCTGCACAACGTGCTTAAAAGCATGGCAACCTTCTATATCGTGGCCTGGAGCCCCAGAATGAAACTCACAGTGCCTGCTTGCATCGTACCCAAACGGGGGAGCTCCCGTTATCGGTGCCAGAGTTCTCTTCTCTACCAGGTTCAATCCCAACAATGTCTGCAATAAATCAGCATATGTTGAAGGAGGCTTCTCAAACACTCTTCTCGGTTTGCCACCCTGGAATCTTCGCTGAGCCTGCTGTGCCCCCTGCTGAGGCTGCTGCTGCTGCATTGGCTGCTGCTGAGACGGTTGTTGTTGCTGAAGTGGTTGTTGCTGATATGGAATAGTAACACTCGCCACCTGCTGCGGCTGATGATATTGGTTTCGTCCCCTGCCTCGGCCTCGGCCTCGGCCTCCAAACACTGCGCTTGCCTCGCCCTGACGGCGCCCGCCAAAAGCCTTCCTATTACTTCCAGATGCAGTTGATTCTTCAACCTTGAATTTTCCTTGCTTAATGTTACGCTCAATCTTTTCTCCCATCAGAATCAGGTCTGAAAAACTAGCCAAAGATGTGTGAAACAGCATGTCATGAAACAAGCCTGTGAATGTGCCGACGAACATGTCATTCATTTCCTTATCTTCTACAGGAGGACGGACCCTGGCAGCCATATCGCGCCACCTTTGCGCGTACTCTTTAAAGCTCTCCCCCTTCTTCTGAGACAGCCCGGCCAATTGGACTCGATTGGGCGCCAAATCGCTATTATACTTGTAGTGAGCTACGAACGCCTCCGCCAATTGCTTCCATGTCTTGATATTGGTTGGCTCCAACCCCATGTACCACTCTAGGGAAGGACCCGACAGATTATCTTGAAAGAAATGCATTAGCATTCTTTCATCAGTTGAGTATGCAGACATCTTTCTGTAATAAGCTCGTACGTGCACTTTCGGACATGTGTCCCCTCTATACTTATCGAACGCACGAGCTTTGAATTTAATTGGCACCCTCAAGCCAGGTACCAAACCCATTGTTGCCATGTCCAAGCCCACAGCGCTTTGGTTCTGGGAGTCATCCATCGGCCCTTCGAAACCTCCGCCGGAGAAAGCGTCCTCCTGCTGATCTTCTTGCCACATACCATTTCCAGCTCCATACCCATCATATCCATTATTACGTCCAGCCCTGATCTGATTCATCCCCGGACCTCGGCCTCTGTTGTCGTACCCTTGAACACCTCCAACAGGCCCAAAAGCCATGAACCCCGTGCCGTTTCCATTTCCAAAACCTCCGTAACCTTGATTGGTCGCACCGTAACCATCTTGCCCAAAGCCTTGAGCATTGAAACCATATTTCCCAGTGTTATCGAATCCCTGATCATTGAACCCGAATCCGGCATTGCCAAAGTCGTTGCCTCCCATATTATCTCCCAAGTTGACGTCACCAAGCCCAACGTTATGGACAGCAGTCTCATTCCCAACTCCGACGTTACCATTCACAGCAGCGGTAACGTTGTTGGCATTAGCAGCAGGTATATTGACTACAGGTGGAGCCACTGGCGTGGGAGTGCCATCCCCATGAACTGTATCGACTCGCACGGACTGATGATCCTCATTACCGTGACCAGCATTTCGGGCCAACAGAGGCTGGACCATGGCCTGCAAATTCTCCTGCCCTTTTGCAATAGCTTCCATGGTCTGCATAAAGAGAGCGAGCTTCTCGCGCACATCTTGCATCTCGTTCTGCATTTGATCCATGATTCTTCGACAGTTGGTGCGGGTAGAATAGTGGTGCGGGTGTTGATCTGCAATCCTGGAAAGTACCTTGCACAGAGCATAAAATAAGATACCATCCAATGATTACCTGTAATGCAATATGGATATGAATGCAATGCAATGTGTCTGTGCATTAGGGAAGTTTATTCCCCCAGTTCTAGTGTGAAGGTGCCAGTGCAGTGACAGTGCTAATAAAGATCGGAGCTGAACCACAGAAAGCCTCATATATTGCTGAGAAAACCAGAATACAATGTCGCTGAGAGTACAACAAGAAGGCATGACCTCAACTAACAATCCTGGTGATGGTCAGCACTATGCAAATAAAGCATACAAGTTACTACATGAAATGATCAAATCCTCCCAAAAGTCTGGTACTCTTCTATCAACTTCTTGGTATCTGGATGACTGGGTCGATCAAGCAGCCCTTCAACAAGTTGGTTTCTCTTCTTAAGAACACGGCGCACGTCTTCAGCAGTTTCTTCCCATGTTGCTTCTCCGAAGCAATCTTCTAGTTTTCGCTTTTGAGACACAGCTTCATCTCTGCATTTGATTGCCTTGTTCAGTGCATTCTGGACACTATACCGGGTCATCACTTCTTCCTCACACTTCTTGATGCTAGACTTCAACTTCTCTTCGAGGTCGGAGATTTGCTGCTTCAACTTACCCTCCCTCTTCTTGTTGTTGGTGAGTGTAGCATTCCAAGTCTTATTGCAAGAAGAGATCTCTCGGTGAGCGATGTCAAGCGCCTTTTTCTTGGATTCAAGCATGTCGTGGGAACTTCTGAACTCTTGCCCCAGACGTTCGCGCTTCTTCTTTTCCTCAGTCAACTCAGCCCCTAACCTGTTTAACAGCTCGATTTGTTGTTGGAAAGCATATACGGCCTTGTTTTTCTCACCGCGTACCTGAGCTAGCTCCTGCTCTAACCCTTCGTTGATCTTCAACAAGGCTTCCTTTTCTCTCACAACCTGCTCATAGGCTTCCATGGAAACAGTAGTTGGCTCTGCTACCGGAATGGGAACAAGAACTGGTGCATCTGGAAATGGCATCCTCAACTGACTGGCTCTCTCCTGGATCCACCCCTTGTATGGTGCATAGGCCTGACAGTCGTTCTTCCCTAACAACGGCTTCCCTCTTCAGTTAATACGCGTCCAAGCATGCTGCAGCTTGGCCAATAACTCCCCCTTTAAATCACCGGTAAAGTACAGAGATTCCTGTACCTCCTCTTCCTTTGGCGGGTTCTTCAGCGCATATCCGAACTGACGAATGAACAGAGAAGGGTTGTAGTTGATACACCCTTTCCTCCCTATCAACGGAACATTAGGGTACCCAGAACAACTGAATATAAGCTCAGATCCTAGCAGGTCTCGATCAAACCACTCAACGTCTTCAGAAGATAGCCTCATCAGGCGCTCTGACCAGCTAGCTGTGGTTGCACTCTTCACAAAAGATCCCTTCAGGGGAAGGTGGCTTTTAAACCACATATCCAGCAATGGTACACAAAGATGAACATTCTTTCCTCTCCCTTTCTCATTCTTGTAATGCAGTGAGTGGTAGAGATCTCCGAGTAAGGTGGGTACAGGATTACCAGCGGCAAACAAGTAGAAGGCGTCGAAGTCCACAAAATCCGGTATATTGGGAAACAAGACTATGCCATAAATGCACAAAGCCAGCACAGCATTGAAAGCAACCCAGCACCCGCTCTTGGCATACTCCTGGGCTTTACCAGCTAAGAACTGAAGTGAGAAGCCTGGAACTCCACGGGAAACAGTAGTCACAAGTTCAGAAGCATCAATATGCAAGGCTTTTGCCAAATCCTCCGGCTTGGGCTTGGCGTCATAATGAATGAATGGAACCTGGTTCTGCACGGGCAGCTCAACATACTCAGCGTATTCCTCCAGGGTTGGTCCCATAATAAAGTCAGAGAACGTAAAGCACCTCAAAGCAGGGTCGTAGAATTGCATCAGAGCATACAACCCATCCAACTCTACCTCTGTAGGTTTGCACACCAATCTCAATAGTCTACCATAGCTCATCCGGAAGCTCCTTCGGACATTCTCATCAGCCAGAGAGATCAACCCAAGTAAAGGAACAATATCAGGAGTAGGCAACTTGTAAGCAACTGTTCTCCTTAAGCTAGTCATGATCAAACACTCAGAAGTCCGGGCACTAGAACTAGGGAAATGCAAATGCACCTGCAGCACAGACACACGTTAGTGAAATGAAATGGTAAAGGATATGCAATAATGCGATGCAAGTAACATGCAACAGGGACCAAAGCTGTAGCTGAATAGCCTGGACCATATCAAGAAGTCTCAGATAGATTCTCTAGAAGTCCTCAAACCCTGGTCTCAGATAGACCTAAAACAAAGCCCCAATACTGGTCTCTGATAGACCCCATAATCACAACCTGAATGGTCTCTGGCAGACCTCAAATCATATCTCCCACCGGTCTCTGACAGACCTCAGAACACATCTCCGAATGGTCTCTGACAGACCCCGGAACACACCAACTGGTCTCTGACAGACCTTAGAACACATCTCCACCTGGTCTCTGACAGACCTTAGAACCCTCCATAAATATCCAGGATCCTGATCAAGAAACAAACCGGTGGTCAGAAGGTCTAGTTACCTGCATAACCCTGAATCCCCTCACAGGTGGGTGGCCCTATAACTGGCACAAGGTACGGCATCCTATGCGGTCGTCGGCGTCACAGAATTTCAGGGTTGATGATACGATTCCCAGAAGGAGTGGCATCATCAATCCCTAAAGAGGCCTCACTTAGCCAACTTCCAAATGATCGGTCCCCAGAGTCGACAATCCAACTAACCAGCAACCCACGCCAACCAAAGGAAGGGGCAGGAGGCCAACCAGAGGAACCTCGTCTGAGTGTAGATTTCATGGGACACCAAAGCAAGCAAAGCAAGCGGGCACCCACTAATTTCTACTCTAATTCTAGGTGCACTCAAGCCCAGGTCCGGCTTATCTCTCAATATCAGAACACCCGTCACACCCCGAATATAGCAATAATAATCAATATATAAAGCTGGAAATACAAGGTTAGAAATGTAAAATAACTCCATACAAAATCCTCGACGGGAAAACAAGCGTTAGGATTGACTCTCTTAAGGGACGTTGGATCCCAAATGCATAAGAACTATCGCAGTCCTTAGCAGCCAGGGGACATTGGATCCCCAGCAGAGTCGCCAGCTGTCGCTACTGCGAAAATCGGCGCCGGCTGAACAGAAGAGTCGCCACCGTGCGTTATTTATCCCACGGGAGGGAAAGGAAACGCTCAGAGTAAACCTCGTACAACATGGGAAAGGTATGGTCGTCGCAACCAAAACCTGGATTCGGGAGTCGGTTACGCAAGGGGAAGGTATTAGCACCCCTCACGTCCGTCGTACTCGACAGGATCCACGCTTGTTTTCGGGTATGGATTATTATTCTATCTAAACTATAGGTCAAGGGTTGAAAAGAAAATGAAATGAGAATAAAAATGACTCGGCAAAGTATCACACTTTATGCCTACGTATTCCCGTCTGGAACGAGAAATCAGAGTCAACGTAGTTCGCCTACCTACGGGAAAGGAGGGGAAGGTTGCTCGCTAGGATATCGCATCCTATGCCTACGTACTTTCATACAGCATGAAAGATCAGAGCAAACGTAGTTCGGGCCACGTACGACACAAGTCTGTCTTGGTTGATTTTATTCCTTCTGAAAAAGGTTTTTCTGATTAACAGTCCAAGCGGACAAGAATGACGTCTTGATGAGTTCACATTCTTTTACGGAAGAAGTGTCTTTTATTGTGTTTGAAATCTTTAGTGTTTTTCTGTTTGTTTTGAGAAAGAAGAGACAGAACTCTAACCTATGGTTGCGAAGGGAAACAAACTATCCTACTGTTATCATGCATGGGTTAAGACCTAGTGTCTATCATGCTCCTCTCTTGCACAGAGAGAAACAGAGATCCTACGGGATAGGCAAAAACAGAAACAATATCAGATATAATAAAGCGGTAAAATGCATGGATGCATCAGTACAAGCGAGGCAAGGGAGTCCCACTCAACCTCGAACCTAGAAAACAATAGGCAAAAGTGAACAGGCTTCACTTTCAACCCAACAGGGTAAACAGCAAACAATACAGTCAGGAAAACCAAGCAATACAGCAGAAATGAAATACAGCAGAAAAAGAAACAGCATCAGCAACTCTGAATCAACATCTGGCTTTAAGTAATCTCTAACCAGCTACAGGCTTCAACAAGCATCAATCTCCATCTTCATGGCCTTCAGGCAAGGGCTTTGATCATCAGTCTTCTATCTGCAATGGCTTTTCTTCAAGCTCAAACCTCCAGGATGAGGGATCAGTCACAAGAGTGGATTGGGTGTTAAGCAATCAGTTGACTACCAAAGGTGGTGAACAGACTGCTTCTAACACAAAAGACATTTTCTCTCAAGAGTTCTATCTCTTAGACACTATCACCAAGCCTTCCAAAGGAAGGGGGTGAGTGTCTTAGAGAGACTCTGAATCACAGAGAAGAATGGATGCAGACAAGGCAATCCATGTTTGAGAAACAAGCTTTCTAATCTAGAGCTCTGCCTAGCTCCTAAACCCTAGTCTCCATACCAGCTGCTAGCAAGAATCTCTTCTTCAACTCTGGAAGTTGATCTTCAATCTCTAGATCTTCAATGGCCTTCATCTCCTCAAGTCTTCAGCTCTCCCAAATCCCCAGACAATCCCAATGCCCACACAGACAAGCAATAATCCCCAGAGGGCACACCACACCAGTCAATCAGATATATACAGTACAGTAATAGCAGTAGGGGAATCCTGACTTTTTCTAAGGGGATCTAATAACTACCCATAGCCCCTATAGTCCCATAGCTAAACTATTCAAACCCTAAGTCCTAAGGGAAATGAATTGATTCTCCTAAGTCATCACCTAAAACCCTAGTTTGTTCATATTATTCACACCTAAACTAAACACCTAAAATTAATTTCTAAAAATGGGAACTAAATTGTATCTACAAGTTTAATGTCTAAACTAAACAACCTAAAAAGGATGGACAAAAAATATTGAAGTATCTAATAGAACAAAAAATAACAAAATCATGTATAAAATGAAACTCATTAAAATGCTATTTATTTGGAAAATATGGGAAAAATATCAAATAAAAATAAAATGCAATTTTTATTTTTTTATAATTTTCTTGACTCTTTAAAGAAAATAATGCAAACAGAATGAATTAAAAATAATGATTTTTCCATTTATTATGATTTTTAGAATATGCATGAAAATGTAAAGAAAATAAAAAGAAAATATAAAGGAATAAATGAAGGGGGGTGAGAAAAGTAAGGAAATCCAGTTCAGCGCGCTGGGCCCATCAAAATGGGGGTGTCAATAGCCATCAGAGCCCACTTTCCCCCACTAAATGAAACGGTGCGTTTCATCTTTTAAAAACTCCCTCCATTCTGAAATTAAATCGCATCCGTTGGATTGGGTCTCCAAGTCAAAGGTCAGCATACCATCGTGTGGCTCCTGACCCTTCTTCAACCTCCAGCCACCTAGGGTTTCAGAAAACCCTAACCATGCATGATCTTCTCTCCCTCTGTTCTCTCTCCACACGCCATGGATTCACACGATTCCAAAAGCAATTTTGCCCTAATTCTCTCCCTCTACACAGCTATAACCATAGTTTCCATTAAAACTCAAGCAATCGAACAATTCGATGGAGATAACAGTTGGGATCCAATCTTTGCACCTGTGATCAACTCAACCAAACCTTGCCAATTTTCATCCTAATGTAATCACTACGTTGCACTGATCATTTTGAGCTCATCTTCCATAATTATCATCCCTTAAATTAGGTTTTCTTGCTCATCCAAGTTTCATCACTCTGCCTCCAAACTCCATATTACTCTCCCTAAGTTTCAAGAATTAAACTCCTATGGTTTCTAAGCAATTCTATCCTAACCACATGATCTACAACAGCCTGAATAATGAGATTCGAAAGATTATGCATACCTTGCAAGTGATGATGGCAATGGTGGTTAGACTCCAATTCAAGCCTTGATACTTGCTGAAAGTGATCTCCAATGAGTGTATGTGCTTCTGTTTGCAGTGATTCTTGCTCAATCCTTGTGAATTACTCTATTCCATTCTTCATGCAAATTGGAGTTTCAACTTGAATCTCTTTAAACAGCCACGAATTCTATCCAAGTTCTTGTGCCAATTACTCCATGATGCTGGTGGATGATGATGATAACAGAAATTGGAATGATGGAGGAAGTTTTAATGGAGTTTGGATGAAGATGCAACTTGGAATGAAGAATAGGTATGGTACAATTCTTGATCAATTCAGCCAATTCTTGATGTGAATCATAGTGTTTGAATGATGATGATGAAGATTCAATCAACAAATGTAGGAATTGAGGGAGATTATGGAGAGTTTGTGAAGCTTATGCAAATTGAAGAAAGTGTGGAAAAGTTGGGGTTTTGAACAAATGGGAGCACCAACCCTTGCATGAACCAACTTGTATGAATATATAGATGAGGTTAGAACCTCCTAGAAACTTGGAGAAGTTTCCCTTGCACTTTTCCCTTTCAATTTGGTTTATGTAACTTTCAATTCAAGCAACCATGGATAACTCTTAAATCTTGAACCAAACTCAAAATTCTACTTTAGCCAATTTCTTTAAAATGATATTTCCCTTCAAAATGACCTATAATTTTGCTTCATTTGGCCAAGATATGAAAAATCTCATTTTTAAGGCCATTTTTCTTCATTAAATTCAACAATTTTGAAACCTTATGCTATGAATCTTTCCAATCTCTCATGGTCACTTTTCTAGACTCAAAATGTCATTTGGAGCAAGTTTGATGTTGTAAGTTTTTCCATTTGAGGCTTCCTTGTATGAGTTTTAGGCATAGGTTAAAATGACCTGTAATTCACAAATGACCAAAATACCCTTTTCTTGCCAAGACCATAAGTAGAGTTCCCCAAATCATATGAAGGCATACCATACCATTCTAGAAAGCTAAGACAATAAGGAACAATTCTTATGTTGACCATAAATCCATTTGAAATTTCCTTGAGGGGTAAAAATTGCTTGGAAGTCAAGTCACTTTCACAGACAAAAATTCAGATACCTCAGATGACCTGTAACTTGCAAGGACCATAACTTGAGTTCTATAAATCCCCTTGATGTCTTCCACCACTCAAATTAAAGGTCTTGAGATCCTCTACAAGTTTCATGTTGGCCAAGGATCCATTTGAAGCTTGCATTTTGACTTATCGTGCTTGGAAATTTGACCTAAACCAGGGTATTTCACATAGAAACCCTAATTTAGAAACTCCTCTTCTCCTTGATTTCTCTTGAATTCTTCTTAGCACAACAACATATCCTTATTCTCCATGTCAAATGATTAACCCCACATCTCTTCAATAGCCCTTAATGCCCTCAAATCAATCAATTGACCTAGGGTTGACCTAGGGTTGACCTAGGGTTGACCCAGATGAAACCCTGGTTGACTGTCTTCAACTGTAGCTCTTGTGCTCATCTCAATGACTTGTTTTCCTCTCCAGATGACTTTCTAAGTCTTCCAAGCTGTCTAGATACCCTCCAGGATCAACTCACAGCTCATAATTCCCTTGTTGATCCTCAGATGCCCTCAGATAGGAGATAGACTCAAAGCTTGATCCATTGACCTCTCTGCTGTCAAATTCTTTTCTGATGACTTGAATGAGATTGAATTAGGATAATAACCTCTGGATAGGCCTCTAGAGATGAGAATAATGCTTGATCCCCTGTTGAATGATTTTCTATGCTTATGCTATGCAGATGAGTAACCTATGTACATGATTCTTTATGCAAATGCTAATGACATTGAAACATAAACCAAGTGAATAAGGTTGGGCAAATTTTAGGGTGCAACACTACTGGTATGAAGAAGATTCGCAGGAGTGTTCAGCAAGGCAAGGTTGGTCAGCTAAGCATAAAGAGTGTTGGATGTCATATTGGATGTCATATGACATTGAGCGTATGACATCAGGCGTGCACATCAGACATGTTGGTTTTCTGTTATATTGCAAGAGGAAACTCAGGCTATACTTCAGGAAACCTGTTATGACTCCTAAGTTATCTCAGGAGAGATTCCAAGCAGTGCTGACCATATCATGAAAAGCCATGACATAATTTGACAACACCTTGAATTGTGGAAATTAGTTTTACTTTGTTAAAACTAATGTTTGTTACTTGTGACCAGCCCAAGCCCAGTCTGCATTGCTATAAAAGGAGGAGCAGAAGCAGAAGAAATTAAGCACTTACATCAAGAAAAACTTGAGTGTAAAATAGAGGTATAGGGTTTGAGAGTCCCTTGTGTGTAAGTCACCCTTTGTAGCTTTTGATACATTGTGGTAGACATATTTGTAAATTAAGAAGGCTAGTCTTTACATGAGAATTCTGTTTAGGAATACTTGTACTCCAAGCAATTGTCTGGTGGATGATTGAATTGGATAGGTAGATTCTAGGTTGTGTCTCACTCAAAGCCTTGAAGCAAGAGTGTGTGAGTTCCTTGATCAAAGTTGTGAAGCAAGATCAAGGTGTGTATGAAGTGTCTCTTCATATTAATTATGTAATTGTGAATTGTATATCACCATGGTGATTGAGGGGGAGTGAGTGGGTATACTCAGGTCTAGAGTGTCTCTAGGTTAAAGTATCATTGGGTAGAGATTAAGTGAGAAGTGCAAACTAGTTGTTTGACTTTGAATTGATTCTACTAATAGTGAATTTCCTCCCTGGCTTGGTAGCCCTCAGATGTAGGTGATGTTGCACCGAATTGGGTAAACAATTACTGGTGTTATTTATCTTTCTGCATTTACAATTCTGCACATTTCAAATGGTTAGATAAATAGGACTGTCATCCTGCATATGTCACAACAGACGTCATGACGTTGGTCATGACATTGGGACAATTTAAAGAAATTTAAATTAATCTTGGTTTGTCCTCGTCCTTGTTGAGCAGAGATCAATGTTCTTGGGGCATATGGGATCTGCATACCAGAATTTCAATTGGTATCAGAGCAGGCATCATGTCTGTTCTGGATGAGATCTTGGGAGATACTTTCTGGTGGTTTAAACAAGGAGAAGTTACTGACCTTTCTAAACAGTTGAGCTGCTGCTTATGGAGTTTAGGAGGAGGTTGCCAAGGGTTCTATCTATCTGCTGTTGTGCCCTCTGATATAGGAGCTTCAATGACATGCTGGATGTTCTGCCAAAGGAGGAGTGATTACTTCTCTCCTATGAATTGTTGAATAATCAGACATCTTATTTAGGGCATATTTGTTTGGTGGTTCCGCTGCATATTTCTCTGATAAAAGAACTATGATGCCCCTGGGAGAAGATTGTCATATAAAGGATGTGGCAGGTTGTTGGATACTGTTCTGCTGTGTATTATAAAGGCTGTTTTAGAAAGGATGGTGGGAGGTGATTTATTTTCACCACTCATGACTTGTAAAGGCTCTTTCAACAGAGGAAGTCATATGAAGGTTGAGTCAAGGGTGTCAGCCTTGATGTTTCAGCCTTGGTATTTCTGAAGTTGTGTGGATTTAAGATCAATTACTATTTATGGTCTACACACGTATTTAATTGATTATCCATGAAGTTCAGAGAAGGATCTGTTACAAGGATTTAAAATTAATTGTTGTTTGAGATATTCTCAAATATTTGATGGATTATCCTTAGTTGATGATCAAGTTGTCTCATTAGTAGCAGCACAAGCAGAAGGCCCCTGATGTGTTTGATCTACTTCAAGAATTTGATGTTCAACTAGATGTTGAGACATTCCATCAGCAGCGATTATGCAAAATTCTGTTGATTCAAGGAGTGAATCACAGGTACCATACGCATGTGTGGTAGGATCTGACTTTATTTTAGTAAGTTTCCTGGCAAGAAACTAAGACTAGAATGTAGTGCTGATGGAAGTGGAGATAAAGACAGTTCTCTTGAATCAGCTTATTAGAGTGCAGCAGGTGTGTTCTAGCCTCTACTAGAAGCATATCTAGAATGTTTCCTGGCAAGAAACTGGTATAGAAGATGGTGTTGGTAGCTCTACTTGGGTCAGTTTATTTCTGATCTAAGTGCACAGGAGCATGAGATCTGACTCAGCTTGAAGGTCAAGGATAAGTGGCAAGTATCTCTGACTTTCTAAAGAAGTCTCTACTTAAGGAAAGCGGGAATCCTTGTGTTAAGATTTCTTTTGTGACCCTTCCTCATTAAAGAATCAAGCCTTGGCATGTTTGTATTTCATGAAGCAAATGCATTTCAATCAATATGGTGAGGTCCAATAAAGCAAGATGGAGGTTGTCTACTCAAACTCAAGTCTATGGCCCTTTCTGATTAAGTGATGAGGTTATTCTAAGTGGCAGAATGAAAGCCTGAACTCTCCAACTGGATGTCTTAACCAAAGTTATGACCTAAAGCAGTAACTTCAAGGCCTTCATTGATAAGTTGATCTTCTCAGGTATGAATGGAATTAATGCTTCACCTCATGCAGTTTGCGGGAGCTGTGTGAAGGAGTAGATGCCTTGCAGTGGAGTAAGTAGAATTTGTGACTTGAAGATCAAAGTGGCCTGGTGGAGTAGCAGATTTTCTAGAGCTCTGAAAGATGTTGAATAACCAAACAGTGGCATTTGGTTATTTAAGTGGTGTGCCTTTAGAAAACTATTCTTGTGCAGAAAGGTAGTCATTTGAAGACCACAGAAGGTTCTGGGGCTGTTCATGCTTGGAACTAAGTACTCTTGTGCAGAAGGGTATTTGGTTGAAGACCAAAGGAGGATCTGTTTCTGTTCATATATTGGAGCTTGTGGTAGAAGCCCTAAGTTGTGTATGGAAGATTACCCTCTCTTGGAGATGTTTTTGATCAAGCTGGTGGAGTTGTGTTCTCTGAAGATCTTCAGTTGGATTACTAGGCAGAAGTAAGTCCAGTTGTGGGCAGATAAAGAACCAGTGGATATGGTTTAGTTTCCCTTGGCAAAGGACTTGAAGATCTGGTACAGAACTTATGATTCACATCTTGGCTAAGAAGTACTCTATCTTGTCATACGGGAGAATGATAAGGTAAAAGGACTGTCTTGGAGTATGATGTGAAGGTATTGTACAAGATTGGAGTGGGTCATTGGTTGATTGCATTCTGATGTGATAAAGCCCCTAGCTGAATCAGAAGTGTTCTAACTTATCATATGGGAGAATGATGAGGAAAGAATGTCTTGGATTATGGGGTGTCTATCTTGTACTCAGCCTAAGGTCAGAATACTTGTGGAGAAGTGGTCTCTTGTGCTACAAGTAATTCTAGGAAGAGGTGGATCAGTTTGATGCTCTCTCACTGTATGAGCATGGAGTTGGTCATGAGGGAAAATGTGGTGATCTTGGAGCATCTTTTGTCAAAGATAGGGGGAGAGCTTTTGGTTGATGGATGTACTATTTGCTTATGGTGAATGCGTTCAACATGTGTGTTGAGCAAAGAATGAGTTCTTGAAGACATGAAGATGCGTCTTATGTTTTCCATTCATGTGCACTAGTTACCCTTGATATGGGGAGCTATACTTCTATCTAGGATGTGTTGCTGCAAAAGTGCAGTTATGTACCAATATTGTTTGTGGTTTCAAACAGTTTGGGATTTTATGTCAGACAAGATGTATTGACATTGGGTTACTACTCCAAGCTCATGGTGAACATGACAAGTATCTTCTGTTTGGTTCTGTCCTTAGGATGTCTATGGATCCAGTCAAGGTTGTATGCCTCTATCCTAGTGTGTCTGGTGAAGATAAAGATCAAGACATCATCAGCTCTGATCCTGTGCAGATGGAAGGACCCTTACCCTGAAATCTTGGAGATCTTCCAGATAGTTATTCTGCAAACTTATGTTATCTGGTCCAGTATCGTTTGTAGGAATGTAAAGCTGCAGTATGAAGATATTGAAGAAAGTATTCATATGTTTGGATTCTCTCTTTCAGGGGGAGTACTGAGTATGCATGACAGCGGGAGCTGTGTACATGGAGTTGTATGCAAAGGTGTTGATTCTCAGGCAAGCTTATGATCTTAAACTACTAATGAGGGTGTAATGTCAGACAAGATGTCTTGATATTATGCTGGTTGGTGTATTGTTCTGCCTCGGCAACATGCTTAAGGGTTACTGTCTAGGAGAATTTATTTTTCTCTACAGAAGATTTGTGTCTCAAATTGGGTATTTAAGATCAATTGTTACTTGTGGCAAGTAGTTAATTGATTATCCTTAATTGGTGATGTCAAAAGTGTCATTCCTGAAGGTGCAGCTTCATACAAGACAAGAACCCAAGATTCAAGACTGATTGGCCATGATTGTTGATGCAGCTTTAGAGATCAAAAAATGGCATACTTGGACACCATGCGCAGTATGTACACTTACTCCAATTTCTGTCAATTTTTGACTAAACCAAGGGGGAGTTAAGTGTTGTTAAGGGCTGCTATCTGTTGCAACTATCAAGGGGGAGCATGATAGTGTGTGAGGTTAGGAAAAATATTGCTGCTAAGTTATTTTAGCCAAAATTTGCCAAAGGGAGAGATTGTTAGTTCCATAGTTCTATGATTAGCTAAATTTTGGTAAAACATGATCCTGCACTGATGACTAAGTAAGATGTTATAACATCACCATCTACTGTGGTGACAGAACTGTTGTGGAGTGTTTTAATGTGAATGTCATGTTGAATGTCGTGATATCTAACACGACATCAATCTGCTGTCATGACAGAACTATTTTCATGTGTGAGAAACAGCAGGAGTAGTTCTGTAGCAGGGGCTGATGATTCATGACATCGCTACTGGTGCAGCAGGAGCTGATGACAGAACTGTTGTCAAGAATATCATGGATGCAGAAGGAGCTAGCAGGAGCTGATGACAGAACTGCTATCATGAATGTCATGGATGCAAAAAGAGCTAGCATGAGCTGATGACATAACTGTAGTCATGGATGCAGAAGGAGCTAGTAGAAGCTGAGTGTCATGACATCAATGTCTATTACAGTAGTAGCTGCTATGTGTTAGCAGTAGCCATAACAGGTTGAGTTGTGATGAAGTTCCTCACAGGTGGTGAGTGAGGTGTGTTGTCATGTGTTTTAAGCAGGACATCGCTGCATGACAACAGAAGGAGCTGCTAGTGTATATCACCTGACAGAAGTGCTTTGGATATACCTCATCAGTATGTGCAGGCCAAAGAGAATTAGTAGGAACAAAGTGCAGATTTAGTTGGGGTTCATAAAGAGAGTTGGATGTCATACTGGATGTCATATGACATTGAGCGTATGACATCAGGCGTGCATAGTAGGCATGTGGGTTTTCTGTTATATTGCAAGAGGAAACTCAGGCTATACTTCAGGAAACCTGTTATGACTCCTGAGTTATCTCAGGAGAGATTCTAGGCAGTGTTGACCATATCATGAAAAGCCATGACATAATTTGACAACACCTTGAATTGTGGAAATTAGTTTTACTTTGTTAAAACTAATGTTTGTTACTTGTGACCAGCCCAAGCCCAGTCTGCATTGCTATAAAAGGAGGAGCAGAAGCAAAAGAAATTAAGCACTAACCTCAAGTAAAACTTGTGTGTAAAATAGAGGTCTAGGGTTTGAGAGTCCCTTGTGTGTAATTCACCCTTTGTATCTTTTAATACATTGTGGTAGACATATTTGTAAGTGAAGAAGGCTAGTCTTCCCATGAGAATTCTGTTTAGGAATACTTGTACTCCAAGAAATTGTCTGGTGGATGATTGCATTGGATAGGTAGATTCTAGGTTGTGTTTCACTCAAAGCTCTGAAGCAAGAGTGTGTGAGTTCCTTGATCAAAGTTGTGAAGCAAGATCAAGGTGTGTATGAAGTGTCTCTTCATATTAATTCTGTAATTGTGAATTGTATATCACTGTGGTGATTGAGGGGGAGTGAGTGGGTATACTCAGGTCTAGAGTGTCTCTAGGTTGAAGTGTCATTGGGTAGAGATTAAGTGAGAAGTGCAAACTGGTTGTTTGACTTTGAATTGATTCTGCTAATAGTGAATTTCCTCCCTGGCTTGGTAGCCCCCAGATGTAGGTGATGTTGCAACGAACTGGGTAAATAATTACTGGTGTTATTTATCTTTCTGCATTTACAATTCTGCACATTTTAAATGGTTAGATAAATAGGACTGTCAGCCTACAGATGTCACAATAGACGTCATGACGTTGGTCATGACATTGGGACAATTTAAAGAAATTTAAATTGATCATGGTCTGTCCTCATCCTTGTTGAGCAGAGATCAATGTTCTTGGGACATATGGGATCTGCATACCAGAATTTCAAGTTGGTATGTTGGTTCTACAATCCGCGACTACATGACCTGGCTTTCCACACGTAAAACACTTCTTCACCTTATTCTGACATTCATTCGCATGGTGACCTGCGCCACCACATCTGAAACACTTGAGAGGATTGGAAGGATTTCCTCCCCCATTTGGTTTCTTCCCAACAACATCTTTCTGCTTTCCTTTATCAGCTGGAGCATGGTAAGGTGTATTCCCATGCCTCTGTTTGCCTCTTCTGTCACTTAGATTCTTATAGTGAGCGATTCTAGCTCTATTGTCTTCATCATAGATTCTACACCTATTCACCAGCTCAGGAAAGTACCTGATCTTCTGATGACCGATACCCAGTTTGATCTCAGGACGCTTCCTGTTCTCAAACTTGATGCACTTCGAACTCATAGCTGCATTAGTATTGTAATGAGGACAATACTTTACTAGTTCGTCGAACTTAATCGCATACTCTGCCATTATCATGTTCCCCTGTTTCAACTCAATGAATTCAATCTCTTTCTTTCCGCGAACATCTTCCGCAAAATACCATTCCATAAACTCTGCCTTGAACACTGTCCAATTAATGGGACCCTCACCATCTTCCAATCTCTGGCGGGTGTTGTCCCACCAATCCTCAGCATCACTTTCTAGCATATAGGTACCAAATTGTACCTTCTGATCCTCTGAGCATCCCATGACTCTGAAGATCTTCTCAATATCCTTCAGTCATTTCTGTGCTACATTTGGATCATGTCCACCTTCGAACTTAGGTGGCTTATTATTCCGGAACTTCTCCAAATTACGGAACTCTCCGATTCCAGCATTCCAATTGATATTCTGACTAATGTTCTCTACCGCCTGCGCAACATCTTGTAACGCAACAGCCATTACAGCATCATCTCTACGAGCCATACTTCTCAACATCCACGAAAACACAGGTTAGAAAAACACATGACTATAAACATCCTATAGTCAGACTCTACTACAACCCTGGCCGAATGGACCGACCTACTCTGATACCAATTGTAACACCCCACTCTACCCCGTGCGCGTATTATAGAAATATTAAAGAAAATACATCAGAGTTTACAAACCACGTAGGATGTCACACTATGTCACTTCATTCATTTTAAATAAACCAATGATATCTAGCTTTCAATTAAACAGCGGAATAAAATCAATGTTTAAGCATAATCCCCACAACCGGTGGTTATACATCATTAATCCAACAGATAAATACGTAATAATAAATCAAGAAAATAAGAAAAATATAACGTAATCCCGTCATCCCATGTTACGTATCAGAGCGACTCCTAGGACTCGATCAAATAGCAACACACTCCAAGCAATACTCAGGTATCTGGTCATCTGCACTCCCCAAGGAGCACAGACGCAACAAATAGAAAAGGGGTGAGAACTACATTCAATAAATAAGAGGTGAAATACACATGTTAAGGAGTAGTTACACACCACACATATGATCATACACATACAATGCACATACACGTGTCATCTTAATCACTCGACATTAATAGCCCATAATCAAATACAAATATGTAATGTGACTCACTAACTCAACACAATGCATGTGGTACCAACACAAATACATACGGTTCACCCTAGAACCTGATTCCCGTTGGAATCCAGATAAGTCGTATACGTTCCTCTGAACTACAACTTATCTCCACAACAACTTCCACATGAAGTCCGGATGAAACTAGGCACCCATCATGGATTCCCACCTAGCCATCTCCACAAGACACATGACATGAAATGCGTGACAACACAATTATGCATATAATAATTCAAGCATAATTCACGATCATCAAAGATCCACACGAGCCATCTGCTCACTGTAATCCTCTCGAGAATTACCACAATCGCACAAGATGGTCCACATTCGACAATCATGGCTCACACTCATCAAAACACACCCCCAAGGGCACACCCATTAAATTCCACCTTCCCTCTAATTAAATTCATTACAAGTCTTACTTAGGTTCATTTTAGTCATATTAGTCCTACCGATTAAATAGAATTGCGTTCCAAGCGAAATTTGGACAGAAATCACAAAAACTGGGGAAAGTCATCCCAGACTGTCAATACGCGTACCATACGCGTAGAGCCTGATGTCATATGCGTATCATCCCTACCTTACGCGTACGATAAGAGGCTTCTACCTCCCAAAACCCCATCTGAGTTACCCCTTACGCGTATGACTACCCCCATACGCGTATTGCCTAGGCCCATATGTGTACCATACGCATATCACCAAATGGTCGTGTTGGCACTAGGGAAAGGTCGAGTCTGCTATGCGTACAACCCCTTGGGAAGTCCCCCATATGCGTATTGACACCTCCAAGACGCGTATGACCAGCAAATCTGTCAAAAAAACTCAAATCTCATCATTCTCACGAGTTTCTACTCAAGATTCATCATTCTATCTTCCCATTCATCCTCAAAGTCAGATTTTAATCGATTCTAATGAATCATATCTTCTATTCTTTCGAAATTCTAGTTATTAGATATAGTTTCGATTACGGTTAAACCCTTGGTTTTCAAATCTGTTAATCCATGGTGTTCTATCACAGCTTTAGGGAATTTCCACACGATTTTTCATATTCGTATTAGAATCATACATACAACATCATACAATGATCATTCAACAATAACAGCAATCACAGGGAAATCATGATATCCCGAAAATCAACTAAAAAGGTTAGAACAAGCAAAATTCCTACAAGAGAAAGGACCTCTCACTACCCGCTCATGTTAAATCACCCATATTGAAATCCATTCTCCCCCCTTACCTTGGATTTGAGCTCTTTCTTGACAACAATGGAGAAAATTGATTCTTTTTGCCCTAGCTCTCCTTTCTCTGTCTCTTTCTCTTTCACGAGTGTTAACTGTTTAATCCCACTAATACTCTCTAAACCCTCTTAATCATATTTTTAATTCATTTAATTTTATTACTAATAATAATAATAATAATAATAATAATAATAATAATAATAATAATAATAATAATAATAACAATAATAATAACCATAATCCTATTAATATTATTATTATTAATAATTGAAATAATAATATTAATAATCATAATGCTCCTAATCTTGTTATTAAATTATCCCTTATTTTAGGTCCACATTACCCCAACTAAGCTTAGGTCTCACTCTCACTCCTAACCTCATACCCTTAATTAAGGATATCACAACAAATACACGCACAACAAAGTATAAAATGACTAAATAATTTAAATGGGGTGTTACAATTCACACCTTCTACAATGGACTTCTCTATAATATAAAAACGACCATTGACGTTGCCGCTGGTGGTGCACTGATGAACAAATCTTACCTCGAGGCTTGCGCTCTCAATGAAGATATGGCACAAAACCATTACCAATGGGGGACGAAACGAACATTAGTGAAGAAGAAGGAGCCCAAAGGAGGTATATACGAAGTAAGTTGCCTAGACATGATGAAAGCTAAAATGGACGCCCTTGCTCAAAAATTTGAAAGTATGTCTGTTAACCCTACAACTATCGTAGCTGCAGTGCAACTCGGATGTAAAATCTATGGAACCCCTGGACATATAATTGTTGAATGTAGTCTCTTAGCTGAACCAAACCCATATCAGGTCAATTATGTCCAAAGAAACCCCTTTTCATATACTTACAACCCTGGATGGAGGAATCACTCAAATTTCTCTTATAAAAACAATAACCCTAATAAGAACTCTGCACCCCAAAGACCCCAAGGTTTTTAAGACCAAAGACTGACACAGCCTACGCAAGCTGCTCCTCAGAAATCAAATCTTGAGAAAATCACGGAGAGCTTCATTTTGGCTCAAACTCAGTAAAATAAATAATTCATGAACCAAAACATTCATATAAACGAGTTGATTACTCAATTAGGCACCAAAGTCGATTATGTGGTAACCCACAACAAAATGCATTAAACCCAAATTTCCCAAGTAGCTTAACAACAAGCTGCTCAGGCTACTCCAGAAGGATGATTTCCTGGACAAAATCATCCTAACCCCAAGGGGCATTCTAACGTTATTGTCCTGCAGAGTGGAACCACTTATGATGGACCAGAAGATCCCAGGTTTAAGAAGCCAGAACAACCAATGAAAAATGTTATAGCCACACCTGAGAAATAAAATGAGGAAAGTGTAGAACCTGAAAAACAAAAAGAAGTTAAAGATAAGGAAGGAGTTAAATGATAAATAAGTTTATATACCACCCCTCTTTATAAACCATCTATCCCATAACTGCAAAGACTTAACAAACCAAATTAGACAACCAATACAAAAAGTTGTAAAAGTGATTGAGAAACTCCGTGTTGAGATTCCATTCACTGAATCCATCACCCAAATACCATATTATGCTAAATTCCTTAAAGACTTTTTAACCAAAAAAACGTAGACTTTATGACCCTAAACCCTTAGAATGCAACTCTATTGATGAAAAAAAATTAGCTAAAAAGGAGAAAGACTCCGGAAGTTTTTCTACATCTTGTGAAGGTTCCATGGTTTATGGATTGGCAACTATTTTTCTAACACATGGTTCACTACAGAATGTCGTATGTAATGTTGTAACATGCTGCTTAGCTCTTCTTGAGAGAAGATATCCTAACAGATGTTGGAACATGTTCTACAAGAACACATATTCTGAGTGTTTTAAATCTTGATAAATTTGTTTTATTTTAATTGTTTGATATTTCTTTTGGATATATCTCAGTAATTTTCGTAGGTCAAGAAGATGTTATCAGGAACAAGATTATGTATCTCCAACTATACACAAAACACTAAAACTTGATGATGAGACGTTTTAGGAAACTTTGAAGATTTGTTCCTGTTATTGTGGAGAAGATTTTGCAGAGAGTTTTAAACTAATAAAATGGAAGAGTCTAAGCCCATTCTGCATGAGACTATATAAAGAGTCTTACTAAACCTAAAATAGGTTTAGAATAATTGTTGAAGAAATAGTGTATGCAAATAAAGGTTTAGGGTTTGAGTTTCTTTTAGTGTGCTGTTGTATTGTGTCACTCATGTACCTTTTGATACATTGAGGTAGACTGTTTGTGAGCCATTAATTCATCCCCTAGATGCTTGAATTGGAATGATGTTATTGAGTTGTAAATGTCTACTCTAAGTTTTAAACCAAGAGTGTGTATTACTTGATTGAAGCTTTTAAGCAAGATCAAGTATTGTTTTTGAAGTGTGACTTCTTCTGATGTATTGTTATGTCTATCACTGCTATTGGTGACTCGTAGGAAGTGAGAAGGCATTATCATATCTAGGGGTGTCTTAGGTAGAAATTGAATTGGGTAGGTATTAAGTGAGAATCTGTAAACAGGGGAGTTTAACTTCGAATTGATATTGCTAATAGTGGATTTCCTTTCTTGCTTGGTAGCCCCCAGACGTAGGTGTTGTTGTACATCGAACTAGGTTAACAACTCTTTGTGTTTTGTTAATTTTTGCACTTTTAACTATGTTATATTTTGTCCTTGTGTTTTAAAAAGATATCAGTGTCTCGACATCTCTTAGGACATCTGATATCTCCATACCAGAATTTTAATTGGTATTAGAACATGCATCATGCTCTATATTTTGGTGAGATCTAGGGAAGATGCTTTCTGGTACAATGGACAACGAAGAAGGATTTGTGAACAGACCAACCATCCTTGATGGAACCAATTACGATTATTGGAAGGCACGTACGGTGGCCTTTATAAAGTCTATGGACAACAAGGTGTTGGCCATAGGGGTAGTCGTAAGGTGTAGGGTTTTCCCACGACCCAACAGTCATGAGACCACGTCCACCCCCAAATACAAACATGGTGGATGGCATGCCTAGATGGCAGGTGCCATCTTCACAAAGGAGAAGCCAATCAAGGGCGGTTGGAGAATGAAGTCATGACCAAAGGTTTTCTCTCCCACAATTTTTGAAGGCCTAACTTGACATCCAAGGAATTGTTTCACTATAAATAGGATTTAGTTTCTTATTTTTTAGTATCCACGACATAGGCATAGAATTACTCTGTAAAAGCGATAATTCGTCACATCAAGGAATTATTGCACCATTGTTGTAAGTGAGTGTGGAGCATCGTAGCATAGAAGTTTAATCTTGTCATTATTTTCTTTATCAGTCTTGTACCAGATTCAAGTCTCCGATTTGGAGCAGGTTTTTAATTCACATTTCTATTTGTTTATTTCTCGCTCTGTTTTATTATTTTTTGTTTCTCGCATCGCCTTTAATTTGCTATTTCATGCACTGCCTTTAATTCCTTTACTTTATCGTTCTGTTCTATTTTCTTTATTGTCTCGCACTGCTTTTATTTTGATTTATTTTATTGTTCTTGTTGTTACCTTTTCAAAACCAATCGCACAATTGACATGCATTTTCCATAAATGACTGTTGCACCTCAAAATTTGACCAACTACTTATCGCAATTTGGCTCATGTTTCGACTCATTCCATTTTGCATTTACATACCATGTACATTGCGTTTTTTCCAGTCAGGTTGACTTTGTCGGGATCGCGGCCCTCTGATCGCGCTTCAGGCATTTCAGGCCAATACGAGGACGTATTTTGAGAGTTGGTGCTCGTTCCCGGTGTTTCCAGCTCTCGCTGTTGTTTTTTAGGACATCTCGGTGTCCGGGTTTTTACCGTTTATTTCGATATAGTCGCTAATCGATTTAATCGGCTTCCTCGCTATTTTTAGGTTTTTTCCCTTATTTTCTAGAATGTTTATGGATGCAATTGATTTTTTTAGGTGTTAGATAGATTTTTTAATAGATATTAATTGTTTTTAAATAGATTTTAGTTTTAATTTCTTTTTAAGAATAAATCATGTTTTTTAGATATTAAGTAGATTTTTTAGATAATGGTTTTTAATAGGAAATTCTTTTTACTAGGTTTTTTAAATAGAATTAATAGAGTTTTTTCTATTTTTTGTTTGTCTAGAAATTATTAGAATTTAATAGTTAATTCTCTTTTAGATTTAATAGATATTAGAGTTTTGTTTTAAGATTTAATCCTTTTAGGATTTAATTAGATTAATTAGGGGCTTAATTCATTTTAATTGAGTTTATTAGATTTAATTAGGTTAGAATAGTCTTAATTTGTAATTTAGGCTTTAATTACTGTTTTAAATTTTCGTTAGCATTTAATTGTGTTTAATTAGGGTTTTAATTGAGTTTAGTAGCCTTAATTAGGTTTAGAGTGGTCTTAATTTTCAGTTAGACTTTAAGTGCAGTTTTAATTTTTGTTTAGTCATTTAGTGGAGTTTAATTAGGTTTTAATTCATTAATCATGTTAATTAGATATTAGTCAGAGTTATTAAATTCGTGGGCCATGTGTCAGATTTTTGGAGGCCCACAAACCCCAGTCCAGCTCGTGCCAAGTGTCATCTATATAAGCATCCCATGTGTGCTTTTCTCAGCGAGCCACTGCATCTGCCACGTTTCGCCCCCTCAATCCACCACTTCACCCTTCTGCATGCAGAGCCACTTGGCACCCCCTCAGACTCCACAATCCCCACGCGTCCTCCCCACACACACTGCATGTGAGCCACGTGACTCTCTTCCGTCCCACCGTCCCACTCGCCGCCGGCCATGCAGCCGCCGCAGGGACCGCCACAACCGTCACCGGAAAGTCACCGATGACCGTTTCTCACCGAAAACTGCGTGAATGCATCAAGAAGTTCACCAATCCTTCACCAATGACCTTCAGGAGATGTTCATGCCTTCGCCGGAAAATGCAAGAAGCCACCGGAAACTTCACATGAACTTCATGCATGTTCATCACTTTTCCAGAACTTTCGCCCAGAATTTCCAAACCTTCATCATTAATCCTCCGATCATCTCATTGCCAGATCCTCCGATCATATCATTGCCAGATTGTTTGTTGATCTTCATCAACAGTTCAAGAAGCCTTAAAATATATCCGGATCTTCATCGATTCTGCGTCCACGTTCGTGTGGTTCTTCAGAAGCCAATCCTCCGTTCTTGATGTTCATCACATTCTTCGTGAGCTTCCCAGATCCGTGAAGATCTTCACCATCGAGCCTTCAAAACCTCCCAGAATTTTCGCCCAGTAATACACCGTGTTCATCGCAGTTCATCCATTCAACACGCTTTTTAGAAGTTCTCCAGATTTCGCTCCATAGAACCTTCATCCAACTTCAAAGTTTTCCAGATCGTCATCCAACTTCAAGATCTGTTCGAGAATCTTCAAGACCCTCCATCGACGTCATCTGAAGATTCGTCAATCCATCAACCACAGGATTCTTCAGCTCCTTCAACATGTTCATCACGAAGAACGATCGGTACCTTCGTCCAGAAACATCAAGATCTTCGAGAACCTTCAAAGATCCTCATCTCCGTCACCTTGTTTAGTTTTAAGGTGGAAGATTTCGTGAGTGTTTGCTTGTACAGGTTTTGAATTGTGTTTGATCTCATAGAGATTGAGGGAGCGAAAGAGAAGCTCGCACGAGAGAGAGAGAGGCTGAGAGGGGAAGCGGCGCAGTGAACAGTGCTTTGAGAAGTTAGGATTAGGGTTTGTCTGATGGATCATGTGGTTGTCAAGGGAATTGGGCTCATAGGCCCATTGGCCCTGTTTGCTTATTCACCTTCCGTTTTTCCATTCACCCCCCCCCCCCTTTTGTGTGTGTGTGCTTGACTAATGGGCTGGGCCCTGTTCGTTTCCCTTACCATATCACACCCCCGGTTTGTTTTTCTTCCCCCCTCCCCGTTGCTGTACATTTTTGCTGGGCTCTGGGCCCAGTTTCTTGTATTTTTTGCTGAAGCATCCCCTGTAAATCAATACACCCCCACCCTGTATTATTTTTTTTTGTGTTAATTTTCTTGTATGACATTAAATTGTATTTTCTAGAATAGTTAGATAGTTCTAGAATATAATTAGCATTTGATTAGCATGTTAGGATTATAATTAGGATTTAATTTTCTTTAGAGAATTGTTTTAGTTTAATATGCTTAGACTATAGTTGTTAGTATATTTTCTCTTAATAGAATTTAAGTAGAATAATTCCTAGAATAGGTTGTGATTAGCGTATTATATTCTTTAGTGAATTTTAGACCATATTTCCCTTAGAGTTCTCTTTTATAGAATAGGAATTTAGCATTTATTCCTTTGTAAAGAATTTAGGAGTTAGATATTTTTAGGGATTTATAGATTTAATTCTTTAGAATATTTTCTATTGGAATTTAATTGTCGTACTTTAGGAGTAGCATTTTATTTCCATTTGTTAATGGATTTGTCTCCTATTTTCATTTCTATCCGATTTTATCCCGATTTTACCTTGGCTGGCCGTGCGACACGGTTCAATTGGAGAATGATTTTCGATATCATTCCTCCATCTTGTCTTTGACACGGATATCAATACGCTACCTCTGACAGTTCGATTTCTCGTATAAGTCGAGCTATGACGGTCTAAGCGTTACATTGTTCTGATTCGAGCGTCATCGTCAAAGATCCAGAGAGGAGAAGATTGGAATGGAGCTTGCGCACACGTCAGGAGCCCAGGAGCTGCTTCGTTCATCGTCATCGTCGTCTTCTTCAAGTTTTCAAGCAACCGTCGAGTGTTGTGAGCTGTATCGTTAGATACGTAGGAAATGACAGTTGAGGAGTTCTTCTCAATCGTCTAGGATGTCTAGTATGGCACCCTTTGGGTGACATGCGACGCATTCACTCCTACGTCGTAGGTTCTTGCGTGTGTGTCCCGAGTTCCTTCCCGTTTAGGCGTAGGCCTGCTTCCCCTTCTCTTGCCCCGTGCAATCGAGATTCGTTATCCCGAACTACGTAAGCTCTAATCTCTCATACCTGTTGAGAGTACGTAGGCACAATACTGACGTATTGGCGAGCTACCTTCCCCATAACCCGTCGTAGGTCGAACTACGTTGACTCTGATTTCTCATTCTCTGATGGGAATACGTAGGCATAAAGTGCGATGCTTTGCCGAGTCATTTTCTTTTCTGTTTGAGCCAGCCTTGATAGGTAGATAGATAAACCAACTCGTCCAGTAAACACAACAAGCGTGGATCCCGTCGAGTACGACGAACGTGAGGGGTGCTAATACCTTCCCCTTGCGTAACCGACTCCCGAACCCAGACAACGGTTGCGACGACCTTGTCTTACCCTATTCGTAAGGTTATTTCCGATTGTTTCCTTTCCCGTTCCGAGGGATAAATAACGAAAGGTGGCGACTCTTCTGTTTTGCCGGCACCTTATTTTCGCGGAAGCGACAGCTGGCGACTCTGCTGGGGACTTGATAGTTTCCTGGGATCCAACGTCCCGTATGCGAGTCAGTTTGGGGATCCAACGTCCCCTGCGAGAGTCAAATCCTAGCGCTTGTTTGCGTGCCTGTGGGTGTTTATTTTTGTGTTGTATTTTACTGATGTATTTACATTTCCCGCACTTTTATGTTGTATATTACTGATGTATTTACATTTCTCGCACTATATTATTATCTGTTGCTATTGTGCTGTTGTGGGATGGGAGCTCTGATGAGTGAGAAGCCAGACCCAGGCTTGAGTGTACCATAGAATTAGTTGTGGAAATTAGTGTGCGCGCACTTGCTTGGTAGGCGCTAGTGTCTCATGAAATCCACGCTCAGACGAGGTTCTCCCGGTTGGCTTCTCTTTCAACCCTTTGGGTTGAGACGGTTGTTGGTTTGGAGGATTGTTGACTCTGGGGACCGATCATTTGTGATTCAGCCGAGTGAGGCCGCTTCATGAGCTGGTGATGCCACATCTTCTGGGTATCGTATCACCCCTCTTGAATGTCTGTGACGCTGATGAACGCATAGGATGCCGAACTTGTGTCAGTTTAGGTCCATACCCGTGAGTGGGAGGGTTTTTGCTGGAAACTTGACTTCCAGCCTACCCGATATCTTGGTTTTCTCTCGTTAGAGCAGACTTATCCCGTCAGCAGCGCAGCAGCAATCAGAGCTTTGTGGGGGCTGTGATCCCGTGTTTGCTGCATCTTGCATTGCATTTGCATGAGCATTCCTGCATCATATTGCATGCCACGCTCCAGCTAGTCAGAGCTCTTATCCGGCCGTTGTTTTGATTCTGAAGGTGAGTGTTGAAGACGACCAAGGGGTTGAAGCAGATTTGATCAGGATCAAGCAGTGAAGTCAGTTGAAAGTAGCTATGTCAGAGAGCAGCTTCCAGTTTGTTGATACCTTGTCAGGTTTCACTGTGACGTCCAATCCTTTGTATGGATCTACACATGACGAAGACTTTCCGTAAGTAAACAACCTTACTGCAGCTCAGTGTAACAGCCCAATTTCGGTTTAACTAATTAATTTAGTTATTGGAATTATTTTAATTATGGGATAGTGTGATAATATGTTAAGTCTACATATTATGCTATTTTATCATTTGTAGAGTTTTGGAAAGTTTAGTGGGAAATATTTCGGACAGTCTCAATTAATGGTTAAGTGGATGGGTTATGGAAATTGATTGGAATAATAGGTGTATTGGAGGAAATAGAATGGAAAGAAATATAAAGAATAGAAATAGAAAGAAAAGAGAAAAAAAGAAAGAGAGGAAAGAAAAGAGAAAGAAAGAAGGAGAAGAGAAAAAGAGGAGAAAGAAGAGGAAACTTCAAAAATCATCAAGATCAACCAAAGCTTGCAATTAATCAGGTAAGGGTGAGAATGCTTATCATCTTAATAATGTATAAGGTCAGATATGTGATAGATTAGAATCGTTTGGTAGTTTTCCATACTTTCCATTTTTAGGTCGAAGTTGGATTAATCGATAGAAATCGTTTTTTTAACAGTTAGAATCGTGTTTAGATACCGTATATTAGTCGATATATGTTAGGCTAAGGCTATTGGAATAACATTGGATTTAATCGGGTGATTTCGGTGAGTTTGGAAGAGTTGGAACAGAACTGAATGTTGCTGTTCACAGGCGACTCGCTAGCAGCTCGCTAGGCGAGCACGCAGCGAACGATTCGCTAGCAGCTCGCTAGGCGAGTTCGTAGCGAATGGTCCCAGACATGGGTCAGTGGTGTTTTGGTCTCCTTCGTTGGCAGCGAATGACTCGCTGGGGGTTCGCTGTGGCGAACGAGGTAGCGAACGAAGTATGCAGCTTCTGTTCTTGCTCGCTAGCAGTTAGCTAGGCGAGAAAGTGGCGAACGTTCGCTAGCAGCTCGCTAGGCGAGCGTGTAGCGAACGTAACAGGATGAATTTTCCCTGTCGCGTGGTGCCGTCGTGGCTTGGGGTTTCGATTGCGACTGACCCTTCTTTAACTTAATAGCTTATATGCTGGTTTGGGATGTGCTGTGGGTAGCCGTAAGGCGTGAATCCTAGTGTATGAATGTGATTTTGAATCGTGGCCTTTGGGCAAATTATGCATTGTTTAGAATTAAATAAAAATGCATGGCAATTGTAATGAATGATGAATATAATACACATTGTGAATGCGTGATAATATATTTGCGAATATGTATGCATTTGTGTTATTTGATCCCGTGTAGGATCTGCAGAACCTCGCTTGATGCGATGGTTATATTTGATCCCGTGTAGGATCTGCAGAACCTCGCTTGATGCGATGGTTATATTTGATCCCGTGTAGGATCTACAGAACCTCGCTTGATGCGATGGTTATATTTGATCCCGTGTAGGATCTGCAGAACCTCGCTTGATGTGATGGTTATATTTGATCCCGTGTAGGATCTGCAGAACCTCGCTTGATGCGATGGTTATATTTGATCCCGTGTAGGATCTGCAGAACCTCGCTTGATGCGATGGTTATATTTGATCCCGTGTAGGATCTGCAGAACCTCGCTTGATGCGATGGTTATATTTGATCCCGTGTAGGATCTGCAGAACCTCGTTTGATGCGATGGTTATATTTGATTCTGTGTAGGATCTGCAGAACCTCGCTTGATGCGATGGTTATATTTGATTCCTGGGAAAATCTGATGAGTTATAGTGTAACCGCATAAGTGCGAGAGGAGTGAATTCTAAGAGAATCTGACAGATGAATGAGTCGGTACCGTGGTTGTAGCTGCATAGGATCGAGGTGTCGGTCTCTATGAGTGCATTATCATCTCCATATGATGAATTGGAAATATTACATTGAGAAGGTATTAGGGTATGTATATATATATATATATATATATATATATATATATATATATATATATATATATATATATATATATATATATATATATATATATATATATATATATATATATATATATATATATATATATATATATATATATATATATATATATATATATATATATATATATATATATATATATATATATATATATATATATATATATATATATATATTTATTGCGTCTAGTCAATATGAGAATGAGGTCGATGTATATGTAGAGAGATTCTACTCACTAGGGTAGAACGGCGATGCGTCGTTCTTAGTGAGGTAGTTACCGGGGTAGAATGGCCGAGACGTTGTTCCCGTTAGAGCATAAGCGACGTACCCATAGTCCGGAAAAAGGATTAAGGGTAGTGATGAGTCTAATATGAATCACATGGTATGATCGCGATTGTCATATGTAAATATGCCTGTGTGCAGGAATTGATGAGATGCGTTAACAAATAAATAAATGTGAAAGATATTAACCGATGAATAGACGGTTGAGTGTGAGCGATTATGTCTATATGTATTTGATGCGGTGAGAATCTATGGTTATGCATTGTAGTGAATAAGTATGAGGTATAGGCATTTAGTACTTATACATTTATATATATATATATATATATATATATATATATATATATATATATATATATATATATATATATATATATATATATATATATATATATATATATATATATATATATATATATATATATATATATATATATATATATATATATATATATATATATATATATATATATATATATATATATATATATATATATATATATATATATATATATATATATATATATATATATATATATATATATATATATATATATATATATATATCTTATGCCTTGATTAATATGATATGTTTCTCACCCTTCTGTTGTTTTATAATGCCCTACGAGGCATTGCAGATTAGGATCCGCTGGAGGTTTCCTTTGGAGTATAGTTCTTTTCCCTCGTGTCGGTCGCTCTGATATGTATCTTTGGGTAGATAGGCTTGTAGAATGTCTTTTGATGTTTTGTTTGTATGTGACTGAAATTGTGAACAACCAGATGACATGTAATTACGTTTGTCATGTCTTAAGTGAATAAATATATGTTTTAGTCTTCCGCTTTAAGAGAAAACATGAATATGTAATTTCGAAGAATCATGCGTTTATATTTAGTTGAGATTTACCCCTTTATAGTTAATTCTTTTTAAACCTTAATATTCATGTGGTCGTTTCGTGGGGATTGTGACACACTTCTTTTATACCTTAATGTAAATATACTCTGATGAAAAATAAAATACTTATATTCGTGACTATATGATTTGATATGTGATTATTTTGGGGTATAGAATGGGGGCGTTACACTCAGCTTGTACAGCCTTCTGTTGAAGACCGAGATCTACGTGAGCAGATTGTTGTCCGAGGTGAACGTTCTCCTTCTGTTGATATTTCAGACTACCAGGGTGTTTCCTTCCCTGTGCCAAAGTCCCGAAGAGAGGTCCCGATAGCAAAGACTGAAGACCCATTAGCTCCCGGGTATGCTAGAAGGTTTCGTGCATTGGATGAAAGATTCAAAGCCTTGAAAGGTAAAGACGTTGTTAACCCTAGTGCTGCAGACATGTGTCTGGTTCCTGGCCTAGTGTTACCTCCGAAGTTCAGAGCGCCGAGGTTTGAAAAGTACAAAGGAGATAGTTGCCCGAAGCAACATTTGGTGATGTTCTGCCGAAGAATGACTTCATTTGTGCACGACGACAAGTTGATGATTCACTGCTTTCAAGATAGTCTGACTGGGGCACCTCTGACTTGGTATATGCAGTTAGAGAGTGATCAGATCCGATCATGGGGGGATTTAGCCAATGCTTTTCTGAAGCAGTACGACTACAATCTTGATGTGACTCCTAGTCGCATGCAGCTGCAAGAATTGTCTCAAGGGAACAATGAACCTTTCAGGAAGTATGTTCAGAGATGGAGAGAATTTGTTACTAGAGTGCAACCACCGCTTCTAGACCGAGAGTTAAAAGGCATGTTCGTAAACTCCTTGCAGAGCCCGTACTTCGAAAGAATGCTTCGAAAGGCACCAGATTTCTCTGAATTGGTAAGGGCAGGAGAGCGCATCGAGTATGGTGTAAAGACTGGAAGAATTCAGAATGTTTCGAGCAGTCAGGCTGGTGAAACCGAATCTCTCTGTAGCTTTCAAACTGAAGAAGGAGTTGTGATCAACGCAATCATGAATGATGTTGGGTATCCTCAAGACGAATCGGTGAAATCTGTTGGTTCTCCGTCTTCTCAGCGGTCAGTATCTTCTGTGTCTCGTTATTCTGGACAAACAATTGTGCCTAGGGCACCACATCGGGAACCTTATGTCGCTCCTCTTGCAAGTCCACGAGCCCGTGACCGAGGTTATCAGAATCAGTGTTAGAATCATAACCTACCTCGTAACAACTTGGAACGAAGGAATACTCCTTCTCATCCAGTGCCCGTGCCGTATAGCCAGATTCTTCCACATTTGATTCAGAATTCTTTGGTGGAACCCAAAGCTCTTAAGCCCGTGCCAGAGCCTTACCCTCCGGGGTACAATCTCCATGCTCAGTGTGGTTACCATGGTGGATCCCCGGGGCATTCAATTGAAGATTGCAAAGCTTTTCAGGCAAAAGTGCAACAGTTGATTGACAAAGGGTGCATTTCCTTTCCAGAAGGAGTTTTGGTTGTGCATGACAACCTTTCAGATGTCTGAGCTCGTAGATTCAGAGGGTTATTTTCAGAGACCAGTGGTCCAAACAGGCAGACGTCCTCAGCATTGGCAGTCCTCGGACTTTTTATCATTTGTAGTTTCTTTTCTGTTAGTTACTACTTGCTGTTAAACATTGTTTGTTTCGAATGGTAATATTGATAAAGTGACTATGCATTTTTCTGAATTAATCATGTCGTTGTCACTCATTTACTGCATTGCACTGACACTTGCATTTTATTTACTCCACTTTATCACTATGATTAGTAAAGATTGGAGGCAGGATGATGAAACTGAATACTCATAACCGATGATCGTATGCTTTCAGATAAAACCTTGCCTATGATGTACATGCATTGTTTCAAATCCCCTAAACACCGGAGAGATAAGGAAGAGAATCCCTTGTTAACCACTTCGAGCCGAGAAGTAGGAGTTTCTTTCAGACTTTTAAACCCTCACATCTTAACCCGGGGCAGGGTAGTTGTCTGTTAGCTTGATCGAGCGTTCAAGTCTTATGGAGGAGTGTTGCCTTTCGAGGACCAATCACATCGTATTCTCCCCAGAGGCCGTACCTCGTCAACCACAATGGTTAAACCTCACCAATCAGGAGTGAGACAGTTATAAACCTCTCGGATGAATCCAAACAACCAGTGTCGCACGACTTGTGTAACACCCCACTTCCCAAATTAAATAAAATATAAAATATAAACATTATAAATAAACATCAGAGTTTTCACCAAAATAGTGGGATATCACATCACCAAATTTTTATAAAAATACTTTATTAATCATTCTCAAAAATAATACAGTGGAAAACATTATTCCAACATTCTCGGCCATCCGCCAAATTTCGTAAAATCTTTATTATTATAACTCACAAAAAAAAAGTGATACGTCACAGGATTACAACAAGTTTGACATAAAACAATTAAAACACCCATATCCCATGTTACGTATCAGAGCATCCTAGACTCGACTGGCACACCACCATCCAAGCTATCTAAGTACCTGGATTATCTGTACTTTCGGAGAAGCACAGACACAACAACAACCAAGGGGTGAGAAAACATGATCAAAAATATATTGGTAATGTAATACATGTAAACAAGGTAGTAAAACACACCAACACACCAATATTCACCCCAACAACTCCATATAACAAACCTACTGTTCAAATTACAATATAACATATTATAATGCAAATATGCAACTCAACACCATGCATGCGGTACCGACTCATTGGTTCATTCAATCGAACCTGGATAGATCACTTACGCTCCTCCTGAGACATGATCTATCCCCCACCATTCTCCACCAAGGAGTACGGATGAATCACTTACGCTCCTCCTGAGACATGATTCATCCCACCAAAAACACCATGATATGCACACACCAATGCATAACTATCATATTTAGGCACACTAAGTGCACACGATCCTCCTGATCATATCATCATACATCAATGCATATATGTGTAGATATATTACACCAACACCATATAAATCAATCAGATAGTAAATAAATTCATACTATAACACCATATATAACCACATCCCAACACCCGGGAACACACGATCCTACTGATCACTACATACATATACGTCAACCAATTGTTCACCAACAATATCAAGGAAAACGAGTACCATCACCAAGTAAACAAGTTCATACTTTATCACCAAGATATAAACACGTCCCTCCACTCAGGAATACACGATCCTACTGATCACTACACCATGCTCCGCATGATTCATACACCAACTAATTATCCATTTAAATAATTAGTAACGGAAATCACATACTATCACCGAGTACTCACTCTATAACACTCAATCATCTCCCCTGTAATCAACAAAGTCCAAGGGCACTACACTCTTAGCGCACACAGCATAACAGCATAGAAAAAACACATTCTGCTACGCTCGCTACACCCTCGCTAGGCGAGCTCCCAGCGAATGCTCGCTACCTGTTCTCTTAGCGAACCTCCTCGTGAATGACAGCAGAACCTACTGGACTCACTCGCTACCTCACTCGCTAGGCGAGCACCTAGCGAACGCTCGCTGCCTTCTCGCTAAGCGAAGTGCTAGCAAGTTGCCTGCGACTTCTCAAGTTCTCACAGTTCAGAATTCTCACTCTTCTCCGATTCAAGCCTATTCTATAACATCCACTTCCTATACTATCCGTATTAGGACCAATGCATATTAGGCTTATCAATCTTCCTATAATTCTACTCCAGATCAACATTACGGCACACTACCGGCACTTTAGAGTTACTCTGAACCTTACTCAAACCAAACCAACACCAACAGTCAATCAACAATGGCAACATCAAACATCCGTACATCATCATATACATATTATTCCAAAGTCATCACTTAAACAATCTATCGACACATCAAAAAGGTCACACAGAACTTCCCTAAAACCGTAAACTCAACCTATACGCCAAATTAACCAAAAACAACAATTCACCAACAATCAACATATTTCAATCCATCAACATCAACATAACTCAACAATCAATAGCATGTCAATATAAAACTTCATCAACGATACATTCCTACGGGGTTAAGGAATCCCCACTACCCTATACATGTATATACCATTCCCAATCAAGTTTCTCCCCCTTACCTTGTTAATCGGTTGATCGATGAAATTCTTCCTGGATTTGGTCTCTTGGCCTCCTCTTTTCTTTCCGTTCTTCGTTCCCTTTTTCCTTCGTTCTTCTCACTTCTCTCGTTCTTTCCTCTTCTCTCTTTCTATTGCTCTTTCTCTCTTCCCTCTTTCTATCGTGTTATTTTCTCTAATACTTCCCCCACCCCTTCATATTCTATTTTCCTTTTTATTTCCTATCCCAATAATAATAATAACTAATAAAAATAACAAAATAATAATAATAATAATAATAATAATAATAATATTATATTCTCCATATTTATAATATTACTACAAATATTAATAATAATCATAAGTATAATAATAATAATAATAATAATAATATTAATACCACCACCAATATTACTATTATTTCTTATATTATTATAAACTCACCAAATTACCACCAATGATCCTCCCATCTCAGGGACACCCACCAAACATCATCAAATACACCCTACCAAAGGGCACATCAACATATAATATTTAAAATAATAATAAAATGACTAAATAATTAAAATGGGTGTTACAACTCTCCCCACTTTAATTATTTTCGTCCTCGAAAATTACCTGATGGAAATAATTCCGGATACGCTCCCCGCATCTTTTATTCCAATTCTCAGGTCACACTGCCTTCTACAACACCTCCCCATACTACTTTCACCAAAGATATCTCCTCCCTTAGGAGTTGTTCCTCGCTCGCCAAAACGAACTAGCAATGCCTCAACAATCGGAATATTTTTCACTTGTACATCATCCACCTGGTTCAATGTACTTTCTCGACTAAGACACATGAAACATATCATGCCAATTCACAGCGACAACGGAAAAACAGTCTAACATGTTACTCCTCCCATGCCTCCGTTGCGCCACTCTGATACAACTACAGAACACGGTGCGAACTTCTGAGATTTCGAAGCTCGACCAACACCAGTCACCGGCATGACCCTCAAAACACATATTGCCTCGGATCCTCTCGATCTTCTTAGCCATCTCAAGCATAATTTTCAAGTCTGAGTACAACACTCTTACTCGATTTATTTCAACACAGGAGAGTCCTACACTCCCTATCTCACCAAGCCACATATAGTGCCATTCCGACACTAGGATGGTAACCGTTATTATAGGTAACTCAATCAACGATAATTAATCATCCCACGCTCCACCTTGATCCGACACCCAAGCTCTCACCAATTCTCTACAGACTCAATAGTCCTCTCTGACTGACCATCAGTTTGCGGATGGTAGGTCGAACTCAGCTTCAACTTAGTACCCGAAGCTTTCTGTAAGCCCCTCCAAAATCTCAATATAAACCTCAAATTTCCATCTGACACAATATTCGTCAGTATCTCATCCAACTTCACCACTTTCTCAATATGCATCTCGTATATCCTCAACACGGAATAGTTAATCCACTCCTAACAATTCAAATTAAAATTATGTCTTTACAAATTCTTTGGAAATCTCAACACCAATTTCGTGAAAATACTACCTGATTTCCACTCTGGAATATTTAACGACTACATCAGACTCAACAGTCTCTGATGTTCACTCTTCGAATTCCGACAATTCTAACTAGCATATTCCACCTCTCCTTATCCATGGTCTCAAAAACAATCTACTCAAGTTCGGTTACTTCTTCATAGCACCGAGATGGATACTCCATCTACCTCAATGTATTTCTTCACGAGTACTCCTACTCCCTTCAACAACATCTGATATACATACTCTATCATAACATCTCATGGTATTATTTCCACAAACCCGACAATCCACTCTTCGACTCTAATTTATCAATTTCAACTAATTCACTATTCAACCCAGATTTCTGACTTTCTCGATTCTTCTCAAGGATATCACTAGTCAGATCTTAATAATAAAAGCTTAACTCCATAATAAGTATCCTTACTCACAAAACGCATATTATGAAATTTCTCAATCAGTTCTAACTCTTTTCACCATCATCTTCGGTATATGCAAATATTTCTAACTCACTGCATCATCTACCATGTCCGCTTTACCCGAATGGTAATTCAACTCGAAGTCGTACTCTTTTCGAAGTCCCAATTATTTCCTATGCCTCATATTCGTCTTATTCAAATTAAACAAACACCTTAAACTCTTAAGATCACCAAACATCTTCGATCTCAGTCTGAACTTTTAAAGACTCCGACTCCAGTACAATCACAATAGTAACCAACTCTAAATCACTGGTCGGATGATTTCTCTTATACACTTCAAGTTTCCTTTTGCATAATTGAAACTCGCTGAAGTTGTCTTTAGCAAATCCCCTAATTATATCAACAAGCATCACAAACACCACAATTAGTTCTATCGGATTCGGCAGAACTTTCCTTACGGAAGTATATCACCGCTCTTTTTCCAACACTGATAACTCCAATTCCTTATGCTCAACATAATCCTCTATACGCTTCGAATACCTTAAAATATAATTTATTAACACAACCATTGCCTTATATAAATAATTAAAGAAGATCTCATGCCAAGTGGACAAACAAGTTGTGAGTTATAGCGGGAACACATACCGTACCGCCCGTCCTTACCACAACATTCAAACACACTTCATCAATAAATAGCTTAAATCTATGTCAATACTTCACCATCTCATAGATAATTTGAATAGCTTTCCAACGCTTCGAACCGCGCGTCATTCCGAGTTACGGTTCTCCCGTTACGGCAAAAACACCAGAATAACATTTTCTGCCCAGGACCCCTTCGCCAGGCGAACACCGCAGCAAATATGGACGTTCGCCAGTATGCTCGCCAGGCGAACATGACAGTCCCAAAATCCTCTTTTCGACCATTACCCGACTTCCGAGTGTCCGATTTCGATTCCGTAAAAAGCTGCGATCTCGGAATTTAACGTACAACAACAATTTTATACTTAGGAAGCCATCCAACACATTTTAAATCTATGAATAATTTAAAACTCAATTACTTCCAATCTCAACAGCAGATCTTTGAGCCTCCTAATACGATAGAACGTTTGACCTTCGTCCCATCCACCACAAGAACTCTACTCGAGATCACATGACCAAGGGACTCACATCCCTCGATCAATTGTTCCATCAAATCATTAACTCTTGGAAGAGAGCACCTATCCTTGATTAGTCACCCTGTTCACTTATCTATAGTTCACCCAAAGCTTCACAAAACCTTCTATCTGTCTAACCAACAAAATTGGTGCACATTACGGTAGCACACTCAAACAAAAGAACCTCTCTCCTAGAAGGTCTTCAAGTTGACTCTTCAACTTCTCCAATCCCAACGAAAACACACCATATAGAGTCACTAATATCGGACTCGTTCCAACAACAAAGTCAACGTGTGAGCTTTACTTCACACTTCGATAGTAAATCACCTACCTCATCCGGAAACCTCCGGCAATCGCAAATAATTGACAAATCCCAATTTTTCTCACTTTCCTTCTCATTCCAAGTTTCAGTCAAAATAGACACTTCAACACCGTCTTAAGCCAAATTCCTCAAAATAATCCCTTAAGCACTTAGCTTAACTCAAGACTATACACTGCTCACGCCACCCAAGCTTGCAAGATACGTCTATCCCATCCAACACAATCCCGTCCACTATTAACAAGAGATTAAGTGTGATCAGTTCCTCAATTTGTTAATAGACAGCCGAAATCATGATGGGGTACAAACCATCTTTACCAAACTATGATATCACTCCTCAACACACTAAGCCACCACACTATAGCTTTTCGGAGAAATACAACTTCTCCCCCACTGGAATCATTCCACTTCTACCAATGAAGTTAACCAACAACATGTACCGACAGTGTTTTTACACACATGTCGCATACCAGGAAACAATAACACTAGACAACATTGGTCGGACGGACCGACCTGCTCTGATACCAATTGTAACACCCCACTTCCCAAATTAAATAAAATATAAAATATAAACATTATAAATAAACATCAGAGTTTTCACCAAAATAGTGGGATATCACATCACAAAATTTTTATAAAAATACTTTATTAATCATTCTCAAAAATAATACAGCGGAAAACATTATTCCAACATTCTCGGCCATCCGCCAAATTTCGTAAAATCTTTATTATTATAACTCACAAAAAAAAAAGTGATACGTCACAGGATTACAACAAGTTTGACATAAAACAATTAAAACACCCATATCCCATGTTACGTATCAGAGCATCCTAGACTCGACTGGCACACCACCATCCAAGCTATCTAAGTACCTGGATTATCTGTACTTCCGGAGAAGCACAGACACAACAACAACCAAGGGGTGAGAAAACATGATCAAAAATATATTGGTAATGTAATACATGTAAACAAGGTAGTAAAACACACCAACACACCAATATTCACCCCAACAACTCCATATAACAAACCTACTGTTCAAATTACAATATAACATATTATAATGCAAATATGCAACTCAACACCATGCATGCGGTACCGACTCATTGGTTCATTCAATCGAACCTGGATAGATCACTTACGCTCCTCCTGAGACATGATCTATCCCCCACCATTCTCCACCAAGGAGTACGGATGAATCACTTACGCTCCTCCTGAGACATGATTCATCCCACCAAAAACACCATGATATGCACACACCAATGCATAACTATCATATTTAGGCACACTAAGTGCACACGATCCTCCTGATCATATCATCATACATCAATGCATATATGTGTAGATATATTACACCAACACCATATAAATCAATCAGATAGTAAATAAATTCATACTATAACACCATATATAACCACATCCCAACACCCGGGAACACACGATCCTACTGATCACTACATACATATACGTCAACCAATTGTTCACCAACAATATCAAGGAAA
The DNA here is from genome assembly GCA_963859935.3 of Lathyrus sativus. Taxonomy (NCBI): domain Eukaryota; kingdom Viridiplantae; phylum Streptophyta; class Magnoliopsida; order Fabales; family Fabaceae; genus Lathyrus; species Lathyrus sativus. The sequence continues at coordinate 406,642,907 of OZ012736.1, read as the reverse complement.
ACGAGTACCATCACCAAGTAAACAAGTTCATACTTTATCACCAAGATATAAACACGTCCCACCACTCAGGAATACACGATCCTACTGATCACTACACCATGCTCCGCATGATTCATACACCAACTAATTATCCATTTAAATAATTAGTAACGGAAATCACATACTATCACTGAGTACTCACTCTATAACACTCAATCATCTCCCTTGTAATCAACAAAGTCCAAGGGCACTACACTCTTAGCGCACACAGCATAACAGCATAGAAAAACCACATTCTGCTACGCTCGCTACACCCTCGCTAGGCGAGCTCCCAGCGAATGCTCGCTACCTGTTCTCTTAGCGAACCTCCTCGTGAATGACAGCAGAACCTACTGGACTCACTCGCTACCTCACTCGCTAGGCGAGCACCTAGCGAACGCTCGCTGCCTTCTCGCTAAGCGAAGTGCTAGCAAGTTGCCTGCGACTTCTCAAGTTCTCACAGTTCAGAATTCTCACTCTTCTCCGATTCAAGCCTATTCTATAACATCCACTTCCTATACTATCCGTATTAGGACCAATGCATATTAGGCTTATCAATCTTCCTATAATTCTACTCCAGATCAACATTACGGCACACTACCGGCACTTTAGAGTTACTCTGAACCTTACTCAAACCAAACCAACACCAACAGTCAATCAACAATGGCAACATCAAACATCCGTACATCATCATATACATATTATTCCAAAGTCATCACTTAAACAATCTATCGACACATCAAAAAGGTCACACAGAACTTCCCTAAAACCGTAAACTCAACCTATACGCCAAATTAACCAAAAACAACAATTCACCAACAATCAACATATTTCAATCCATCAACATCAACATAACTCAACAATCAATAGCATGTCAATATAAAACTTCATCAACGATACATTCCTACGGGGTTAAGGAATCCCCACTACCCTATACATGTATATACCATTCCCAATCAAGTTTCTCCCCCTTACCTTGTTAATCGGTTGATCGATGAAATTCTTCCTGGATTTGGTCTCTTGGCCTCCTCTTTTCTTTCCGTTCTTCGTTCCCTTTTTCCTTCGTTCTTCTCACTTCTCTCGTTCTTTCCTCTTCTCTCTTTCTATTGCTCTTTCTCTCTTCCCTCTTTCTATCGTGTTATTTTCTCTAATACTTCCCCCACCCCTTCATATTCTATTTTCCTTTTTATTTCCTATCCCAATAATAATAATAACTAATAAAAATAACATAATAATAATAATAATAATAATAATAATAATATTAATAATAATAATAATAGTAATATTAATAATAATAATAATAATAATAATAATATTATTATTATTATCACACCAATTTCCCACGATCTATGGTAATCCATTTTCTCTCTATTCCAACTTTTCTAATATCTCCTTGCTACCCCTTCATATTTCCTTCCTCACGGTTTCTATCATGACTTTTCATATTTCCATTCTAACTTCCCAATAACCCTTCCACCTCTTATTTTACTTATTTCAACCACTAATATTCCCAATAATAATTCTAATATAATAATTATAATAATCATTATAATAATAATAATAATAATAATATAATATAATACTATTATAATATTATAGTAATATTCAACATAATAATAATAATAGTAATACACCCAACAATAATTATAATAATAATAATAATACTAATGATAATAATAACAATTATATTAATACTAATAATAAAATAATATTAATAATAATAATCTTAATATTAATAATACTAATATAATATTACTAATATTAATAATACTAATCATAATAATACTATTAATAATAATAATAATAATAATAATAATAATAATAATAATATTATTATCTCACCAAAATAATAATAATAATAATAGTAACAATATTATTATCTCACCAAAATAATAATAATATTAATAATACTAATAAATATAATAATATATAATAATAATAATAATAATACCCCCACCAATATTACTATTATTCATTATATTATCATATTCACACCAAAAATCATAATAATATAATAACTATATTAATAATAATATTATATTCTCCATATTTATAATATTACTACAAATATTAATAATAATCATAAGTATAATAATAATAATAATAATAATAATATTAATACCACCACCAATATTACTATTATTTCTTATATTATTATAAACTCACCAAATTACCACCAATGATCCTCCCATCTCAGGGACACCCACCAAACATCATCAAATACACCCTACCAAAGGGCACATCAACATATAATATTTAAAATAATAATAAAATGACTAAATAATTAAAATGGGTGTTACAACTTGTCCAGAAAAAGAAGGAATAAGAAAGCCCGCTAAGTAAAAGAAAAAAGAAAAAGCTAGAAAGCAAATACTTAGGCAAAAATCAGGGCATCCCGCTGGACTTCAAAAGAAAAATCGAAAAGAGCTCTGAAGAGTCAGTCCAGGCAAAAATTAGGGAATCAAAAGAATGAAAAAGAAAGGATATAAAAAGAAAAATCCTCGAACGAGGACAAAGTCGTGTGGATACGGACACCGAAAAGAAAAAGGAGTAACTGTCACTCCGAAACACCTTGTGAATTCTTTAACCAGTTATTTCCAATATTCAACATACCTCTCGAAGAGGCGAGCGCTCAGGCCAAGTTAACTGAACTTTAGGATCGGAGATCATCATGTAGAAGGGGTGGGTACAAATCATAATTTGAGCCAAATATCCTTTGTTTCACGAACCGTGAACCCGACCACGATACAACCCTTAAAAGACCTAATTGAGGCAGGGTTTATTCTGAAAGCGCATTACGATAAAGTTGAGTAACCTGACTCCTACATGATTTGCTAATAATATCCTTGTTGTATTTGTCACTGATCGAATAAGCACTACGTTTGAACCCTTCGGTTCATTCGTCACTCACTATCATGACACGTAAATGAGTGACAGCACAAAATTTTTCGAAATCTGCATGAACACTGCATTAAAATTACCATTCGTGAATAAACAATTTTAATTGCAGGTCAGTAGTTGATACGAAGGAATTCCAACAGGGAATAATCAATCAGGACTGAATCGTTAGTAGTCTGGATCAGAATTGTATACTGCGAAGCCCTGTGTATTTTGGGCATTGACTTCCAGTGAGTTTGGAATCAGTTAGTCTAAGGACAAGTCCCGAATGATCGGTTGATTAGGGGACAGTTTGTTCGAGAAGCAGTTGAATCTTCTGGAGACCCAATCAGGGGCAATCGTCCAGAGTTCTGTGGTTTGAAGGCCGATCCCTCCAGTGTTCAATCAGAGCAGGTTAAGTCGCTCACCGCTCGTTCAGGGGCAAGTTACTTCAGAGATATTGAAACCAACCGTGCTGAGAGTTGGTTAATTGAGGATGAATCCTTCCGTTGTACAGATATTGGGGCAAGCCATCTGAGGATTGTCTTGTTGCCAGCTGCTTTCTGTTCAGAATGAATTTTCCCAAAAGTCGGATTGGGGCAAGTTGTATTGCACTGGGGCAAGTTGTTCAAATGAGTTTGTTCACTCTATCAAGAGTTGAGTGTCGGGGAATCGTGTCATTACCCTGCCAAAACCTGAACCTTCTGAAGAAGCCTTGCTGTCATTGGATTGTTATCCTAAAGCCTAACCTGTTACTTGGCAGAACCTTGTAACCGAATCGTTTTAAAGTCCAGTTCTCGTCTGGCAAACCGGAGATCAGTTCTCGTCTGAAATCCAAACCAGAAACCAGCCTCGTCTGGTCACCTTTTCTGTAACCTATCGTTCAACCAGTTCTCGTCTGGCCAACACAGTTTTAAAGCCCAGTTCTCGTCTGGCAAACCAGAAATCAATTCCCGTCTGATATCCAAAACCCGTAAGTCAGTTCTCGTATGACAACCTAACATATGTCGCTATCAGTTCTCGTCTGATAGTCCACCTCGAATGCTAGTTCTCGTCTAGTATTTCCCCTTCAAATCCACTTTTGTTGGTAACCAGAAATGGGTCCCTATCACCATAAACCTATCCCTAAACCAGAAAAAGCCTAAGTGTATCCGACACAATGATTCCTAGTGACTCGTATGTTGTCACATTCCCCGACACAAGGCTCGAGTGATCACAGCTCCATGATTGGTATTCTGTATTCCCTGTGTTGATGTTGTTGAATCAGGATTATTTTCTCAGCAAAGAGGTGCAGTTTGAGATTGTTTCCCCTGAGCAGTTTGAGATTGCAGCAAGCTGAGATGGCATTTATCCCTTATCAGAGTAGGATCAAGATTATCCTCGGCAGGTTTGATTGATATCCCCGGCAGAGTATGGCCATCCCAAGCATCGAATGTTGATTAGCCCGATGTGCTATTTTCCCAAGTGGGTTGAGACTGAAGCTTTCCCTGACCGGCAGATTTGGGTTTATTTCCCCAACAGTGGGACTGATGCAATGTTGTATCCCCACAGAGTCCAAGTTTGACTCCTTTCCCCTCCGAGTCCAGGTCATTGACTCATTCCTCAAGCAGAGGTCGACGGTGATTCCCTCACTGAGTAATCTCCAGACGAGTAGATTTTGATGCCAGTAGAAGAAGAGTTATTTCTCAGCAGATTGCTGCGTACCCTATAAGGACTTAGGGTGTTCTAAAAAGGACCGTTCAGGGTTGTTTTCCTCAGTGAAGTGAGATTCAATTTCAATGATCGATTGTTATCTTCCGCAGCCGCCAGAGGTGTTTCCTTGATAGGATCGGTACATCTCCATCAGAGTTGTACAATGAGTAGCTAAGGATTGATATCCCCAGCAGTGTTGATACACATGTATTCCTCATCAGACTTGATAGTCCAGCAGGTGTTACCCAGAAGGGTCAGTCTCCGTAAGGCGTATGCAAGATTATCCTCAGCAGATCAGGATTGATATCCCCGATAGAGTGTAGCATCATCTCCCCGCAGAGTCTGAATGCGAGATCGTGAGCATTGATATGTGTTTCCCCATGCAGAGAAGTTTCTCTCCCCAATCAGATGTATCCCGAAGGAACGTCATCTCCCCAGCTAAGTCATACATTGAAGTGTGTAGTAGTTGATAGTGCCAGACTGAAGTCTCCATCGGAATTAATATTCCCCACAGAGTCATATTCTCCCTGGTAAGCAGAATGATTCCTTCTTCCCCAGCCGAGTTTGTAGTTCCCCAAGAGAGCCGAGTCCTTGGAAAGCCGTTGAAGCCATGATTGGTTCTCCCCAGTAGAGTGTTGAATAGCTGATGTTGTATTTCCCCACCGGAGTCGTTTTCTCCAAGAAAGTTTTGTCGCGAAGGCTGTGCAGTTTATTTCTGTGATTGACATCGTTTCCCTCGGCAGTTGTGGTTTGAATACCCGGTTGAGCGAGTCCAGGTTCTCGTAGAGCTTTATTCCCCTGCAGCAGTCAATTGAAGTTCGTTTCCCCAGGCGGAGTTCAATTGAGATTGGTGTGAACTCTTCTCCTTGACAGGAGGCTTCTCCCTTCAGCATTTATTTTGCTGATGGGGCCATAGCATGTTGCATGATTGCATAGCATCTACCCTAAAAACGCGTAGCATTTCCACCGTATGGAGCATTGCGCCATTGTCAAAGCATATGCATACGAAACATGAGCCAGGTCGCCACCGTTCTTGTTTTGCAGATGTTCCTCCTCAGAATGGTTGGGTTCTAGATGATTCTTGAATTCTCCCCAACAAAGTCGTTTACCCAAGATGATTCTTGAACTCCCCAGTGAAGTCGCCGGAGTTGGTTGCTCAAGTTGATGCTTGAAATCCCCGGCAGAGTGTTTGATCAGGGTGATTCCTGAGATCTCCAGCAGAGTCATTGGTTCAGGATGATTCTTGAAGATCCCGATGGAGTTGTTGTTCAAGATGATTCTTGATTTCCTCAGCAGAGATGATTCAGTCAGAATGATTTCTGGACCTCCGAAGCAGAGTTACTTGATAGTTCTCCAGAATCCCCAGCGGAGATGCGTCATCCCCAGCAGGTTTTAAACATAGAAGTTGAACTTTCCTTGGAAGACTTGATGATTGAAGTCCGGCAGCGGTGCCAAAACCCTGGACTTGATGAATAAAGGCCAACTGTATTAACGAAGCGGTTCTATCAGCTGACGCAGAGTGCCTGATGGTAGAAGATTGTATATCCTTATTTGGTTCATGATCGACCCAGAATTTTGTTCTCGACCTACTGACGAAGTCCGGCTGACGCCCGAAAGTTTCTTTGAATGCCCGATAGTATGATTAACTTGATTGTTGACCTGATGAGTCCCGAGGAGTCTTGATGCCTGACGGCATGATCGACCATGTATTACCGGTTACCGAGTGACCAGTGATCCCTTGATGACTTGAAGACGAATATCTACAGCAGAATCAGATGATCATCCTGACGGAGACTTAAAATCAGACCTTCCACCGGTTACCGTGTGACCGATTCTCCAGCAAGTTGTCGTGCAACTGTCCTGCTCAGTTTTGAAGATGTGCCCACTAATTAGAGTATCGTTTACCTGTGTGGTTGGAAAATCATCCGTTACCGTGTAACTAGTGATCCCTCGATAATTTGAGGACGCAATGATATCAGATAAATCAGAGAATCATCCTGATGGAGGTTCAGATCAGTATTTCGCCAGCTAGTTGTCGTGCAGCTACTGTTTCAGTTTCCGAAGATTTGTTCCCACCAGAGTACCGTGTACTTGTGTAGTTGGAAAATTTCCGGGTTCTTTTGTATTCAACCGCCTTCTACCTTTGAATGTTTGAAAGTCGTTCGCTTCTCAACCCTTCAGGTCCAAGCCGTTTGAATAGGGGCAGCTGTTGCACCCCAAAATTTGACCAACTACTTATCGCAATTTGGCTCATGTTTCGACTCATTTCATTTTGCATTTGCATACCATGTACATTGCATTTTTTCCAGTCAGGTTGACTTTGTCGGGATCGCGGCCCTCTGATCGCGCTTCAGGCATTTTCAGGCCAATACGAGGACGTACTTTGAGAGTTGGTGCTCGTTCCCGGTGTTTCCAGCTCTCGCTGTTGTTTTTGAGGACATCTCGGTGTCCGGGTTTTTACCGTTTATTTCGATATAGTCGCTAATCGATTTAATCGGCTTCCTCGCTATTTTTAGGTTTTTTCCCTTATTTTCTAGAATTTTTATGGATGCAATTGATTTTTCTAGGTGTTAGATAGATTTTTTAATAGATATTAATTGTTTTTAAATAGATTTTAGTTTTAATTTCTTTTTAAGAATAAATCATGTTTTTTAGATATTAAGTAGATTTTTTAGATAATGGTTTTTAATAGGAAATTCTTTTTACTAGGTTTTTTAAATAGAATTAATAGAGTTTTTTCTATTTTTTGTTTGTCTAGAAATTATTAGAATTTAATAGTTAATTCTCTTTTAGATTTAATAGATATTAGAGTTTTGTTTTAAGATTTAATCCTTTTAGGATTTAATTAGATTAATTAGGGGGTTAATTCATTTTAATTGAGTTTATTAGATTTAATTAGGTTAGAATAGTCTTAATTTGTAATTTAGGCTTTAATTACTGTTTTAAATTTTCGTTAGCATTTAATTGTGTTTAATTAGGGTTTTAATTGAGTTTAGTAGCCTTAATTAGGTTTAGAGTGGTCTTAATTTTCAGTTAGACTTTAAGTGCAGTTTTAATTTTTGTTTAGTCATTTAGTGGAGTTTAATTAGGTTTTAATTCATTAATCATGTTAATTAGATATTAGTCAGAGTTATTAAATTCGTGGGCCATGTGTCAGATTTTTGGAGGCCCACAAACCCCAGTCCAGCTCGTGCCAAGTGTCATCTATATAAGCATCCCACGTGTGCTTTTCTCAGCGAGCCACTGCATCTGCCACGTTTCGCCCCCTCAATCCACCACTTCACCCTTCTGCATGCAGAGCCACTTGGCACCCCCTCAGACTCCACAATCCCCACGCATCCTCCCCACACACACTGCATGTGAGCCACGTGGCTATCTTCCGTCCCACCGTCCCACTCGCCGTCGGCCATGCAGCCGCTGCAGGGACCGCCACAACCGTCGCCGGAAAGTCACCGGTGACCGTTTCTCGCCGGAAACTGCGTAACTGCATCAAGAAGTTCACCAATCCTTCACCAATGACCTTCAGGAGATGTTCATGCCTTCGCCAGAAAATGCAAGAAGCCACCGGAAACTTCACATGAACTTCATGCATGTTCATCACTTTTCCAGAACTTTCGCCCAGAATTTCCAAACCTTCATCATTAATCCTCCGATCATCTCATTGCCAGATCCTCCGATCATCTCATTGCCAGATTGTTTGTTGATCTTCATCAACAGTTCAAGAAGCCTTAAAATATATCCGGATCTTCATCGATTCTGCGTCCACGTTCGTGTGGTTCTTCAGAAGCCAATCCTCCGTTCTTGATGTTCATCACATTCTTCGTGAGCTTCCCAGATCCGTGAAGATCTTCACCATCGAGCCTTCAAAACCTCCCAGAATTTTCGCCCAGCAATACACCGTGTTCATCGCAGTTCATCCATTCAACACGCTTTTTAGAAGTTCTCTAGATTTCGCTCCATAGAACCTTCATCCAACTTCAAAGTTTTCCAGATCGTCATCCAACTTCAAGATCTGTTCGAGAATCTTCAAGACCCTCCATCGACGTCATCTGAAGATTCGTCAATCCATCAACCACAGGATTCTTCAGCTCCTTCAACATGTTCATCACGAAGAACGATCGGTACCTTCGTCCAGAAACATCAAGATCTTCGAGAACCTTCAAAGATCCTCATCTCCATCACCTTGTTTAGTTTTAAGGTGGAAGATTTCGTGAGTGTTTGCTTGTACAGGTTTTGAATTGTGTTTGATCTCAGAGAGATTGAGGGAGCGAAAGAGAAGCTCGCACGAGAGAGAGAGGCTGAGAGGGGAAGCGGCGCAGTGAACAGTGCTTTGAGAAGTTAGGATTAGGGTTTGTCTGATGGATCATGTGGCTGTCAAGGGAATTAGGCTCATAGGCCCATTGGCCCTGTTTGCTTATTCACCTTCCGTTTTTCCATTCACCCCCCCCCCCCTTTTGTGTGTGTGTGCTTGACTAATGGGCTGGGCCCTGTTCGTTTCCCTTACCATATCACACCCCCGGTTTGTTTTTCTTCCCCCCTCCCCGTTGCTGTACATTTTTGCTGGGCTCTGGGCCCAGTTTCTTGTATTTTTTGCTGAAGCATCCCCTGTAAATCAATACACCCCCACCCTGTATTATTTTTTTTGTGTTAATTTTCTTGTATGACATTTAATTGTATTTTCTAGAATAGTTAGATAGTTCTAGAATATAATTAGCATTTGATTAGCATGTTAGGATTATAATTAGGATTTAATTTTCTTTAGAGAATTGTTTTAGTTTAATATGCTTAGACTATAGTTGTTAGTATATTTTCTCTTAATAGAATTTAAGTAGAATAATTCCTAGAATAGGTTGTGATTAGCGTATTATATTCTTTAGTGAATTTTAGACCATATTTCCCTTAGAGTTCTCTTTTATAGAATAGGAATTTAGCATTTATTCCTTTGTAAAGAATTTAGGAGTTAGATATTTTTAGGGATTTATAGATTTAATTCTTTAGAATATTTTCTATTGGAATTTAATTGCCGTACTTTAGGAGTAGCATTTTATTTCCATTTGTTAGTGGATTTGTCTTCTATTTTCTCTCCTATTTTTGTTTCTATCCGATTTTATCCCGATTTTACCTTGGCTGGCCGTGCGACACGGTTCAATTGGAGAATGATTTTCGATATCATTCCTCCATCTTGTCTTTGATACGGATATCAATACGCTACCTCTGACAGTTCGATTTCTCGTATAAGTCGAGCTATGACGGTCTAAGCGTTACATTGTTCTGATTCGAGCGTCATCGTCAAAGATCTAGAGAGGAGAAGATTGGAATGGAGCTTGCGCACACGTCAGGAGCCCAGGAGCTGCTTCGTTCATCGTCATCGTCGTCTTCTTCAAGTTTTCAAGCAACCGTCGAGTGTTGTGAGCTGTATCGTTAGATACGTAGGAAATGACAGTTGAGGAGTTCTTCTCAATCGTCTAGGATGTCTAGTATGGCACCCTTTGGGTGACATGCGACGCATTCACTCCTACATCGTAGGTTCTTGCGTGTGTGTCCCGAGTTCCTTCCCTTTTAGGCGTAGGCCTGCTTCCCCTTCTCTTGCCCCGTGCAATCGAGATTCGTTATCCCGAACTACGTAAGCTCTAATCTCTCATACCTGTTGAGAGTACGTAGGCACAATACTGACGTATTGGCGAGCTACCTTCCCCATAACCCGTCGTAGGTCGAACTACGTTGACTCTGATTTCTCATTCTCTAATGGGAATACGTAGGCATAAAGTGCGATGCTTTGCCGAGTCATTTTCTTTTCTGTTTGAGCCAGCCTTGATAGGTAGATAGATAAACCAACTCGTCCAATAAACACAACAAGCGTGGATCCCGTCGAGTACGACGGACGTGAGGGGTGCTAATACCTTCCCCTTGCGTAACTGACTCCCGAACCCAGACAACGGTTGCGACGACCTTGTCTTACCCTATTTGTAAGGTTTTTTCCGATCGTTTCCTTTCCCATTCCGAGGGATAAATAACGAAAGGTGGAGACTCTTCTGTTTTTCCGGCACCTTATTTTTGCGGAAGCGACAATGACCTATTCCGATAATCAATAATATGCTATATTGTTTACCATAGTCATGTCCAGCTAAATCTTTAGTGCTGGAATATGAGGATCATCGTTTCAACGATGCTCCGTATGTTGTATATGTTAGAATGCTTTAGGGTTTTTTTTTGGTTTTAATATAATTTTTTTGGGGTTTATTTGATCGGATGTTATGAAAGTAGATCCATGATTAAGTCGGGTAAGATCGAAAGTCTTTGACATTTAAGATAAAAATTGGTTAGTTATTGATTAAGAAAAAAACTGAAGCACTTTGTTAATCAATTAAGAAAGTTTAATATTATTAGAAAGTGATTTTAAAACTATTTTCGGACACGCTCATAGGGTTAAGATCCGGTTGGTCGAGCATATGCCGAAAACCTTTTGGTGTTAAAAGTTTCCAATCAAAAGCACTTTTTAACCGAGTCTTAGAGATAGTTATATAAAAAAGGATTTTTCACTTTAACGCAATACGCCACCGGTGCAGCGTGAGCGGCTGGTATAAATTAGAGGTCAAATCAGGTTTCAATTATAACACGATGGTTCCTTTTTAATTAAATCTTTTTCAAGGAAGAAAATATTGCTTCATAAGTAATTCTATTTAGATACAATAGGAGTTTTGTTTGATCGGTGTGAATTACATTCTAGTATTGTTTCTCTAAAGTTATTCTATCTTCATTATTTTATGTGCACTTTGTAACCCTGTTTGATTAGCCTAAAATAGAACACCATAACAATAGTTATAGATAGATTGATATTGGTCTCTGTGGGAATGATAATCTTTTATATTACTCTAACGTAGTATGTATACTTGTGGAAGACACTGACACGCGATTAGTTAAGAGTAGTCAGAGTCAAGTAAATGTTGGACAAAAATGCAATATCCCAAGATGATCAAAGATCAATTTTCATAGGTGCACAGATTCCATTATTTTTACTTGAGCGAATACTCAAAGTGAAGGTGAGAAAATACTTAGAAGGGGGGTTGAATAAGTATGAAGATAAAAACTTAGAAATAAAAACCAAAGTATTTTTATCCTGGTTCGTGGAACTCAACTATTCCAGTCCACCCTTCCTAGAGTGATTTGCCTTTCTCAAACAAGGACTTAATCCACTATTTAATTAACTGATTACAATAGTAAGCACTAAGAACAACTGTTCAAAGTCTTCTCAAGAACTACTGATCCTAACTGGATCTTCTTAAGGTTTTCTTACAATCAATTGTAATAACAAATACAAGTGTTTAAATTGCTTCTAAAAAGCTTTATCACAACTGTGATTTTTCATTTAATATTAAGAACAAAGAAATTAATTCTTAGAAAGAATGTGAATAGTATGAGAGCTTTGAATATTGATTTCTTTCAGATAAAACGTCAACTGAAGAAGATGGGTGAAGACTTGCTTTTATAGGCAGCTTGATCCAAGAGAACTTCACGTTGAGAAGAGTGTCCAAAAGGTCTGAGCCTTTTTGTCTTCACATCAAGTGACCTTTCCTAGAAGAAGAAAGCACAGAGAAATCCTTTTTGTCTGTGTTCTTGTGTCTAGCATAAATAAGGAAAGAGTCGTTTGGATTATTCCAACGGACATAATCTTTGAATTCTTCTTCTTCAATTTTCAGCAAGATTCATCAGAGTCTAATTTGATCAGAGCCTTCTGATGTTGATTAGAGTTTTGCTGAATCAGAGTCTTTGCAACAGGTGTGCTTTTAGCGTGTATAAGTTCAGAGCATATTTAAGTCAGATCCTCAGTACTGGCAGCTTTAGTACTTTCAGAATCTTCTGTAGTAACAATGCTTTGAAAAACTCTTCATATAGAATTCTTCTTTGGTTCAGATGCTTCTGACTTGCTTCAGATTCTTCTGGAGCTTTTGCTTCAGATCCTTCTGGAGGCTACGCTCAGGATTTTCTGTTGGCAGTATTCAGAATCTTCTAATGGTTGCATCTGACGCTTCAGAGTCTAACTTATTTCTTATGTTCAGTTCTGATTTGCTTCTGGAGTGATAATTATTTTATTATCTGCAGCAAACACTCTCAAGCAAATTTTAGAGTATATAATTCTTAATTACAAAATTTCATAATAGTTATCATCAAAACATAGAGATATTATTAAGAACCAATCTGTGTTCTAACAATCTCCCCCTTTTTGATGATGACAAAAACATCAGAAATTTTGTTTAATTGAAAATAGAGTAATTATAACTCCCCCTGAGATGATGAATCTCCCCCTGAATTAAATATAAATAAGGAATAGAAACTTCCCTTTTGTCTTGAGTATTTTTCAGAGTTAGAGCTTGATTATTCTTTAACATTTGAGAGTCAGAGTGTCTTGCATATTTTAGAGTCAGAGTCTGATAAACGTCAAATGATCTGAGAGTCTCGGAGTTTCTTTTACAGAGTGTACTTATCAAATGTTCTGAAATACTCAGATTTTATGTTAGATAAAATTTATATGTCTGAAGTTTCATTCTGGTGAAGTTTAATTAAATAGTTTAGATCTATATTTTCTCCCTCTTTTTTGTCATAAGCAAAAAGTAATAACTTTGAAAAGTCAAACAAAAGGAAACAATAAATGAGAAAAATCATGTGGAGAAAACTTTTGAAACATTCATTCATTCAATTCAGAGCAAGAGTACACACATCAGAAGATATTCAAAATACATATGCAAACATCAGATGCAAACAACAGAAGAAAAAAATAAACTAAGAGTGTTTTGACAAAAGCATCTTCAACAGATCCGTGATCTCAGAAGAGGACTGTTCTTGCTTTGACATCCACTTAGCCATTATTTCATTCTTCTGATCCTGTTGGGACATCCACTGAGTCATGTCTTCAGACTTCTTATCTTGTTTAGCCATCCATGACTTGATTTCTGATTGACCATCTTCCAGAACTGCAATTTTATCTTCAAGATCTGGATGTTCTTTCTTGATCTCAGATGAAGAAGGTGGAACAGTTTCTAAAGCTTGAACAGAGTCAATTTCCATAGGCGCTTTGGAGCTTGGAGCAATAAAGCCAGAAGGATGTTCCATCGAAGTCATGGCCAGAGGGTTGTCTTCAGATGCAGATTCAGTATTCTCTTCTGATGATGGAGGAGCATCTGTAAGAAGCAGTGGTCCAGATCTCTTGACAGTCCAGAACAGACTTCTTGCAGCTTCAGCAAATCTGAGCTTCGCATCATCAGAACATATATTCTTCAGATTTGATACTACAGTGTTGAATCTGTTGATGAAGCCATTCCAGATGACATCAGATTCTTTTGCATCCATTGTTGCTGAACACTTCCTCTTGTACAGTACCTAAATACATCGGTATTTCTTGCAAAAAACATGTAAATAAATGATCAACATTTAGTCTAGGTCTGGGGTGTAACAGAGTCTCCAAGGTAATTGGCTTGGGTTGGGGAGCAGGTGGAAATATGGATTTATGAATGGAGATCAGAGGAGGAGGGTAGTAGGGTATGAAAGGAATTTCAGAGGATTTGTCAGGTTTTGATCTGTTTAAGGCATTCAACAGATTTGGTTTTGCTTTTGTGTTGTAGGAAACCACATCAAAAGGTTTATTAGAGTAAGGTTGGAAAGCAGATTTAGCAGGTTTATCAGAAGTATCAGGTTTATCAGAATTAGCAGGTTTATCAGATAAAGCAGGTTTATCAGCTTTAGCAGATATAGCAGAGTGTGGTTTTGGATCTGATGATTGTACTGTTGATATTGTTTTAATGTAAGATTGAAGCACATATGGTAGAATTATTGTAAGTTTGGGTTTGAGAGGAGTGATGGTTTCAGAAGGTTCAAATCTATCATAGAAATCTTTTATTTTTAAACCATGGGGAAGTTTGTGAAGGTGTGATGAAAACAGTCTAAATGAAGCAGAGGGTACAAACGCAGATGTGCTTGACTTGGGTGTAGAATTGGGAATGGTGATTTCAGAAGATGGTTTAGGTGTGGGAGTAGGATCTGGAATAAGAACTTCAGAAGAGACAGGAGGTTCAGGTTGGTTGACTTCAGAATCTCTGTGAGAAGGGGATACCAGAAAATTTGGGTGAATGTCAGATTCTGAGGAATTGGATGATGTGGTTGGTGTGCAAGAGGTAGAGGATACTTGAAAAACAGTTTTTAGTGGTGTAACATTTAGAACTTCTGTCTCAGGGATATTGGTTCCAGATGGGTTGGTTGATTCTGAAGGATTTTTAGAAGGTTTTGATGGGGGTTCAGATGTAGGTTGTTCTGATGTGGGTGGAACAAATGTAACTTTTATTGGTTCAGAGGTAACTGGAACAGATGTTACTTTTATAGGTTCAGAAATAACTGGTACAGATGCAGTGGGTTCAGATGTGTTTGATGGCGGTTTTTCTGGTTGTTTTTCTTGTTGTTGTGTTTGTGGTTCAGATTGTTTTTCTGGTTGTTGTGTTTGTTGTGATACAGATGGTTTTTCTTGTGGTTGTTGGTGTTCAGATGGTTTTTCCTTTGGTTGTTCAGATGGTTGTTCTTTTGGTTGTTCAGATGGTTTTTCTTTGGTTGTTGTTGTGGTGCAAATTGTTTTGTTGGTACTTCTGGTTGTGGAGTCTGAATTTTTGGTTTTGTTGTTGTTGGTTTTGGTACAAATGATTTTTGCGGGGATGAAACAAATGTATGAGGTGGAGCAGTAACAGATTGTTTTTAAGTGGAAGGTGGTTTAGGAATAGACTTAATTGCTGAATCATTTACTACAATATTATTTACAGAAGATACAGAAAGTTTGGTACCTTTAATCTTGATTCGTTTTGCTGGAACAGAAGGAGTGTCTTCAGATGCTTTCCTCTTGATAAGCTTCTGAGGCTTCTCAACAACTTTGGGCTTCTTCTGAACAGGTGCGGCTTCTGCTTCTGATTGACTTCTTTTTCTTGGCATCTCTTCTTCTACAACAGGCAATGGTTCCCTTGCTCTCTTCAGAATATCTGCAGGAATGGGCGTTCCATCTTCCTTGCAAGCATCAATATAACTCACTATAGTCTCTCTGGGTTCCTCAGCAAAGAACAGAGGGTAGTCATCTACATGGATTCTCTTCTGACTAAGTTCAGTGATGTTCAGCTTCTTAGGTGTTGTTGTGAGTTCTTCTACTATTTTTAGTCTCTGAAGACTTTTGGCATTCAGAGGCTTTCCAAGAATGAATTCCAGTTCATCTGTGACTCCAGCAGCATACAGAGCAGTTACAAGTCCATTTTCTGTTAGAAGATCTGAAATTAACCTTCCAAAAGGAATCCAAGTTCTGATCTTCTGACCTTTTTCTTTCACATATCCTCTAGAGGCATTTATATGATTCCATAAGTGCATAAACAGAATATAGGGAAGATCTACCTTGGTGCTCTGACTTAAGCAATACATAAAGTAGAGTTGTTCATTGTTGACATAGTCTGAAGAGTTTGTAGACTTTCTGTGATGAATGCATCCCATGAAAATCTTAGCCCAGATCTTGTAGTCAGGCTTCAGATCTTTGAACTTATTAGAAGCTTGTCCAGCAGTCATCACTTCCTCATATACTTCATCCATATCTACACGCCCAGCTGGCAAGTGAGATACTCCATCTGTTTTCTCATATCCAATGAGTTTCCTTATCAGATCTTCTGTGATGATTATTTCTTTACCCAGAACAGAAGATAAAATGAACTTAGGGTACACAGCAACATGGATCCAGAATTCTTTCACTAGAAGGGGGTAAACTGGTCCAAAAAGTCTGTCAAAATATTTCACCCATCCTTGAGCATCTATTATGGAGCGAAACTCAAACCCATCCTCAGCCAGTGAATCAAATTCCACCATTGATTCACAGAGAACCTCCAGTTTTTCAACAGGTGTTAACAAAGTTCTCTTTGGTGTCATATATGGAGTCACACCCATATTTGCAGAAGTAACTACAGCCATGGTAGATTGAAATTGTGCAGCAGTGGATGAAGAAGTTGCCATTGAAGATGAGTTTGTCAAATGCTTAGGGTTTTTGTGAAGAGATAAGAGAAGACAAAAATGCATAAGCGATTGAGATGTGAAAAGTGTGAAAGTGGTGAGAAGTGTGATACTTATACTTAAACACTTAGGCATACAAACAGTCAGATAAAAGCACGTTCACACAAAGCATTTAATGAAAAGGAATAAAAATCATTTCAAGCATTTATTAATTCTGACAATTTGGGGGGAAAATCAAGATTTTCACTATTCAAACTTCACCTCAAACGTCTCTTCAGTAGTGTACACGCCACCTTTGCAGATTCAGAGTGACACGTGTTTGATTGCATGTGCTTCTGAATTCTCTTGAGAAATAATTAAAGGAAATGAATAAGTGATCAGATGAAATACTTCAGAACATTAAACATTTTTTTTGCGTCTGTAAACTTTGCTTCTGACAAATATTATTCTGGACACAAATCCATACCAATATTTTTCAGAATAAATTTGAATCTATCTTCAACAAGGGGTTTTGTGAAAATGTCTGCCCATTGATGATCTGTATCAACAAAGGCCAAATTTATAATTCCTTTCTGAACATAGTCTATGATGAAATGATGCTTAATTTCTATATGTTTTGCCTTAGAGTGTAAAATGGGGTTTTTAGACAAACATATAGCAGAAGTATTATCACAGAATATAGAAATGTTACTTTCAAATATCTGATAATCTTCTAGTTGACTTTTCATCCAGAGCATTTGTGTGCTACATCCAACAGCAGCAATATATTCTGCCTCTGTAGTTGATAGTGCAATTGTGGGTTGCTTCTTACTGTACCAAGAGATTAGATTTCTTCCTAGAAATTGACAACTTCCATAAGTACTTTTTCTTTCCACTCTGTCTCCAGCATAGTCAGCATCACAGAATCCAACTAATTTGAAATCATCAGATTTTCTATAACACAAACCCACATTAGAAGTACCTTTCAGATACCTTAGAATCCTCTTGACAGCTGTCAAGTGTGATTCTCTAGGATCTGATTGGAATCTAGCACACAAGCATACACTGAACAATATGTCAGGTCTAGAAGCAGTTAAGTAAAGAAGAGATCCTATCATACCTCTGTAGAGTTTCTGATCTACTTTCTTACTTACCTCTTCCTTGCCTAGTGAACTAGTTGGATGCATGGGAGTCTTTGCCAGCTTACTATCAGTCATGTTAAATTTCTTCAGAAGTTCTTTAACATATTTGGTCTGATGTATGTAAGTGCACTCTGGAGTTTGATTGACTTGAATTCCCAGAAAGAATCTCAGTTCTCCCATCATGCTCATTTCAAATTCTGCCTGCATACATTGAGCAAACTCCTTTCCCAGCATAGTATTGGTAGATCCAAATATGATATCATCCACATATATTTGACAAATTATAAGATATTTCTTAAATGATTTACAAAAGAGTGTTGTGTCCACTTTGCCTCTGATGAAATTTTTCTCCAGAAGAAAATTGCTCAATCTCTCATACCAAGCTCTGGGAGCTTGTTTTAAACCATATAGAGATTTCTTTAGTTTGAAAACATGATCTAGAAATTTTTCATTCTCAAAACCAGGAGGCTGGTGGACATAAACTTCTTCTTCTATAATGCCATTAAGAAAGGCACTTTTAACATCCATCTGATACAGAGTGATGTTATTTTGTGCAGCAAATGAAATAAGAAGGCGTATAGATTCTAACCTTGCCACTGGAGCATAAGTTTCAGTATAATCAATACCTTCTTGTTGACTGTACCCTTGAGTAACAAGCCTTTCCTTATTTCTTTCAACTTCTCCTTTCTCATTTAGCTTGTTTCTGAAGACCCATTTAGTTCCAATTATATTGAATCCTTTGGGTCTTTGAACTAAATCCCACACATCATTTCTGGTGAATTAATTTAACTCTTCTTGCATGGCAATAATCCAATCACTGTCTTGCAGAGCTTCATCTACAGAAGTTGGTTCAATTTCTGACACCAATCCAAATAATGATGCTTCAGATGACCTAAGAAAGGATCTTGTTCTGATAGGATCATCCTTCTTTCCAATAATAACATTCTCTGGATGAGAAGCTTTGATTCTGGAAGATGATCCTCTAAAAGTTGATTCTTCAGAAATATTTAAATTCTTCATCTGAGAAGTTAAAGGAATGGCATCTGGCGTTGCTTCTGGTTCCTTCACTTGAGCTTTGTCTGCCTCTGAGCCTTCAGAGTCTGTGAAGACTACTTCTCTATCTGCAGAGTTTTCAGACTGCTTTGGCTTTTTACTGCCAAGCTTATCATCAAATCTAACATGAATAGATTCTTCCACAATCTGTGTCTCAGTGCTGTATACTATGTAGCCTTTAGAGCGTTCAGAATATCCAAGCATGAAACACTTCTGTGCTTTGGAATCAAACTTGTTCAGATTTTCTTTAGTATTTAACATATAGCAAATACATCCAAAAGGATGAAAATATGAAATGTTGGGCTTTCTGTTCTTCCACAATTCATATGGAGTCTTCTCCAGAAGAGGTCTTACAGACACTCTGTTCTGAATGTAACAGGCTGTGTTGATTGCTTCTGCCCAAAAGTGTTTTTCCAGATTAGTCTCATTGATCATGGTTCTGGCCATTTCTTGCAGAGTTCTGTTTTTCCTCTCTACAACTCCATTTTGTTGTGGAGTTCTAGGATAGGAAAAATCATGAGCAATGCCATTTTCATTAAAATATTTTTCAAAATATTTATTTTCAAATTCACCACCATGATCACTTCTGACTTTTATAATTTTGAAATCTTTTTCATTCTGGACTTGTTTACAGAAGTCAAAGAACACAGAATGTGACTCATCCTTGTGTTTTAAGAACTTTACCCATGTCCACCTACTATAGTCATCAACAATGACTAATCTATACTTCTTGCCTCTGATGGATGCAGTTTTCACTGGTCCAAACAGATCAATATGAAGTAATTCTAGTGGTCTGGAAGTAGAAACAACATTTTTTGATTTAAAAGATGATTTTGAAAACTTCCCTTTTTGGCATGCTTCACAAAGAGCATCTAAGGTGAACTTCAGATTAGGAAGTCCTCTGACAAGATTAAGTTTATTAATCTGAGATATACGTCTCATATTAATATGCCTCAATCTTTTGTGCCAGACCCATTGCTCTTCATTAACAGACAAGAGGCATTTAACATTTTGAACTTTAATTTCTGAAAGATTTATTTTATAAATGTTGTTTTTCCTCTTACCACTAAATAGGATAGAGCCATCCTTTTGACTAATAGCTTTACAATATTTTTGATTAAAGGTAATATCATAACCATTGTCACTTAATTGACTTATGGACAATAAGTTATGCTTTAACCCTTCAACAAGTAAAACATTAGTAATAGAGGGAAGTTTACCATTTCCAATGGTGCCAGATCCAATGATCTTGCCCTTCTGATTCCCTCCAAATTTCACATCACCTCCAGATCTAAGCTCCAGACTTTGGAACATATACCTTTCTCCTGTCATGTGTCGCGAGCATCCAGAGTCCAGGTACCATGATTGGCGTCCTGACCTTGCTGCTAAGAACATCTGCAACAGGAATTATTTTACTTTTAGGTACCCAGATCTTCTTGGGTCCTTTAGGGTTAGTTGTTCTGAAGGTTTGTCTAAACTTCTATTTTTCAACATAAGGTTTATTCTGACTAGCCTTAGATTTAAACACATGAATATTCTTTTCAGAACGTGTTTGTTCAATATCATTCAGGTGACCAAATTTAAAGTGGGAATATAAAGGAGTCTTTTTTATGATAATTTTATCAACAGATTTTGGATTTAAATCCTTTCCAGAGGAAGATTCATATCCAATTCCTTTTCTGTTATTTCTGCTAACTCCATAGATCATAGAAGCCATTTTGCTTCTGTCTATGCTTTTAGCAAGAAACTTCTGAAAGCTATAATCATATTTTTCCAAAATATTTTTGCATTCAGATTCAGTTTCAGAATCAGAGTTTTGTTGAGCTAATTCAGAATCATTTTTCAATTTTAAGTTCTTTTTATTTAGCTCAGCTACTTCTGATTTGAGAATATTATTCTCAGATACAAGATTGCTTTGACGCTTCTTGTATTTGAGCTTAATATTGTTATAGCTCTTCAGAACTTCTGATAACACTTTGATAAGTTCTTCTTTAGTGAGTTTAGCCATTACCTCTTCAGCGTCAGAGTCAGATTCAGAGTCAGCTTCAGAACCTGAAGTTCCTTCCTCCTGATCTTCTATGTCTGCCATCAAAGCTACATTGGCATATTCTTCTTCTGACTCAGATTCAGATGTATCTGAATCATCCCAGGTGGCCATTAGAACCTTTTTCTTCTTATCAGATCTTCTTTTAGGCTTATCTTTCAGCACCTTTGGACATTCATTTTTGTAATGTCCAGGTTCTTTACATTCATAACAGACAACCTCCTTTTTGCCAGATCTTCTGTGTCCAGAAGATTCTTTTCTTTGGTCAGGCTTCCTGATGTTTCTGAACTTCTTTCCTTTATGCTTCCAGAGTTTGTTTATTCTTCTAGATAGCATGGATAGTTCATCTTCATCTTCAGATGAAGATTCTTCAGAGCTTTCCTCTATTACCTGCAATATTTTAGCAGATTTATTAGATTTTAAAGCAACAGATTTACCTTTCTTTTGAGGTTCATCTTCCTCAAGTTCAATTTCATGGCTTCTTAGTGAACTGATTAGTTCCTCCAAGGAGATCTTGTTCAGATCTTTAGTCATTTTCAGCGCAGTCACCATAGGTCTCCATCTGGTAGGTAAGCTTCTGATGATCTTTTTCACATGATCAGCAGTAGAGTATCCTTTATCCAGAACCTTTAGTCCAGCTGTAAGTATTTGAAATCTGGAGAACATAGCTTCAACAGATTCAGAGTCTTCCATCTTGAAGGCTTCATACTTCTGGATCAGAGCCAGAGCCTTTGTTTCCTTGACTTGAGAATTTCCCTCATGAGTCATCTTTAAGGATTCAAACATGTCAAATGCAGTTTCCCTATTTGTAATTTTTTCATACTCAGTGTGAGATATTGCATTTAACAATATTGTTCTGGCCTTGTGGTGATTTGTAAATTCCTTCTTCTGAGCATCTGTCATAGATTTTCTGTCTACTTTCTTGCCATTCCCATCAGTGGGATGAACGTATCCATCTATGACCAGATCCCATAAATCAACATCATATCCAAGGAAAAAACTTGCAATCCTGTCTTTCCAATAATCAAATTTCTCCCCATCAAACATAGGGGGTTTGGTGTTGATTCTGTCCCTTTCTTCATATTTGTTGTTAATGTTAGACATTGTATTATCAGCCATAGTAACAACCAAATATATATCAAAGTTTTTCTCACTGGATCTTTACTATCACTGTGAAGTGGTAGCACACACAGAACCGGAGCTCTGATGCCAATTGAAGGTGAGAAAATACTTAGAAGGGGGGTTGAATAAGTATGAAGATAAAAACTTAGAAATAAAAACTCAAGTATTTTTATCTTGGTTCGTTGAACTCAACTACTCCAGTCCACCCTTCCTAGAGTGATTTGCCTTTCTCAAACAAGGACTTAATCCACTATTTAATCAACTGATTACAATAGTAAGCACTAAGAACAACTGTTCAAAGTCTTCTCAAGAACTATTGATCCTAACTGGATCTTCTTAAGGTTTTCTTACAATCAATTGTAATAAAAAAAATACAAGTGTTTAAATTGCTTCTAAAAAGCTTTATCACAACTGTGATTTTTCACTTAATATTAAGAACAAAGAAATTAATTCTTAGAAAGAATGTGAATAGTATGAGAGCTTTGAATATTGATTTCTTTCAGATAAAACGTCAACTGAAGAAGATGGGTGAAGACTTGCTTTTATAGGCAGCTTGATCCAAGAGAACTTCACGTTGAGAAGAGTGTCCAAAAGGTCTGAGCCTTTTTGTCTTCACATCAAGTGACCTTTCCTATAAGAAGAAAGCACAGAGAAATCCTTTTTGTCTGTGTTCTTGTGTCTAGCATAAATAAGGAAAGAGTCGTTTGGATTATTCCAACGGACATAATCTTTGAATTCTTCTTCTTCAATTTTCAGCAAGATTCATCAGAGTCTAATTTGATCAGAGCCTTCTGATGTTGATCAGAGTTTTGCTGAATCAGAGTCTTCGCAGCAGGTGTGCTTTTAGCGTGTATAAGTTCAGAGCATATTTAAGTCAGATCCTCAGTACTGGCAGCTTTAGTACTTTCAGAATCTTCTGTAGTAACAATGCTTTGAAAAACTCTTCATATAGAATTCTTCTTTGGTTCAGATGCTTCTGACTTGCTTCAGATTCTTCTAGAGCTTTTGCTTCAGATCCTTCTGGAGGCTACGCTCAGGATTTTCTGTTGGCAGTATTCAGAATCTTCTAATGGTTGCATCTGATGCTTCAGAGTCTAACTTATTTCTTATGTTCAGTTCTGATTTGCTTCTGGAGTGATAATTATTTTAATATCTGCAGCAAACACTCTGAAGCAAATTTTAGAGTATATAATTCTTAATTACAAAATTTCATAATAGTTATCATCAAAACATAGAGATATTATTAAGAACCAATTTGTGTTCTAACACAAAGCTCACTATAAAATCATATTAACATGGGTTCCTCAAGGATTCATCCAGTCCTCTGAATTACTTTCAGCAAAAGCGAGTTATGAAGAGAAAATCCCATAGCCAAATTCCTCACAAGAGTGAAAAATGATATTTTGTAAGGGAGTTTGAATTACTTAAGAAGGATGAAACGAAAAAAGAGAAACATTTGGAAGTCAAAGAAATTTATACAAAACTTCATGCTGATGCAACAAAAGTGAAACAGAAAATGAAAGAAGGGGAAGGTGTTCAAACCAGATTGGCTGCCTACAGAGCACAAACTTCAGGATTGAAAGAACACATAAATGTTCCAGAGGAAACTTCTATTGATGATGAAGTTCCTTCTTCTGAAGATGAGGAAACAGATCAATCATGGGAATAATTTATTTATAACACATAGAGAGGTGACTGAAGCAACAAGGAAGACTAGGAATAGGCTAAATTATTGTACTGTCTTATCTATTCTCATGTAACTTTTAAATTCTAATAAAATTTCCTTTTTTCAGTTTCTATTTATTTAAGGCAGTGAAAGCAAGTTTCATTTACTTTAAATAATCAAGAAAGAAATATAAAGCACAAGATAATTAAATTAAGAGCAACATGTATAAAGTAGTATGAAACGAGATAAGTTCACAAGAATGTCATGACACAGAAAAAAGATAAACATGCCATCTAACACATAAACATATTCTACATCCTAGACCTAAGGTTTCTTCAATAGTTCCATGACTGTCTTTAGATCATAACTGTTTTCTTCTTGTCTTGCAACAACAATCTAGAGTTGAGCATCCACTGAAAGTTGGTTATTATCCATTTGTATCTTCATTACCTCTTGACATTCAGTAACTTATGCTATTTTGGCTTCTAGGTTGAGCAGTTACTTCTGGCTAGTTGTAGCTACTTCCTTTGTTGAGAAATTTTTCATACTTGAAATGGCCGAGTTAACAGATCTTCTACAGTTTTCCCATTTTGCATTATAAGCCACATGATCAATAGATGTGAGCCCTTCTTCCTTTATTTCTTTTTCCTAGTCATATAACCCAGTTTTAAAAGCTTCTAAATGAGAAAGTACATGGTTGGATAAACGCTAAAAGTTGGTTATGTGCTTAGATGGTTTGGATGTGTTTGTTTCATCTTTTTGCAGGGTTTCATGAACAGATTCAATAGAGTTTTCTTTGCTTAAAGCATGAATTGATTGGGATATGTGTTGGGTGGTTTCTTGATGAATTGACGGTAAAGAATAATCTTAGATTTTTTTCTAGTTTTGGTTCGTACTCAACATATTCAGGTCCATCATTAAGATAGTCCTGGATAAGTTGACATGTAATGGTTTTAGTGGAACTGTTTAAGGATGATGCAACATTAAAAGGCTTAGAATTCAAGGCATTTTCAGATTCACTAAGAATTGGTGAAGATGATCTTGTTTGAATGCTAGCATTAAGATTGACTTGATTAGATTGGTCATGACCTGGGATATAAATGTCTTGTGATTTGTTTGGATAGGATTTTGAGGGAACAAAAAAATTTGTATGTTTAGGAATGTTTGATAGATAGGGTTGTATGGCCATGATAGAGTTTTGATTGGACTTTACAGGTGTTGGTGAGGGTGACTTTCTCATAGAAGAATTAAGATTGAAGTCATTGACGGATTCAACCTCAATATCTGACTCTGCTGCTAATGAAACAAGTTCTTTTGTTGCTTTTACCTATTTGCCACTTTTATAAGGACTCTCATTCAGTCAGTTCCTATACCCATTATTCTTTTATGTAGAAACAACTTCTTCTTCTGGAGAATTTTCTTTTACTTCCTTAGCACAGTGATCTTCCAATTCTAAAGCAACAATTGTTTGCTTCTTGCTACCTTCAACAAACTCTTGATTTATCTTAATAACTTTAGGATAATTCAAAACAACCTCAAGCTTGTCTCCAAGTTGTTCTCGTAAAATCTACATGTTTTTCTCTGTAACAGCTATTGAATCTTCAATATGGTTTTTCTTAATCAATTCTTCAGATAAAACTTTTATACTTGTTTTGATCACCGTTGTAAAGAAATTGTTAACTTCTTCTGAAACTTGAGCCATTTTAGTTTCTTTTTCTTTTTCTGACTTAACTTCACTAACTTCCTTTTCTTTGATGCAGATACTTCTTTATCCAAAATTCGATTACTTCTAGATCCTTCTTCTCTAGTCTTAGTGGGATAAATATTGGTAGTCTAAATGTGTTCTTCAACTTTAAGTTGTAAGGCCTTTTTCTTTCCAACTTTCTGTGCAGTTCTTTCTTCTTCCTTTTGAACTGCCTTTTGAGCATCTCCAAGTAGCTTCCTATTGATCGGAGTAGGAGTATCAGATTCTTCATCTTCATCAGAAGTAGTCTCATTCCTTTTCTTTTTTCTCGACTACCATACGCGTTAATATACTTATCAGAAAGTTGATCATATGTTATGGTTATACCATATTCCCTCTTAGATTCTTCAAGAAAGAGCTTGATGACCACAGGATTATCTTCCTTGGTCAGTATTGGATAATCCTCAAGAAAAGATCTTCTATTATCTTTTTTTATTCTTATAGGAGTAGAAATCAATATAATATCCTTCTTCTTTCTTTCCTTCATGTGAGCTAATACATTTTCAGAAATCCCACTTCCATAAACATCATCCAACTCTTGAGTAGCTTCGAATTCCATTAATATGCTGACTAATTTACATTGATAAAATAGTTCAGAAAGTAATCTAGCATAAGGAACTGTTCTTTTGAACTTTTCAGTGGAGTCCTTAATAGGTTCACAAAGATGATGAAAGATGTGACCTAGTAGATTCAATCGCTGATCATTGGACAAATACCAGAGAAACATCTTATGATCCCATGAGATTTAATCAAAACTTCCTTCCCTAGGAATTAGGAAACTTATGAGGATTTTGAACAGTAATTTCTGCTTGAGACACAAGTTCTTCACTTTTCAATAATCATCTTTCTTTTCAAACAGAGTTTTCTTAATGTCCTTTGCATAAGTTCCTCCATCCTTTTTGTTGAGTATCACCATTCCTTTATTTTCAGCCCCAATTAATTGAGCAATTCTTCGAGCTGCAACATAGCGGTAAGAAACAAAATTTTAAATTTAGAAGGATTCCCTCTGGGATTTATATTGTCTCCACAGGGATCGGTGCAAGGGAAAAAACACCATTCAACGGTCTCTACATTTCTAAGCTTCTTGTGAAAATTTGGTTGAAAGATTCATGGTACCATAAATAAAGGCAGAAAATGTAAAGATGGAAAATATAAAGTAAATACTTTAAAATATAAACGGAGCCTTGTTGGGATTGGATCTCATCAATTAATAATACACGCATTCTTCTGACCAATTAAACACAAATCAATAATTCGTCTAAAACTACCACGTATCGCCCACAATAGAGTTTATGTCTAACGCAGCGTCGAAAGAACAACAGTATTGTCTCATTCGTGATGTCTCACGCAACTCAACAATATAGAGAATTAAGACTGATACTCAAGAAAATGTTAAGCCTAAATCTATGTCTAAAGTCTAGAACCTAACAGATAATTATCCTAGATCCAGATCTGAAGAGAATATTTCTATAGTGGTTCAAATCAAAGATAAACAGGTAAACAAAGATGACATCCATATCAGCTTCATGATTGATTCATATAAAACACCATGATCAGAATACGTACATACGCTTAACCCTTTTTACGCATTCAACTAATTTACCAAATGTGAGTGAACATAGTTCTTTCATCTCTATTATCATGCATCCCCACAATACCGTATTGATCCTACTCATGCTACTAACATACACAATAAAATAGAAGATAAGGGAATATCAACTTATAAAACTATGTCAAAAGTTTTCTCATTGATAGATGAATATCTAAGATCTATGATTTGGAAAAGGTTTTCTCAAGACCCACAAATAAGAAATTAAAGACAACATCAATATTGAATCAAAACTAGTTCACAGACATATATTAGATGAAATACATAAGGTATCAAAAGACTACATCCAAACCCAACAAGAGATCGAAGCTACTTACTCGAAGATCAAGATCCGATTTCCTTTGATTTTGGCTTCTCCCTCTTAGGGTTTTTTCTCTCTCTCTAAAAGTATGTTTGGAATGAGGAGAGATAAAAGGTTCTGAAAAAATACAAGATGTTTTAAAATATCTAGCAAGTGCCCTTATATACTAATTACAAAAAGTGGCTATAAGTGGCACCGCGCTAAGCGCTAAGAGAGCGCGCTTAGTGCGATCAGTTCAAAGGCGAGAAATTTCAAAAGAGTCTGGTCAGAGCGTGCTAAGCGTGGTTAGCCTTCATTAACTACTGCCTCTGGTCCAAAAGCATGTTGAACCTGCGCTAGAAAACGCGTTAAGCGCGATTTACCGTCAATTTGTCGCAAAAATGATCTTGTTGCTTCTTCTTCATTTCTTTGGCTTCCTTGTCCAATCATGTGTGTCTTAATCATTGATGTTTTGTGCCTATATTCTGCACAATAACACACAAGTCAAAGAATCCAAAGGTATTTGCAATAAGTTGAAGAATCACACAAGAACACGAAATAAATCCATTAAAACATGAGAGATGAGTTGAAAAATACCAAGAAAATTGGTTCAATTTAGGTTATATTTTGCACTTAACAACAATGTTTTCTTGAGTTATGGTGATATTCAATCCCGTTACAGCAGATCTAATTTACACACACTTGAACTCCTTCAGACTCATTTCTGCTCTAGATTTTCCTTTTAACCTTTTGTCCTTTTCAACAACCATTCTTTCTTCATCTTGTGCAGAGAACTCATTATATACTTTTGCTCTAACCGATAAATCTTTCACCAGAGTTGGGTAAGTAGGTTCATTCATCATATCAAATAATTTCATCCAATCTTGGAACTCAAAATGAACTTCTAGTGGACAACCATTTGCAGCAAAAATATCAAAATCCACCACTTGCTCAATGAGGAGTTTTAATTCATCTTGATTGAGCGACATAGTCTTCGGTTTGGTCAAAAGTCTTTGCATGGAATTCATATCTATAAGAAAGGTTGTTGAGGTTGCCATTGATGAGGTTTTACAATATATAACAGAAAATCTGCATACTCGATTGTGTTGCTTGTTGTTGATCTTGTTATTCCTTCATCCAGACAGAAGTGTATAACACTTATGTCCTTCTTGGCTTTTCTTCTCTATTTGCTCCTTGTTCCTTGTTGAAGACTTCAGTTTGAATCTTCAGCAGCTTATATAACAGTTGTAGAAGACTAGGCTTTGGAAGAGATAACTTGACCAAGTGTCTTTGTTTTTCTATAATACAAGAGACATTGAAGATAGATACACGAAAAGATCTTAATCCATTGTGTAACATGTTTAACCATTACGTCTTCTATGTAATCTTGTACTATAGATTTGCTGAGAGTAGATATTTGTAAAACATGTCAACTCTTCTTGAGCCTTGTGAATATAGACTCTAGGTGACAAACTGATTTGACAATGCAACTTGCTTTTTGTAGTACGGATAACTTAAGCTTTATTACTAACTTTGAATGTTCACTAGAAGTTGATACATTAACTTAGTGTAGAGATAATATGGTGCTCTTCTAATGTTGAGGTCTTCAGTTTCAGAGTCTACGCCAGACATCACTTAGAGAGTGTTCTTTAGGTTCTGATCCACCAGAAGCTAGTAACTTAGCTTCTCTCAAATACGTCCTTATATCAAATTCTGAATGCCTTCTCTTCAAGCTTTAGAACCTTCATACTTGGAACGCACATTAGATAACACCATTGTTCTTTCAATACTTTGTTATCATCAAAACCCAAGGAATATATGGCATGAACAAATCTTGTTCTAATAATCTTGTCATCTTGCCATAATGCATCCTATGAAGAGCACTTTGGAGGAACCAGAACTGCAACTAAATTTTATTAATCAAGTTATTTCAGTCCCTCATTATTTCAATATGCCAATGAATTTATGAAAACATCTGATAGCGTATGGACGCCCGAAATTCATTCTCAATGAAAGGTTACTATTACAAGAAGGGCATTAAATGTGTTTGTTCTCGATGACATTGATGTCACATCAAAAACTTTCATTTCCTTAGATCCAGCACCCAATTGGAGCATGTATTGCAAACTCTCGCCCTAAAAAGCATAAACAATGGCTTGGAGGCCAATTGTTCTAGGTTTTCTGCAATGCCAAATGATACAATGGAAGTAGTAGAGCACGTAGAATATGTGAACCTTTTCTTTTCTGGGAGCATACAATTCCACCAACTAGAGTTTTACAAATTGTTCAGATCAATTTGACGACTCATTGTGACTCACATCTCACTCCACACTTTCCTCATTATCTATATTAGAGTTTGACCTAACTTAACCCTACAAAACCGGTTTGATAAGGTGAGGGGTGTCACTCTGTATAAACTATTTCAATGATTTATCTCCCGACTAATGTGGGACTTTAGAATCTTCTTAACACACCCCCTCACGCTCAGCACTCTTTTTGGGCTTGGTGCGTGGATTTAAACAGTGGATTGCTCAAGTTCCGATCGATAGGATCTGATACCATAATAAAATTAAAGTTTGGCCTAACACAACCATGCAAAACCGATTTGATAAGGTGAAAAATATCACTCTATATAAACTATTTCAATTCTCTATCTTCAACCAATATAAAACTTTATAATTTTCCTAAGTCAAAGTCACCGTAGCAAAAAAAAATCCGTCAATCCACCGTACAACTTTTTGGTGGTTCCATAACGGAAGAAAAAGAAAATGACACAAATTTGTCTAATGCAAAAACAGTTCATAATACGTATTTTTCCAACGAATCTAATTATGGTATATGACATGATAGAACATTGTAGTTCTCACAATGTGGAATCAAAAAGTGTGTTGGATTCCAATAAAGTTAGGTTCCTCAAAAATCCATATAGCCTTTTTAGGGTAACCCAATGTCTCATATTAAGAAATCCGCATCTACCATTCCATTTACAAGCATAGATATGACTTTGCCACCAGAGGCTTAGAGGCCATCACCATAACCACTCTTTCTTTGGAATATTATAAGAACAAATTGGACCACACACAAATCAATCAACTACAACTTTTTAATTATAGAAATATATTATTTTAACACAAAATCCAACAGCAACACTCTATTTTTATACAATTTCTAGCATTCATATTATTTTATTTCTTAGACCTTGAGTCAGTCGTCCACTCTCTTTCCATTGCAATGTCGAAATATAATATCAGTTTCATTTATTTAAGGTTAAATAATATAACAGGTTTTATTTATGTCATATTTAAAATGGTATTTGACATTATATGGAT
This sequence comes from Lathyrus sativus, assembly GCA_963859935.3. NCBI lineage: Eukaryota > Viridiplantae > Streptophyta > Magnoliopsida > Fabales > Fabaceae > Lathyrus > Lathyrus sativus. The sequence continues at coordinate 406,612,337 of OZ012736.1, read as the reverse complement.
TTAAAATTACATAAATTAAATGTCTATTTGTTATAAATTTTTTAAATAACTTTTATTTTTCTTGTTTTTAATTAAATAATTAATAATTATTAATGAAAATATAAATAAATATTATAGTCACATATTAAATCTTACACTAATAATTTATAAAAAAAAATAATGCGCTGACATCGTAAATAATTCTTACACTATCAATCAATCACGAATCATGATCATATATTTCGTCAAATCATATTAAAAAATTTAAATTAATTATATAACATAGCAGAATAATATATTCTATTGAATCACAATATAAAATATTTTTATATGATCAATGCATAACAATTAAACATATAATTTATATTTGAATCTTACATTAAAAATTTATATTTAGTTAACTAAACAATCATGTATTAGCTTAATTAAAATAGAATCTCTGATTAAAAAAATTAAATGAAAAATTGATTTAGACAGTTTTAAATGTGTTATATTTTTCATACTAATATTTTTATCTATAAGATTTCAAAATAAGTTAAAATAAAAAACTATTTTGAAGTATTTCATAAATTTATTTTTAAGTGATATTTTTATTATAAAAAAATGATTTTTATTATGTTAGAAAGATCATAATTATTTTTAATTGATAACAAATAAAATTTAAATAGTTTATTGTTTTTAAATAAGTCCACATAAAATCTATTGAAAAAAATTAAATAACTTTTTTTTAAAATAATAATTGTTATTGATATAAAATAATTTTTTTAGTTAGTAAACAAAATAATAATAATCACTAAAAATTAATTATGGATTTCTACTAATTGAGTTTACAGGATTTGCAAAGAAACTAATTTTCTTTTATATTTTTATACCAAAAAAGGTAGCAAGCATGTGAAAATAAAAATAAAGAATGTCCCTATCAGAGCCTCTATTATTAATTGAATTCCCTTTCTTTCATCAACCCCAAATCCGTGTATATATTTCTTTTATATATACAACAAACCTCCCAAACACGGTGACACGCAAACTCAAAAGTCTATATGTTGTTTAACTCGGTTTTAATCTTTTGTGGGTCTCTCTTCACCTTTTTTATTTGTGGCCATAATTATACTCCACTTCTTCTTCCTCAATTAATCTCTTTCTTTTTCTCTCTCAATGCAAAAAATTAGATACACCAAAACATGGCAAACAAAGGAACAACCTTAAAGACTGAGTGTTGCATGTGTGGTGATCTTGGTTTCTCTGATCAGCTTTTTCATTGCAAAATCTGCCAATTCAGATCTCAACACAGGTACTTTTTTTTTTTAAATATTAAATATCACTCAAAATTTTGTATCATTGAACAAAAGAATGCAAATTTTAGTTGAATTAACAAAAATCGATATTGTTAGATTAAGCGTTATTACTATGGTTGGAATTTGGTATTCAATTGTGTATGTGAATTTATTCAAATTCTAATATTGAATTGTGAATGTGAATTTTTAATAGTTATTATCATACTTTGTCTTTGGACAGACAAAATTAATTTATAATTTTATTACTAATTTTAGTTATGGAAGAGTTTTTTTCTTTTTCTTTTTTTTAATTTGGTGTACTTTTTGATTTTTTTTTTCAATTTTCCAATGAAAATTTTTGTAGGTATTGTAGTAATCTATTTCCAAGAACAGATTTTTCTGAAACATGTAACTGGTGTTTGAGTCAAGAAGATTCACCAAACTCATCAAATTCTTCATCATCTTATAAGAATAATGGAAGCACAGAAGATGAAGGAAAGAACAAGAAAATAATAAAAAATTGTATTATGAAAAAAGGATTAATTAAAGACAGTGGTGGCGGTGGTGGTAGTGACGGTGGTGGTGGTTTTCATCTTCAACTTCCAAAACCTATGAGAAAACCAAAATCACCGTCAGAAGCAAAATCACCATTGTCATCGACATCGCCACCGGTTATAGTTTCGACTCGAAAGAGAATCATTACAAATGGTGCTTTGGAAGAGAAATTGAGGAGAACAAGATCAGAAGGTGTTATGAAAAGTAGTAATAGTGTTGGTGCTACCACCAAACATGTTTTCAGGAATAAGGTGAGAAGGTATAAGCTTTTGGAGGAAGTTTCAAGTTAAAATAATAAAAGAATAAAAAGAATGAATTGTGTTTAATGTATATTATGTTTTTGAAGTTTTGTCTTGATACAATGTACAGAAAAAATGTTAATGAATGAATGAAGGTGAGAATGTTTAGATTCACAATCTACAAGTACTTTGAATTTGTTGTTTCCTTTGTTTTTTAGTTGGATGTTGTGTTAACGTGTAACTTAGGAAATTTGGGATTTGATTTGTTGATTGAGTACTCAATGATGTTTTGGGAAGAAGGTTCTAGTAGCCTGACGAGTTGTGTGGAGTTATTAGGACTGAATTGACCGTGGAGAGTTTAGTTACTTTGTAAAGTTGTGTTTAGATTGATTGGAGATAAAATGAAGTTAAATTGTTATAAAACAAGTATACAAGTGTGAGAGAGAGAGAGAGAGAGAGACAAAATTCATTAGAATGAATCAAAACTTGATAATTGATTTGGGATTATAAAATAGAATTACTATTGCATCACAATCATTCCTTCATAAGTGAGGGACAAGAGAGTTTAAATCTAAATCGATGTAAATAAAAATTATAAATTGATTAAAAAAATCAAAAATTTATTTAATATTATTTTATTTTATTTTTATTTTATAAAAATCGTTCGGTTCGAATTGAATTTTGAATTAATTTTTAAAATCGATTTAAACTAAATCGAACCATATAAATATATTTTTATATTAATATGATATGGTTACATTAATTTATTATTTCATTCAATGAAAATTATATTTTTAAATATTATTTATTAATTTGATTTAATGTATTTATTTTTATTAGTTCACTTATCTTTATCATAATCAATCATTCTTATTTGGTAATATTAATTTTTAATATATTATATATTATATCAAATCTATAATTTATTAGAATTTTTATAGTATTAATAAAAATATAATTTATAATTTAAATATTTAAAAACTGATTCAAATTTAATTGTATTAATTAGATTGAATAGGATCAAATTTCTTTTAATATAACATCTAAAAACAAACCAAACTGCAAGTAAATTTATTTTAAAATGGAATGAGTTTTTCCTCAAAATCGATTCGAATCACACGTACACACCTCTAATAAATGATATTTTAAAAGTGAATAAAAAATATTAAATATTTATAAAAATTTAATGATTTAATGATTAGTTGGTGGTATTTTAAATGTGAATATATATATATATATATATATATATATATATATATATATATATATATATATATATATATATATATATATATATATATATATATATATATATATATATATATATATATATATATATATATATATATATATATATATATATATATATATATATATATATATATATATATATATATATATATATATATATATATATATATATATATATATATATATATATATATATATATATATATATATATATATAATTTCTAATTAATATGTTGGCTCAAAGGGGATGTGATGGGAGCAAAAACTCTTAAAAATACTTTTTTTTTCGTCTCTTTGACTTAGGGGATTTGGAAGGGAGAGGATGAAATATGAGTTTTGATATTTAAAAAAAAACATTATATTTACTAAAATATCATCAGTTTAATTTTAGTATTTTAAAATTATTCGTTTTCTTTTGTGTTACTGCTTCTCTTCGATGTGATTTTTTTCGATTACTTTAATCAATTTATTATATTTGTTCTCCACCTTCAAATTATTTTTGAATTTTTGCATTTAATATAAATTATAATCATTGCAACTTTATTTTATTATAATTTTTTTATGTTGATTTATATTCGTTTTTTTTTTCTTCTAATTTTGTTATGTATCATATCATATTTTCTTTTATATTAAATTTTAAACCATTCATTTCATTTATTTTTGTTTATTCATTTTATTAAACATTTTTGAACCATTAATATTCAATAATAAGTTATTTTATGTATTTGTTTTGTTAGATGACTCATCACATTTGAAACATTGTTATCAACATATAGTTTAATTTGTGTTTAAGAGTTATAATTTGAATCAAGTGTATTCAAATTTTTAATTGTATGTGAAAAACTATTACTCTTTTAGTCACTCAATATTAAAAAATTTATTTTAAAAAATACGCATGAATATTTCACATTTGAATATCATGTCACTTATATAAGAGCATCTTTAGTGGGAGTAAACTAAATGGGTAAACTAAGATACTTTTTGTGGGCCCAAAGTGATTTGTAGGATTTAAAAAATTTATAGTTGATTTGAATAGTTTTTACTTTAATGGTGGTTGTCTATAAGAAACCAAAACTTGACCCCACATTTTATATTTTTTATTCAAGTTACCATTAATTTAATTATTTTAATTAAAACACATATAATTTTTTAAATAAAATTTACCTTAAAAACTTAAAAATAATATTAAATATATTTTATTATAAAATTAAAAATGATACAAAATTCACAACAATAATACATAAAAAAAATTACATTTTCATAGGAATATAATTATAATAAGGATTCGATTGGTTGAGATTCATTTGATAAATAAATAAGATTGGAAATTGAAAGAAAAAAATTTAGAAGTAAAACTGTGTGTAAAAAAAATTAAAATTTCTGATAATATGATCGTTACTATTTTCAAATATCATATCCTTACTTTAATATTGTTGGAATATTTGAAATATTTTATTAATATTAAATAATATTATAATAGGTTTCACATAGTTAACGTTAACTATATAGATAACGAGAACTAAATTTTAGTTCATTTGGATGCCATGTCAGCTCTCCTATATTGCAAATTCCTTATTACTAACGTAAGCTATAAAGAATTTTGGTTTAACAACCTTGCGTTAAAGTTGCTCTAAGGTCATAAGGATAAAAGAGTAAATTACTAATAAATCACATATCCTCCCCCCTGAACGAAACATATTATTAATTAAAATCTTTATTTTTCCCTCCCTTTCTTTCTTTTGAACCAAACACTTATATGATTAAAAAAAATCTCTTACTTCCCTTTCATTTCCCTTCCCTTCCCTTCATTAGAATCTCTCTCCTCCCCTCTTCTTCTTTTGAACCAAACGGACTCTAATGTCTTGTGAAATGTAGTTAAAATTTTGTTTTAGAAAAGAATGTTGGGAGTGAGCGTGACTGCTTAAAGTCCTAAATTGCCTACAAATTTGTGGAAGGTTAAATTTATAAGAGAGATGATTCATTTATCTAACACCTTAAAAAATTTTATTGAGATGTGATATCTCTCTTGTGATTCTAAAACATTAATCTCGCTGGTACTTCCGACCTTCTCAAACATTATTGAGATGATCGGCGCTAGTCTGGGCATTCTGGACCAACAACATATTAGATCCTAAACAAAGACATACGGGGTCCACCTTGTCACCCTACATGAGAGCTAACATTTTATGAATTTTTTTCATTCCTGCCACATTTTTAAAAGTTTATTTCTAAAATGCCACAAGTTTCATCTAATATATCAAAATGCCATTGTTTCAAAAAATTGGTGATTTTTGGTTAAAGGGTGTTTCCCTTTCAATGGGCGGCAGTGCCTTAAATTTAAATGTTTCGCCCTTCCAATGGGCGGCAATGCCCAATGTTGTTTTTTTACTTTTACGATTTTGTTAATTATTAATATTAATAATATTAATATATATTAATAATATAAATATTAATATATATTATTAATATTAATATTATATATGTATTATTAATATATTTCATATTAATATTATATATATATATATATATATATATATATATATATATATATATATATATATATATATATATATATATATATATATATATATATATATATATATATATATATATATATATATATATATATATATATATATATATATATATATATATATATATATATATATATATATATATATATATATATATATATATATATATATATATATATATATATATATTATTAGTATTAATATATATTAGTAATATTAATATTAATATTATTTATATTACCAATATTAATAAGGTAAATATTAATATAATCAATTAATATAAAATAATATTAATATTATTTAAATATTAATATTAATATAATTAATATTATTTAATACATAATTTATATTAATTGATATCATTAACTATATTTGATTCAAGCGGGTTTCGGTCACGTAATCAAGATAACATCGTATGTAATTGATCGCAAATTTATTTTCGCCTTGTGTGAAAGATGGCGACCTGAAACCCACGCTTTCACTTCCCCACAGGTGAATGCATAGTGACACTGGAGGATGTCCATTCCCCACAGGTGATGCACAGTGACACTGGAGGATGTCCATTCCCCACAGGTGAATGCACAGTGACACTGGAGGATGTCCATATGTTGTTGGGTCTCCGTGTCAATGGTTAGCAGTTGTGGGTGACACAAATGTTAAGTACGAATTAGTGGAAGAACTATTGGGGGTGCCTTTGGAACGAGGTGATAGGAAGGGGCAAAGCCTTAAAATTACCTGGCTAAAAAGAATTTATGTTGCTTTCAACCTAACCAATGAGTCTCCCGAGGAACTCAAAATTTATAAAACTAGAATTTATATACTATTGGTTTTTGCTTGTTTTTTATTTCATGATACTAATGGTAATACTATCCATCTTCAATTTTTACTATTATTAGAAGATTTAAGTCAAGTAAGTAGATATAGTTGAGTCAAGTAAGTAGATATAGTTGGGGCGCTGCTACCTTAGCGCATTTATACAAAAATTTGTGTAGACGCACAAGGAAAAATGTGCATAATTTTGCTGGTTGTGGCGTTTTCATTCAAGTTTAGGGATGGTCCAGAATGCCCAGACTAGCGCCGATCAACCCAAATCCATATCACTTTCCATATGCAACCAAGTATACAAAGTTTATGTATATATTCTTTTTATCTATAATTTTTACTAACTATTTATTTCATAATTGGTCCGTGTATAGGATGAATTACGAAAAAAACGCCGCATCATTGTGCTCCTGGGTATCGGACGTTCTTCGATCATTTTGAGGAAGATGATGTATTATCTCTAACATTTATACTATTATCACTTTCCATTTTTTTTATTATAATCCATTTTTAACTATGTTATAGTTTCTACGGAGGCCCTATCTTGGACTTGAAGATGAGGATCCAACTGAAAGCGACATGTGGAGTTCTACAACATTCATATTTTGTTTCACTTATGTTGAAATGCATCATTCAGATCGGGTGAAACTCTAATTCGGAATTCAACAAGACATTCCTGATCCACATACATGCATGAAGAAGTACCAAAAGAGTACAACGAACGACCAATGAAAATTTGATAATTGAAGAGACCATAATAGACAAGAACGTCAGCACTGGATAAATCGTCGTCGAACTGTTCTACAAGGATATATCATAGATACCGAATGTAAACCCAATAGGGAATACATGAATTGGTATAGATCTGTGACCAATTTGTATCTATCACAAAATAGATACTTATGGGACCCTCGTAACCAACAAACTTTTTCAAACTTCCAAAACATCTCCTCCATGACTTGTAACACCCAACCACAAACATTTAACACCCCTCAACAAATATTTAATACACAACCACAAATATTTAACACCTAACAACAAACATTCCACACCCAACAACCTTTTAACCCAACACAACAACCTTATACTCTAAGTCAGCACTACAATTAACCTTACCTATCATTTAACCCAACCCCTTCAACATCCAACAACAAAACTCAACCTCATCATACACCCAATATAACCAATACTCATTCTCTCAACCTATCCAACAAGAACACAACTACCAAACACCCCAACCACAAGTCCCTTTTTACCCCTCACAAACCTTCACCCATAATTCGATACCAATTGTGGACGATTTGAGTGATGATTTGGTCGCTGAATTCATGAACCCTAGCAATGATGCAGGACCTTCTACACAGTCCAAAAACGTTGATGATCGTAGAAGGTCCACTAGAAACGTAAATGCTCCTGCATGTGGAACCCACCAACGCTTACTTCGACCGGGTCAAAATTAATTAAAGATGAATAGAAATTTTAACGTAAATTTTTAAAATAATTCAGTGTACTATTTTATTGTAATTAGTACTATTTTAAAATATTTTTTTTTATATATTTTATTTTAATGTAATATTTTATTTTTTATTATTATTATCTTTTTCATAACTATTATTTCTAATTAAATAATTATTATTAATAATTTAATTATTATTATTTATAAATTAACAATTATTATTATTTTTCATAATTAATTAAATATAATAAATAAATTAAAACAAAACAAAATTAATATTGAACACTGCCGCCCATCGGAAGGGCGGCATCCAATAAATTAAGTCTCTTCCGCGGCAGAACCATTCAACCAAAAATGACTTCTTTTTAAAAATATAGCAATTTAGAATATTGAGTGAAAAATGACATTCTAGAAATTAAGTCCTGAAACTATGGTAGGAAAATTTCTTATTTGATCTGCTATAGCTGTAAAAAAATATGATTTTGAAACCACTCCAAAAGATATCCTCTTTAATAAATAAAAAAGAGGTATCGATGGAAAATTTGTTATTGTAAACAAGAAGAAAAACATGGCCTAAAACTTAGTAAAAAAATATAGTCCAATCCAATAAAGATGATATTAAAATAAATAAACAATATTTAAAATTCATAACAAATTAAACAGCTTACATAGTTTGAAAAATCACAAAAGTGACGCAAATAGAAAAAGACATACCACAATCAAAGGAACAAATAAATTACAAATTAAACAACTATTGATCATATAAAATTGTACGTAATGCAAAGGCGTTCCGTTCCAATCAATTATATTAATTTCTTTAGTTTTATTTATAAAAGAAAGTTTGATTTTTTAAATTTATTAAATAATCAATATATATTTTTAAATACATTAATTATTCAATAAATTTCAAAGAAAAATTATAAATATAACTGTAGTATTATTTTATTAACTCTTTGATTTGCACAACAAAGGACTTTGGTCATCTTAGATTTCATCATATAAATAAAACCAAATCAAAATCCGTTATTCTCCAAACTATAATTGAAATCTACGAATAATTATATCTTAAATGTAATTTATTAGCTATTTGATTATAATCACTAAAAGAAATAGACTTCCTTAAATCATAATCCATTCATTTCAAAATGAATAAATACAACAAAAGTAAAAAACTCAATACATTTTATTTAATTAATCTTCTATTAACACTTTAGAAGTAGTATAGCCATTAATAATTAAATAACATAATTAAAAAATAAAATTTATTAAAAAGTGAGAATAGTATTTGTTGGCCAAGAAAACTAGAAATGTGAGATGGATCGGTTATTTGACTTTCGATGCAGTGCACTGAGTTTTTTGATACATGAGTGCAGGGTGTGTTTGTAAGATTAACACTCTAGCAACCAAGTCAATAAGAGAATAAGAAATGATTAATAAAGAGAATGAATTTCAATTACTTGTAAAATGACACCTTCTTCTCTTTATATAACAAAGGTTGTTATAACTGATTCACGCATAATGTCGTGTATTGGGTTGAGAACCGTCTGATTGATTTGGATAGTGTATTATGAGCTACAGATTGGAATCGTCTATGCTCAAGAGTACGAAGGTTATCCTTTCTAATGTATAGTTCTCAATAGCGCTCAATCTTGAGGCCTCCCATACTCGGCTTGTGAGCTCAACTTTCCATTAGATGTATCTTGTATCATGTCAAAACTAGGATACTTTAGTGTTTATATATATTGGACGATATCCTCTAAGTATAAATGTGCATATTAGCATTAGGAAGCATAATAACATGTTGGAAAAGGTTTAGAAAAGGTTTATGCATCAAAGAAAAGGTTTAATGCATCAAAAAGTGATTTTTATATGTGAAAATCAGCTTTGTGTCGTCACATACGCATTATAGGTCGACACGTAGAAGGAAATATTCTCTACAGGTTGACACATACAATTTTCAGATCGGCTTATGTACTCCTTTTTTAAAGCCCATAGGATTTGTTTGATGTCCTAACTGGATAGGTCGACTCATGCATCAAATAGGCCGACCTATGACTTACATAGGTCGACAAATGCATTGATAATCTTGAAAAAATTACATTGTTTTCTATTCATTTTGCATTTCTTTTGCTTCATATTTTCTCACATATATATTCTTCATACATGCATCATATACTAAAATCTTATTAGAAGAATATTTTTTTTTACTTGAATCAGGATGCATGATAGATCCCTAATATAATGCTACATGAGATAGCTTTACATTACGAGATTGAGCTCAAAGTTTTATTGGACGTATCTAGGGTTCATATTACTTTACTCATGCACACTAGGAGTTTCAGATAACACTTTGGGGTCTTTGATTCCTTGTTCTGATTGATTTTCTTTGTCGTATGTTAAGGATTTTATATGTGTATGTATACAGAGTTGAAGTGAAACAAATATGAATTTAAAAGTATCATCCCACAATTATTTCTTTAACTTAAATTGATTTTTAATTTAAAACGTATGAAGATTCATGAGCAAAGATTAATAATAAAAGAAGTTGCCACATCTCAAGATTCAAGATTAATAAGAAAAAGTTGGAATCTTGAATAAATATGAAAGAATGCTAAGTTAAAACCCATTTAATGAATTTCACCTAAGTGTTTCTATGATGAGTTCTTTCGTGACAGATGAGGCAGTATGCGACCTAGTGGTGTATGTCTACAATGTCAGAGTAGATTCGCAAGTAGTCAACGAATAAATTCCTTAGTCACACAATTACTCAAGTGCATCTCTTAGTTGAATATTGATTTTCCCAATGGTTCTAGCTCTTTATCCCTAAAGTAACCACTCCATTTGTCCCAAATTATAAGTCACTTTAGAATTCCAATACAACATTAATTATTTTTTCCTAAAATATCCTCTATCATTCATTACTCTTTCTTCTTTCTATTCCTTTAATTTTGCTTTTGAATGTAATTAATGAAGTAAAATTTTGTAAATTTATAGATCATTTTATGTTCTCATAGAACAATCTTTGAATTTCTTAGTTCATGTGAAACACCCAAAACGTCTTATAATTTGGGACGTAGGGAGTAGATGGCAAATATTTCTATTTATTTTTTTATCCACATTTTTCTTAAAGTACATTTACCAAAATATTCCTCAACATTGATAAACTTTTACTTATTACTAAGATGAGTCACTAACATAACATATTATCACACAATAAAGTTACTTTTCATTAAACATCACTTAACTCAACATAAAATAGGTTAGTCCATAACGAGGAGAAATACATTAGTAAATAAATTTTGGTTTAACATTTCTAAGCACAAATACAATAAAGATTAAACCTAAAGATGACACTTCTACTCCTTGCAATATTCAACCAGCAAGAGGAGGGTTATGGCACGTCAAGATGGGTGATTTCCTTCTGAAATGGAAGGGTGAAAAGCGTGATAAGAATTGGTTTAAGTTCCTTCTCTTTTCTGTTAAGATATTTTTCTTTTAGTGATTTATCAAATTGAGAACATATTCTCAATCCCAGCGCAACTCCTTATATAGGCTCCTTTAAAACTAGAGTTAACTTCAGATCTTGGATCATGGGCCTCTCGACTGTTCATTGGTTTGGTCCAAAAGAGTAAGGAACATGATCTTTTTAGTCCTATAGTACATGTATTGCGCTGGTACATACAACATGCAGAAGACAACATGTCTTATAGCATGTTTGTTATGCAAGGTGATTCCTTAATTTCAGCTTTCCAGGATTTGTCTTGTATTGCCTCACCCTTATCTATTCATTTTCTCCATCTCAACCTTAGTTTTCTCAAATCTCTGTCACTTCAGCATTGACACTGAAGTTGAGAACCCACACCATCATCTTTTGGCTCAAGGTCTTTCGGTTGGTGTTTAAGGATTCTCGTCGTAATAGAACATGTTACAAGAGCCACTTCTACACAAACATAAAATACATGTAATTGACAAAAGAGAGCACCTAATATGTTATTTCCTAATCTAACTAAAGTAACCTAAAACATTAATGAATGACACTACTAAAGCTCTAATCTATCCTTAAATTCAAGTATCAAAGACTTAAATATCTCAAATAAAGTGACTTATCACCAACGTAGGTAAAAGGGATTTATTTACTACCTAAAAGAATTTTGACATTTCATTGCATTCTCACCGGTGATAAGGGAAAAATAATTAGAAGGGAAAGCCAAGTGAGCTTACCACCACTTATTTGGATAAGCGAGACAAGCCATTATTTTTCCATGGAGTTAACTCATACAAGTCTCACATTAACATGGTAATCAATATACTTGTCAATATTTTCACTTATTTTCTTAGGGGTCGAATACTTATTTTCTCCAATTGTCCTATGAGGGACGCTACATTGATCTCAATTGTTTTTTCTATCCTTTTACACTTTGGTCACTTGTAGAGCTTTATGAATTCTCTTTGCTCTAGCCAAGTAGACACTAACAGTCATTGGCTCATCATATACATTATCAAACTTGAACTTGAGATGCAATGGAGAAGCCACCGCGTCCAATTCAACAACGAAGGGTTTACCCAAGAAGAAATTGTAGCTTTCTCTTGCACAATACCATTAGAAATTTCATATCAATAGTTCCAACATCCATTTATTGTCCTAAGGTGATCATTAGCTCAATGTACCCCCATAGGCATATCATAATTGTGGATCTACGTGCTTGCAAGTATAGTCAAGAAATGATATAAGATAGTGAAGCCTATGGATAGCAATGATGTAAGTCAACCAGTAGATACTTGGTTTTGATGATGACAACACTTAAAATTAACCAGCTGCAGAAGAAAACTTAAACGGTCAAATATGCACAAGATGGATGATCAATTTATTCTCCTGAGTCAAGCTAAACATATATTTTAAATCAATAGTATATGTTGCACCCCAAAATTTGTCCAACCTTTCTTTACTTGGTTTATGTTTCATTGCATTCTCATAGCGTTAGCATTTGTACATCATTGATCATTTACAGGGGGTCAAGGGAGGTGTGCATAACAATATAAGGCTACCAAAGGGTCTAAAACTAAGCAAGAGGTCTCATTCAAGCATGAGTGCTCATCAAGTTATCAGGAGAAGTTCAAAGCTCTTGGAAAGAGTAGATGGATGTATGTTTGCTTACCTCCTATCTTAGGGGTCAATTGAGGATCACCAGAGGATCATGAGTCCATTGTTATGGATGGATAATATTTTGTAATTTCATTGAGTGCCTTGAGGGCCATTGTGGAGCTTATTCAACTGGTTATATCATGTGTAAGGAGCCACAGTCAAAGGTGGTTCATCTAGGGTTTTCATCTGGTCAACCCTAAGTCAACTATGGATTTGAAGGAGATTAAGACTTTTTTTAAGTCATTATGATCATGGAAGGTTGTGTTGAGACCCTTAAGATGTCATTCCAAGATCAATTCATCAAGAATCAAGAGTGTGAGAAGTTGCTAAACTAGGGTTTCTAAGCTTGTCGGTGTAAAATCCCCTATTTAGTGCCTAACTTCAAGACCACATATCTCAAGATATAAGTTTCATCTCATCTTGACCCCAACATGAGACTTGTAGATCATGTTCTTAGATTTATTTTGAGTACTAGAACTCATCCATTGGGTTTGTGGAACTCAAGATATGATGTTGACAAGTTACAGGTCATTAGATGAATGTATTTTCAGTCAACCAACTTCCAAGGAACGTTTGACCTAGAATCATGTTTCTCCTCACTTTGACCCAAACATGAAAGTTTTTCCTTATGATCTTAGCTTTCAAAAAGGTCCTAGAAGTCCTTCATCTGATTTGTAGAGCTCAAGATATGAGGTTTGCAAGGCAGGGGTATTTTGGGAAATTTTGATTATAGGTCATTTTGATTATAGGTCCATTTCATGACTTTGTGCACTTCAGATGGAACTTTCTCCAAAATTAAACTTGCTTCAAATGACATCAATTCCATCATCAAACATTCACTTATCATGGGTTTGACTTATATGTAAGGATTGGTGAAGAAATTTTCATGGAAAAAGGCATTAAAGGCCATGATTTGAATTGAATGAATTTAAATCACTTTCCTGCCATATTTGTGCATTTTTTGAGTCACTTGGACATACCAAACACAATGCACAAATCAGAATTGGATTATGGTGAGCAAAACATGCCAAATTTCATGGTTACTTCACAATGAAGTTACATATTCAAATCCAACCATAGGATCAAATTAAGGGATTATTTCCATCCATTGGATCAGAATGGATCACAAGCAACTCATTTGAATCAAAACCAAGGCTTTTGGAGCCATTTTGGTCGTGAATGTAAAGCTTTCAACTCAATTATGGATTCTTGCAATTCATCATAACATGCCACAATTGGGCCTCCAAAATGCTTCTGATCCAAAGTATATGAAACTCTGATGAAGACCAAGGCTTCATTCAGCCATTTTCATGGAGTTTTGAGCAAATTCAGTTGAGAAATTCCAAGAGAAAAGTGAAATCGTGATTCTACAATTCAAGCCATTTCAAGCCAATTGAAGGTTACCAATAGCTTCCTTAAAGATCATTAAAGGTTTCTGGATTGTTTTGCACGAGTTTCAGCATCAATTCAAGACCCAACGGAGGAGCTCCGTTAGGTAAATTCTCTTTCAATAATTCTCTCTATTTAAGCATCAATCATGTGCATTTTAATTGAATATTGAATTCCTATCCTTGTAGGCCATTTCTAGATTGGTTTGGTATCTGTTCTTGATGATTTGTGATTTATGCTCAATTCTTGATTGCTTCGTTTTGGCTTAATTATGAGTGATAAGTAGAAATGTACCCTAGATTAGTGATGTACATGAGGAGAGGATCATTCTGGTATAAAAAATTGCAAGTTTTGGTGAGGTTCTTAACTCACTGTTCCGACATGTGAATGGAGAAGACGACCGGAGCACAGTGGCTCCGGCGTCTGGTATTTTTGACCGGTGGCTGTGTGACTGCATCGTGTGCCATTAGATACCTTGACCGCGTTTGAAATGAACGACTGTGATTGTATCTGAGATCTTGTTTGACTAGTTGACTGCCACCTTATAAGTAAAACGAAGCCTTTTGCCAAAATGCAGAGTGTTTTGGACCTTGGGCTTTAGTTTCTATGCGCACCCCCTGTTAAGAAGCCCAATGTATTTGAACTGGAATGCATTGCTATTTGTCACACAGGTTTTTCTATTTTCATTTTCTTTTATTTTTGTTTTCATTTTTTGATATGTTTCATTTTAATTCATTTAAAATCCTTCCAAATGAAAATAAAATTCACAAGAATGCTTTTAGAATATTTGAATATGTTAACTGATTTTAGGAATTTTTTCTTTATTTTTTTAATCATTTTTCAATTAAATAATATTTTTCACATTTAGGGTATTTTAATTGACTTAAAATTACTTCCCTTTTAATTTTGATTTTATTCCTTGATAAATTTTCAATGTTAATGGCTGTTTTTTCTTCCTCATATTCTTGATGTGTTAAGGCATTTTTATGGAAAATTTTGCCCATGATTTGAGGCACTTTGGTTAGGGTTTTAGGCTTTGTTTAGTGACCCTCAATTCTCTGGTCCATTTAGTGTACCATTAGGGTTTCACTTCTGTTTGTATAGTTTTGTTAGGACTTTTTCCTTAATGTTTTGGCCCCTAGATCCTAACACCTTGAGGGGTCTTTGAGATTTTATTTGGCATTTTTTGGGTATGTTTCCTATTTTTAGTGTATTTTCCAAGTTAGTTCCCCTCTTAATGATGTTCACCCTAGGGCTTGAACTAGTTTATGTTAAAAATGACTTGTATGAATTCTTTGAGCCATTAAATCTAATGGATTCATATTGTGGACATAATGAAGTGTTTGTATGTTTAATTTTGGGTCCAAATTATGTTCATAACTTGTTCAAATGGTGCATCATTTTAAACTTTCAATTAGGGTTTCATGTGATGTGTCTTATGCATTTGTATGGTTACATGTGTGCATTTCTTCTTCTCTCCTCTCCTTTATATTTCATGTACATGGCTTGAGGTTGAGATGGGCTTGTGGTGGTGTTTACCCCACACTATTTTCCTCCCTCACTTGCATTCTATTTGTGCATTAATTGTTTGCATATTTGCATGTGCGTTTTACTTTATGTTTATGCCTTCTTCTCCTTTTGTCTTTCTTCCGTTAGGCTCTAATCATCCTTGTTTAAGGATGATTATGATAGAAATTAAGGTTTGACACAAGCAAGATAACATTAAGTAGAATTCCCCTTTTCAATCTCAACTTTAGGTGAACTTTGCATGCTAACTCTTAGGTTTGAGTCTTAGTCTCCCATTAGAGAGTCTCTCTTCTCATCTTCAAACCATCTCAAAACATCTAATAAGTACGAAGAATGTTGTATGCTACAAGCCTTAAGCACTTGGGGAATGATGATTGAGCGGCTTCCTCTCAATCATCGAGAATGTTTAGTGTACGTCCTTTGGGCGATATACGACGCATTCGTCCCTAAGTCATAGACTTTAGTTCAACGTGAATCATAAACAGAATTAACTCACTTCACTAAAAAATACAAACAAACACTAAACTCCTTTTTGTCCTTTAGGACCCTTCAGATGAAAAACCTTTTCATAAAAGAGAGTGTTGTTAAGCTTTCGTTCTACCGCAAATAGGCATCGTCCCTAACTGCTAGAACGACTGTTTAAGCCTACTCGGTTTAAAACAGTTAAACCAACTACTATCCATATCCCGAACTACGTTTGCTCTGATTTCTCATACCAGACGAGGATACGTAGGCACAAGAAGGCGATGTCTTGGCGATCAACCTTCCCCCTTTCATCCGTAGTTAGCCAAACTACGTTGACTCTGATTTTCCCATTGCACGAGGGAATACGTAGGCATAGAGCGGCGATGCTCTATCGAGTCTCTTTCTTTTTGTTTTGTCCATAAGCCTTTAGTTAGATAGTTTCAACCACCCTTTTAGATAAACAACGCAAGCATGGATCCCGTCAAGTATGACGGGCATGAAGGGTGCTAATACCTTCCCCTTGCGCAATCGACTCCCGAACCTAGGACTTGGTTGCGATGACCTTGTCTTTTCCCTTTTTCTCTAGGTTTTCTCTAATCATTTCATTTCCCTCTTTTGGGATAAATAACGAATGGTGGCGACTCTTCTGTCATTGCCGCCATTTTTCGCAGTAGCGACAATATAGTCTAATGGCTTTCAAGTGAAGACTTAGGTTTCAAGCATCATCGATGGTTTAACCTTTCAAACTCTCAAATGATAGAAATCAAGATGAAGATATCTCAACCTTAATTATGAAGATTAAAAGTTCTTATATGATGCTAAATTAAAAAAATAATGTTGCCAAGACTTGAAGTTTAAGAGTTGTGAAATAAGGAAAGTGTGAAAGTTCGTTGGGTCGTGTTCGTCTGAGTGAACAGTGTATTGTAAAGATGTAAGGGAATTTTTATAAGAATTATTGTTAAATCACACACTCACTAAAAGCCTGGAGAAGTATCTCATTATTTTAATTAAATTTCCAAAAAAAAAAATGTTGTTAAAGCCTAACTAGTTGATTAGGAGAGTGTCTGCTTCATTAGGAGACTTTTTCTAACTATCTAATTGAATAGATAATTTTCCTAATTGATTAGATGATACTTAATTGAGTCTATAATAAATTAGGATGGTCTCTTAATAATTTTTAACGAATCTATATCAAAAACTTTCATTTTGGGCCACAACAATCGATTATTTAAGTTGCCCAATAAACTAGCTTAATCAATTCGAGCATTCATTTGACTCATGGATTGTTTCCAAATTTATACCACACCTTAGCCTATAAATACATATATTCTCTATCACTTTTCTATATCTAGAAAATGTGAAAAAACTTACTTTTAATTTCTATCATCACCTCTCTAAGTTAAGAAATTTGTTCTAGGTGTGAGAAAATTAGTAAATTTAACAAGAGTGAATTTTTCTCTTGTGTAAATAATTCCTCCAGAGGAAGTTGATATTTGGATGTGAGGTAAACTAATTTAAAACTCTTATATTTTTGGGGGATTATCTTAGGAAGTATTGTAAGTACAGAGTATGCCTAAGAGGGGGGGGGGGGGGGGGGGGTGAATTAGGACTTTTAAACTTTCTCCGGTTTTTATGGTTTCTTGAATTTTGTTGGTTAATGATCTTGGAAAGGAAAGCAGTAATGGCAGAAAGTAAAAAGATGACACGGTGATTTATAGTGGTTCCCTTCACAATCCGAAGGTACTCCACTCCTCTTTTCACACGAAAGAGAGTTTTCACTATTGTTTTAGAAAGTACAACCTATCACACCATCAACCGGTGAGGCCTACAATCTAACAACAAAACAAACTAGTGTACAAGAACAATTCTCTTGCAAACACTAACCCTTGTGTCCAACAATCCTGGATCACAAGTCACAACAGACAATTCTGTAATTCTTTTTATAACTTGAGAGTACAATAGTAATATCAATACAAAGATTGATCTTCTCCTTTAATCAGAATTCACAACTTAATCTCAATACAAGTGTTCAAACAAATGAATGTGAAAGATATGCAAGTATGAACACTTTTGAACGTATTTGAAATTATTTGAAAAGTAGTGAATTTGATTCAATGATTATTTTGAAAATTATTGGAGGTGTTTTTCAATTTGAAATTTTCAGAATTTATATTAGTAAAAACACTCATTCAAAAAGGTATAATTGAGTATAATTCAAAAGATGAAATGGTATAACAATCACACAAAATTTGAATTAAAAACAAAGCAATTTTTCAGAAAACGTTCAGTGTTAATCGGTTAACCTATATGGTTAATTGGTTAACACTGGAATGTTAGGCCAGAAAATTGAAGTTTTGAAATGGTTAACCGGTTAACCTATATGGTTAATTGGTTAACACTGTTATTTTTCAGAAAAATTCTTAATAAAACAATGTTATACCAATTTCAATTGATTCAAAAACATGCTCATGCACTATGATCAAATGATAGATTATTTGAACACTTGTATATCAATTAAATTAGAGAATTTTGATATACCATAGCTTTGTGTCCAAGTCTTGAAAGATGATCGAGCAAATGTACACGAAGCTTGAATGTTGATCACTTCCATTAAGCTTTGATCTTGGTCTTTTGAAAGCTTTGACTTTTTGCACAGATGAAATGAGCTTGAGTCTTGTTGTTGACGTCATCAAAACCTTGAGATGAAGCATGCTTCTACAATCTCCCCCTTTTTGATGATGACAACCAATTGAGTCTTGTGCAATACTTTGACAATGTTTGATTCTAGTCTTGTTTCTTCCCCTATGTCCATCGACTCCCCCTATCTAAAACAGAGGCAAAAAAATTCTGCACAAATAGACATTAGAAAGCCAAAGCTCTTCTCCCCCTTTGTCATTAGCAAAAAGGAAGGAGCTTTCAAACCAAACTAATCGGGTGTTAATCGGTTAACCATATAGGTTAATCGGTTAACACATTAAAAAATTAATTTCCAAAATAAAAGTTTCAGTATTAATCGGTTAACCATATAGGTTAATTGGTTAACACATTAAAAAATTAAATCAGAATTGCAAAATTAACAGTGTTAATCGGTTAACCATATATGGTTAATCGGTTAACCATATAGGTTAATCGGTTAACCATATAGGTTAATCAGTAGAACGGCTCTTTCGCCAATGGCTTGGTAAAGATGTCGGCGAGTTGATTATGTGTGTCGACGAAAGTAACATCTACATCTCCGTTCATTACATGATCTTGAAGGAAGTAATGCCGGATATCTATATGCTTTGTTCTTGAATGCATGACCGGATTCTTCGTGCTATTTATGGCACTTGTATTATCACATCGTAGAGGAATGCAACCGAGATCTACACCATAGTCCAGAAGTTGTTGTTTGAGCCACAAAATTTGTGCACAGCAACTTCCTGCTGCAATATACTCCGCTTCGGCGATACTGAGTGCTACACATGCTTGTTTCTTGCATGCCCATGACACTAGTGCATTCCCAAGAATGTGACACGTACCACTTGTTCTTTTTCTATCGGTCTTGCATCCTGCATAATCGGCGTCAGAATAACCAATTAAAGAACAAGTACTACCTTTTGGATACCATAATCCGACGTTCGTTGTCCCTTTCAGATACTTGATAATCCTCTTCACAGCGGTGAGATGTGATTCTTTCGGACTCGCTTGAAAGCGTGCACACAAACAAACACTGAACATAATGTTAGGACGACTTGCCGTCAAATATAGTAATGAACCGATCATACCTCGATATTTTGTAATATCAATTGGAGTACCGGATTCATCTTGATCAACGTACGTTCCGGAACCCATAGGGGTAGACATCATCTTGCAACTATCCATATCAAATTTCTTTAACAATTCCTTGCAGTACTTGGATTGGTTGAGAAAGATGCCATCCTTGGTTTGCTTGATTTGTAGTCCAAGAAAATAATTCAATTTTCCCATCATGGACATCTCAAATTCTCCTTGCATCATAAGTGAAAATTCTTCGCAAAGCTCTTTATTGGTTGATCCGAATATGATGTCGCTAACATAGACTTGAACCAATAAGGTGTTACCCTTGATCTTCTTTATGAACAATGTCTTGTCAACCTTTCCTTTTGTAAAACCTTTCTCACACAAGAAGTTGCTAAGGCGATCATACCACGCTTGTGGTGCTTGCTTTAAGCCGTAGAGTGCCTTTTTCAGTTTGTACACATGTGAGGGATTCTTGAAGTCTTCAAAACCCGGAGGTTGTTTGACATAGACTTCTTCATTGATGTAAGTATTCAGGAAAGCGCTTTTGACATCCATTTGGAACAACTGAAAATTCATAGAACATGCGTAAGTAAGTAATAATCTAATAGCTTCTAACCGTGCTACCGGAGCGAACGTTTCATCAAAATCAATTCCTTCCTCCTGGTTGTAGCCTTGAGCGACCAATCTTGCTTTGTTACGAACTATGATCCCATTCTCGTCAAGTTTGTTCTTGAACACCCAACTTGTTCCTATGATGTGCTTATGATCTGGTCTTGGTACAAGACTCCAAACTTGATTCCTTTCGAATTGGTTGAGTTCTTCTTGCATTGCTACAATCCATTGGTCGTCGCCTAAAGCTTCATCAATCTTGGATGGTTCAATTTGAGATACAAAGGCCATGTTGAGACAAGCATCCTTTAGATTAAGTCGAGTTGCAACGCGTTGGCTAATATCACCAATAACTTTGTCGATTGGGTGATCTCTATGTGTTCTCCATTCTTTCGAAAGATCTTGATATTCTTCAATGATTTGAGTGACATCCACTTGGGGTAATTCTTTATTCTTTGAAATCTCCTCTTGTTGTTGAGTAACTACTATATCATCATCATCACCAACAATAATATTATCCTCTTTCGAGGGGTTAGTCTCATCAAACGAAACATGAATAGATTCTTCAATAGTAAGAGTTCTTTTATTAAAAATTCTAAATGCTCTACTAGAAAGAGAATAACCAAGAAATATACCTTCGTCGGACTTTTCATCAAACTTACTGAGAGTATCCTTATTGTTGTTGAGAACAAAGCATTTGCATCCGAATATGTGGAAAAATGCTATATTTGGTTTCCTACCCTTGAACAGCTCATACAAAGTCTTTTTGAGAAGTGGTCGAATATTGACACGGTTGCTTACGAAGCATGTTGTACTAACTGCATCTGCCCAAAAATATTTAGGAAGATTTGTGTCGCTAAGCATTGTCCTTGCAAGCTCCACCAGTGACCTATTCTTCCGTTCTACGACACTGTTTTGTTGAGGATTCCTTGGTGCTGAAAAATTATGAGAAATTCCATGCTCTTCGTAGAAATCTTCAAAATTTAAATTTTAGAATTCTCCACCGTGATCGCTTCTTATAGAGGCTATGGTCAGTGATTTCTCATTCTGAATTTGCTTCGCATACTTCTTGAATGCTTTGAAAGCATCATTTTTCTGCACTAAAAACAATGTCCATGTGCATCTAGAGAAATCATCAACAATAACTAAAGCATAAAAGTTACCTCCGAAACTTTTTGTTCTTGATGGACCAAAAAGATCCATATGCAACAATTGAAGTGGCCTTGATGTAGAAACCACTTGCTTGGATTTGAAAGTTGTCTTGGTCTATTTTCCCTTTTGACATGCATCGCATAACTTATCCTTGATGAATTTTATCTTCGGAAGACCAACAACTAGATCATGCTTTATTAACTTGTTTAAATGCTCCATGTGAATATGAGCAAATCTTTTATGCTAAAGCCATGCTTCGTTGTTGTTTGCCATAAGACATTTTACCTTCAAGGAAGAGTCATCAAAAGAGATCATAAAAATATTATTGAATCTTTTACCTTTTAGCAAAATGTTATGAGTGACTTCATGTTCTATCAAGCATTCATCCTTTGTGAAGTTGATTCGGAACCCTCTGTCACACAATTGACTTATGCTAAGCAGGTTGTGTTTAAGGTCTTCCACATAAAGAACGTCTTCGATGATTGTACATGGAGGTGTACCAACGGTTCCAACTCCAAGAATTTTTCCTTTATTATCATCACCGTAAGTGACGTATCCATTGGCCTTTAATGATAGACTTGAAAATTTGTTTATATCTCCCGTCATATGCTTCGAGCAACCGCTATCAAGATACCATTGATTATTGGTTGTCTTCAAGCATACCTACAACACAAAATCAAGTAGTGTTAGGTACCCAAATTGCTTTGGGTCCTTGATAGTTAGTACCCTTTTCAACCCACACATAATGCCCTTTAGCAACACCAATATTGCGCACATAGCAAGCACTAGGTGCATGGCCTTTAATTCCACAATAAAAACAAGTAGGTTGAAAGTGACTCCTATATCTAGGAACAAAATTCTTTTTCTTCACAACTCTTTTCTTGTTATGATTTTGATGCTGAATTTTAGAAGTGCTTGCCTTTTCTTTAACAACTTGTTCACTTGCTCTTACAAAAATGGTCTCATTGGTGCTTGGTTTTGAAAATTTAGAATATCCTAATCCACTTTTATCATTAGGATATCTTTGGTGCTTAAGAATTTCTTCCAAGCCAATTTGACCTTTTTCGTATCTTTCTAAAACTCTTTTAAGTTGAACAATTTGAAAAGATAAGGATTCACAATTCTTGCATACAAGACTCTGTTTTTCATCCATCAATTTCTGTTTTTCATTTTCAATATTTTTCATAAAAACAAAATTTTGTTCTTCTAAAGATGAAATTCTTTTCTTTTGTGATGAGATGCTTTTATACAAAGTCTTGCATTCTTTTATAAGTTCATCTATAACTTCTTGTGCATCATTATCATAGATAGAAAAATTGCTACTAACCTCATTTTCTTCATCGGAGTGATGTGAAGCCATTAAAACCATATTTGCACATTCATCGCTTTCCAATTCCGATGATGAACTTATCTCATTATCGTCACATGCGACATAAGCCTTTTTATTCTTGAAGTCCTTCTTGCCTTTGAATCCTCATTTCTTTGCAAGTTTCGGGCAATCCGGCTTTATGTGACCTTGCTTCCCACATTCATAACATGTGACTTCTTGATTTGATGTGGAAGCCTCCTTTTTCCTGAAATGTCTATGCATTTTAGGAAAAGAGGAATTTTATTATTATTAAAAAACTTACCAAGCTTCTTTGCAAGAAGCATGAAATTTTCGTCTTCGAAAGTCTCATCGTCTTTGTCATCCTTTGCGTTAATCTTCAAGGCAATTCCTTTGGATTTCTTTTCTTGATTTTCGTGCTTCTCTAGCCTTCCAAGTTCCAGTTCATGCTCTTAAAGTTTGCCAAATAAGGATGCTGATGTCATTGTTGAGAGACTCTTTTTTTGCGAAATAGCGGTCACCTTTGGTTGTCATTCTCTTGTCAAGGATCTTAGAATCTTCAGGTTGAGATCATCATTGGTGAAGGTTTTCCCAAGAGCAATCAAATGATTTGTTAGATGAGCAAATCTCTTCTGTAGTGCCACAATGGATTCTCTGAGCAGCATTCTGAACATTTCGTATTCTTGGCTTAGAGTGTTCAATCTGGATCTCTTTACTTCGGTTGTACCTTCATTTGTTTCCACTAAGGTGTCCCATATTTCTTTTGCCGACTTGCATTGAGAGACTCAGAAAAATTCGTCCATACTCAAAGCACTTTGTAAAATGTTGATCGCCTTCTTCTCATTAAGAATTCTCTTTTTGTCATCATCATCATATGATGACTTTATCTTTAGAGTCCCTACACCATTGACAACACTCATAGGATTGTGAGGACCATCTTCAACAGTTTCCCATATTCCATCACCATGGGCTTCTAAATGTGCCTTCATTCTGATTTTCCAAAAGTCAAAGAATTCTCCAGAAAATAGTGGTGGTTTGTTACTACATCCACCGTCTTTGAAACCCGGGTTGGTGCTAGCAGAAGCCATTAGGATCGATAGGAACAGGTTACCTTAACCTGCTCTGATGCCAATTGTAAGTACAGAGTATGCCTAAGAGGGGGGGGGGGGGTTGAATTAGGACTTTTAAACTTTTTCCGGTTTTTATGGTTTCTTGAATTTTGTTGGTTAATGATCTTGGAAAGGAAAGCAGTAATGGCAGAAAGTAAAAAGATGACACGGTGATTTATAGTGGTTCCCTTCACAATCCGAAGGTACTCCACTCCTCTTTTCACACGAAAGAGAGTTTTCACTATTGTTTTAGAAAGTACAACCTATCACACCATCAACCGGTGAGGCCTACAATCTAACAACAAAACAAACTAGTGTGCAAGAACAATTCTCTTGCAAACACTAACCCTTGTGTCCAACAATCCTGGATCACAAGTCACAACAGACAATTCTGTAATTCTTTTTATAACTTGAGAGTACAATAGTAATATCAATACAAAGATTGATCTTCTCCTTTAATCAGAATTCACAACTTAATCTCAATACAAGTGTTCAAACAAATGAATGTGAAAGATATGCAAGTATGAACACTTTTGAACGTATTTGAAATTATTTGAAAAGTAGTGAATTTGATTCAATGATTATTTTGAAAATTATTGGAGGTGTTTTTCAATTTGAAATTTTCATAATTTATATTAGTAAAAACACTCATTCAAAAAGGTATAATTGAGTATAATTCAAAAGATGAAATGGTATAACAATCACACAAAATTTGAATTAAAAACAAAGCAATTTTTCAGAAAACGTTCAGTGTTAATTGGTTAACACTGTTATTTTTCAGAAAAATTCTTAATAAAACAATGTTATACCAATTTCAATTGATTCAAAAACATGCTCATGCACTATGATCAAATGATAGATTATTTGAACACTTGTATATCAATTAAATTAGAGAATTTTGATATACCATAGCTTTGTGTCCAAGTCTTGAAAGATGATCGAGCAAATGTACACGAAGCTTGAATGTTGATCACTTCCATTAAGCTTTGATCTTGGTCTTTTGAAAGCTTTGACTTTTTGCACAGATGAAATGAGCTTGAGTCTTGTTGTTGACGTCATCAAAACCTTGAGATGAAGCATGCTTCTACAATCTCCCCCTTTTTGATGATGACAACCAATTGAGTCTTGTGCAATACTTTGACGATGTTTGATTCTAGTCTTGTTTCTTCCCCTATGTCCATCGACTCCCCCTATCTAAAACAGAGGCAAAAAAATTCTGCACAAATAGACATTAGAAAGCCAAAGCTCTTCTCACCCTTTGTCATTAGCAAAAAGGAAGGAGCTTTCAAACCAAACTAATCGGGTGTTAATCGGTTAACCATATAGGTTAATCAGTTAACACATTAAAAAATTAATTTCCAAAATAAAAGTTTCAGTGTTAATCGGTTAACCATATAGGTTAATTGGTTAACACATTAAAAAATTAAATCAGAATTGCAAAATTAACAGTGTTAATCGGTTAACCATATAGGTTAATCAGTTAACACATGCGAAATTTTGAAAAATTGTGCAAAACAGAATGCAAACATGTTGAAAACATACAAAAAATGCATACATAAACCAGATAAGGATCAGATATCACCTTCATCGAGAATACCGAGTTCTCGTCGAATTTTGTAGAATGGCTCTTTCGCCAATGGCTTGGTAAAGATGTCGGCGAGTTGATTATGTGTGTCGACGAAAGTAACATCTACATCTCCGTTCATTACATGATCTTGAAGGAAGTAATGCCGGATATCTATATGCTTTGTTCTTGAATGCATGACCGGATTCTTCGTGCTATTTATGGCACTTGTATTATCACATCGTAGAGGAATGCAACCGAGATCTACACCATAGTCCAGAAGTTGTTGTTTGAGCCACAAAATTTGTGCACAGCAACTTCCTGCTGCAATATACTCCGCTTCGGCGGTACTGAGTGCTACACATGCTTGTTTCTTGCATGCCCATGACACTAGTGCATTCCCAAGAATGTGACACGTACCACTTGTTCTTTTTCTATCGGTCTTGCATCCTGCATAATCGGCGTCAGAATAACCAATTAAAGAATAAGTACTACCTTTTGGATACCATAATCCGACGTTCGTTGTCCCTTTCAGATACTTGATAATCCTCTTCACAGCGGTGAGATGTGATTCTTTCGGACTCGCTTGAAAGCGTGCACACAAACAAACACTGAACATAATGTTAGGACGACTTGCCGTCAAATATAGTAATGAACCGATCATACCTCGATATTTTGTAATATCAATTGGAGTACCGGATTCATCTTGATCAACGTACGTTCCGGAACCCATAGGGGTAGACATCATCTTGCAACTATCCATATTAAATTTCTTTAACAATTCCTTGCAGTACTTGGATTAATTGAGAAAGATGCCATCCTTGGTTTGCTTGATTTGTAGTCCAAGAAAATAATTCAATTTTCCCATCATGGACATCTCAAATTCTCCTTGTTTCATAAGTGAAAATTCTTCGCAAAGCTCTTTATTGGTTGATCCGAATATGATGTCGCCAACATAGACTTGAACCAATAAGGTGTTACCCTTGATATTCTTTATGAACAATGTCTTGTCAACCTTTCCTTTTGTAAAACCTTTCTCACACAAGAAGTTGCTAAGGCGATCATACCACGCTCGTGGTGCTTGCTTTAAGCCGTAGAGTGCCTTTTTCAGTTTGTACACATGTGAGGGATTCTTGAAGTCTTCAAAACCCGGAGGTTGTTTGACATAGACTTCTTCATTGATGTAAGTATTCAAGAAAGCGCTTTTGACATCCATTTGGAACAACTGAAAATTCATAGAACATGCGTAAGCAAGTAATAATCTAATAGCTTCTAACCGAGCTACCGGAGCGAACGTTTCATCAAAATCAATTCCTTCCTCCTGGTTGTAGCCTTGAGCGACCAATCTTGCTTTGTTACGAACTATGATCCCATTCTCGTCAAGTTTGTTCTTGAACACCCAAACTATTGCCTCTTTATAGCCTTGAGCGGCCTTCATTCCCCAATGAATCTCAGTGTTGCAACAGGCTCCTAAACTATTGCCTCTTTATAGTCCCCAGAGAGACTATAAGCTGACAACTTTTTCTTGGGTAACTCAAAAGTGTCCCTCAGGTTTTCTTCTCCCCATGTGAAGACGTGATACTGTACACCCAAGCAGATTACCTTCTCCCCAGAGAATTCAGAACTTTAAAACCAGATTTGGTTCTACCATTGATCTTTCTTACCCATGATTGACGTATTGGTTGCAGAGAACGCAGGGTATTTCCGTCGAGATGTTTATTTCATCTCTCGTCCCGTCTCTAGTCTGTTTCGTCAGCATACGCAAGGGCATAAGCATCACATGCCTATTTCATTACATATTCATTACATATTCATTACATATTCATTACATACTCATTACATACTCATTTCATAACATCCTGCATATTTACATACATAGACATCAACATACATTCATATTAACATATTCATTAACATACGCGTTAGCATGCACAGGTTCATTGTGTTTCACCATCATTCGGTTGTTACCGCCGAGTAACTGGGTTCGTCCATTCTCTCCAAATAGATTGTCAGCCCTAAGCATAAAATACTTACTTGTTTCCAGTTTTCCCACAGAGCTCGATCCTCGTGGATGACGGTTACTTCAGCTATCTTTCCTCTCCAGGATTAGATATTTACCCTTCGAGATCATTCCCTCGAGGGAGTCTTGATTACCAGTTCTCTTTCTAGCTCGATCCTAGATTGAATCTCAGTCTTGTCGGTCATCAATCCCAACCGGACGTGCATTTATTTTGCACTATCTTTCAAGAAAATCAACTACAATCATTTACAGATACACGCCAGTTCACGCCTGGAAAATCTATCAATACAATACTTTACAATCCTACAGGTTACAATACTTCACAACACTTTACATCTTACAACGTCGGTATACAACATTTCTCACCTAAGAAACCGATCCTATCTTCGTTATGACTCGCAGCAAATGGCCATCTCCGTGGAGCAGTTGGGCTTCCATTTACCTGTCGTCTGGAAGTATGGGGGGTTTTGAACCAAATCGTATTCAAGAGAGCACGATCTTGAAATACGGGGAGGTTTGAGCGGAATCATATTCAGGAGAGCACGATTCTGAATTATGAAGAAGTTCATTTATCCTTTAGTAAAAGAAGAAACCAAATCGTATTCAGGAGAGCACGATCTTGAAGTACGGGGAGGTTTGAGCTGAATCATATTCAGGAGAGCATGATTCTGAGTTATGAGGAAGTTCAATTTACCCTTTTCATATTCAGGAGAGCACGATTCTGAAGTATGAAGAAATTTCAAGAACCAAATCATATTCAGGAGAGCACGATTCTGAGTTATGAGGAAGTTCAATTAGCCCTTTTCATATTCAGGAGAGCACGATTCTGAAGTATGAAGAATTTCATTTACAAGAAAGAGCCGAATCATATTCAGGAGAGCACGATTCTGAGTTATGAGGAAGTTCAATTAGCCATTTACATATTCAGGAGAGCACGATTCTGAAGTATGAAGAATTTCATTTACAAGAAAGAGCCGAATCATATTCAGGAGAGCACGATTCTGAGTTATGAGGAAGTTCAATTAGCCATTTTCATATTCAGGAGAGCACGATCCTGAAGTATGAAGAATTTCATTCACCCGAAAGAGCGGAATCATATTCAGGAGAGCACGATTCTGAAGTATGAGGAAGTTCAGTTTACCTTTTTCGTGTTCAAGAGAGCACGATCTTGAAGCATGGAGAAGTTTATTTATCCTTCAGTAAGAGAAGAATCAGAATCGTATTCCAGGCGCCGACCTTAAATGCGAGAAGATTTATTTATCAGATAAGCAGCAGCCTCTTTATTTGAGTGCTTATCCATTTTGGCACATAAGTCCCTTCCAACGATAAGTGACAATTCTCCCGCGAGAAGCTTATCAGGGCATTTCCCATCAAAGTCCATTTATTTTGGCATACCGCCGGTCTTTATCCTGTATATTTGTTACAGAGTTCCGAAAAGTCCGTTTGATCCTGTTACGAGAGATAGTTTACAGAAGCTTGGATGTTATTCTTTGCTCAATGCTCCAGCATTCTGTAATCGATCTTGCAGTCGTACATGATCCAGTTTTACTTTTAGATTCCCCAGTGGAGGTCGTCTCACAGGTACCATCTCCATTTGAGAATCTCGTTCCTTTTCTAAAAAAGACAATTGGTCATGTTCGCACCAGTTGACCATCATTTTTAGATTTCCCCAGTGTTGTACTGTGTCCCAGCGCGTCGCCTTCCCCGGTGTGTTCTTCTCGTAGCGTCTGTGTTGTCGTATTCGTCATCATTTTCGCATTCATCGTTCTAGCATACGCATCATATCATATTCATGGCATCATCCGCATTAAGCTGTCCTCGCTTTGTCCACAGCATTGCATATCGTCGCATATAAGGGCAAAATTTTCGGTTATCTATATTTAAATCTCTCCACCACGATTCCTCGAGTCTCTGTCACTCAAATCGTCCGGTGTAGCTATTTAAATAGGGGCAACTGTAATACCCCAAATTTTACCCTTACATTTAGTCAGTCATTTCGCATAGCATCTCATATGTACATTTGCTAATCGCTAACAAGTTATGAAGGTGTTTTGTTTTGCAGATTTGGTTCCAGGGGTATTTTGGTCATTTTACGCAAATTCTACTAATTCCTTGAAAACGGGCTGTTATTAAGTTCTGAGGCATTTATTTGCCACTGGGATCAAGGTGCCGGTATGTTTTGTCAGAAATATGATTGGACTCGGGGCCGTGCTTTGTTTGATTTTGAAACATTTCTAAACAATTTTGTTTCCTCTTAATAAGGGGAAGATGGGTTGAATTTGTTTCCTTTTAATTTGAATTTGTTTGGATATAATCATATGGTGGGATATCATTTATAAAAGACAAAGGAGAAGTAAGTTTTAAATATTTTTGAACTTTGTGTTCATAAGTCTCTATAAGTTACAACTCAAGGGAGAATTTAATTGGTTCTGAATTATTATTGGATACTTTGAATTTACAATTGAGAAAGTAAATATGAATATTTGTTGAATTTCATTTCATAAATATTTATAGTTTACAAATGGAAAAGAGAATTTGAACTTGGTTTACAAGAAGTTTTCATTTACAGTAAGTATCTATCCTAAATCCTAAGAACATCTGAGTGTCTTCATGATGTCTTTAAGCTTCTCCGAAGAATCTCCAATTCACCTGCACATCAAAACAGAACAAGCAATATAGAAAAATGTTAGAAGTTTTTTTGACACTCTCAGAACAGTGTCATCATCGAGTGCCGGGAGTGGCACAACCGAAGCTGCGTCCTACCCCCCGTTACCGATCCGCGCCGTGGGCGTCAAATCAGGTAACACCTGTTCTTATCGTTACGGGACATCCGAGAGATAGAAGTAATAAAAGAAGCGGGACTGATTCGTTTCGCCGCAATTGGATTTCCAAACTGATACGAGAATAAGGCAACATAGGCAAGTTTGGACTCAGACCCGGATGCCGGCAGGTCTGAGTCGCTTTGGTTTCGAAATTTCCAACACCTGAAAAGCCACAAACGCATCAGTATCAGATTCAGAATTTGGAACTCAAAACCTAAACAATTCAAAAGCAGCATCAGTTCTGAACCATATAGCTGAATTCATGGAAAGTCAAGTCCAAACAGAACAAGAGAATTGAAATGCAAGCCAAAACTGCAAACAGAACACCAAATACAGACTGAACTGCATCAAAACAATGTATCAAAAGGCAAATTCATGCGCAAGAAGCCATAAGAAAACATCTTATAAGTCTGTCGTAACAGAAAGCCCCAACGAGATCCAAAGAAAAGGGTATCAGCAGTTAATACAAAGAAAGCAAGTTCAAATAGAACAAGAAGAATGAAGTACCCAAACAAGCTGTATCAAGCTGCATAAAATGTACCAAAGGTTGTCAGTTAGGGGCAAGCTTCAACCAATACGGATGGCAAGTCACAAAAATGTACACCAAGTTGCAGCACAAAGCGTAGCGCAGACAGGGGCTCAGTTATGAGCATCATTGCCCCAACAAACAAGTCACCGAAACGTGAAGGATCAAACCATACTCACAAGTGAAACCGAACCAGTTCAGAATGCAAACAGCGCAAAATCATAGCACGACTTGTACCAGCAAGGACAAGCAAACATAAACTTCTCAGTTCATGAAATAAACAAGTGCACAAACACATGGCTCAGTTAATCAAACATCATAGCCCAAGTCATCATCACCAATTCAATCAGAAGCAAAAATATAATCACAAGTCAGGGTTGTAGTATCCTGTTCCAAATGGTTCAGACAAACGTCATCATTACCGCGTACTCTTCTCGGCGGCAAAGACCAAGGCAAAGCGTCCATCCTGAAAGAAGAAGAAGAAAAGTAGGTGTTAACAATCAAGTTGAATGAAAACAGATCGCAATATCCAATCAGGTTTGGTCCCAAAACAGATCAAAACAAAATCTCATCAGGAACCAAATCGGTATCCAAATTCCCCAAAGGCAATCCGATCCACATCTGCAAAAGTCCAATCAGTATATCAGAAAATGATCAAACAAAATCGAATCAATTAAGGAGTTCTGGAAATGGAAAGTTTCGAGTCAGATCCAAATCGTATCAGGAAACATCCCCATTGGAACTCAATCTGAAAAAACCAAACAAGATCAAATCAAAACAAATCAAACGAATCAGTACAGATCGGTCAAACAAATTAATTTTAGAAATCCAATCAATGTCAGATAAAATCAGAATCGTATCAAAAATCCCAAATCGAATCATCAAAATCAAATAGCACAAATCCAACACGGATTAAAGGCCCAGAAAGATGAAATCTGAAGAGTATAAGAAGGGACGACCTCACCATCAAAAACGCTAACTGGTAGCCACGAGAAAGAGAGGAACGAAATCGCGTACAAACCCTAACGAACGAGATCACGAAACCACCGTCGCAAACCCTAACGGTGTGGTTGAGACTCAGAGGGAACGTTACCCTCATCATCGCCTCCGTTCACTGACGAACCAACATCAACAAACCGCGCCACCGAAAGGGGAAGACCGTCTTCGCCGTCTAAACGGCGGACAATCAACCCTCAGGCCTCAGCTCACGCCATCATCGGCCGATCTTCACTTTAAACGTAAGCAAGGGGACGTTTTTTTTTCATGTTTTGTTTCAGGAAATAAGAAGACACGGCCGCGATGGAGAGAGACGGCGAAGAGAAGCGAGAGAGATGAGAGAAGAAGAATACGTGAATGGCGCCGTAAGGAGCATTAGGGTTCCCAGAACCCTAATTGTTTCTCAATTAAACCACTAACCGGGTTGGGTCCGGGTGTGATGACCGGCCCAACCCCTTATGTTTTATTTTTTTTATTATTTTGTTTTTTAAAATTATGTTTTTTATTTGTTTTAAAGTGTTTTATATTTGTTTTAAAAACTTTTTTTGTGTAGATATTATACATAAATAAAAACCTTTTTTTTTAAAATAAAAATTAAAACCTTTTTTAATATAAAATTAAAACTTTTGTAAATATAAAAATGAAAAACTCTTTTTTAAATAAAAAATAAGAAAAACTTTTCTTAAAATATTAAAAAATAAAACCTTTTTAAAGAGTAAAATATTTTTAAATTAAATCTTTTTTTTGCAAGTTAATATTAAATAAAACAATAATAAATCTCCAATTTGCATCTTTTTTTTTCTTCATTGGCTCGTAACGCATTTGATTGACGCTTAACTCTGCCCACTAACATCGTTTGTTCATTTTGCAGCTCATTACGTTTACTATTATTTATGTCATCTTATCTTCTCACCCAAAGTTCATTATCATATTGTAACCGCTTCTCATATGTAACCCTGCGAATCTAATAATCGCGCTTTAAATTTCTGCCTTTAAATTTTTGTTTGCATGGCTTTAACTTCTGTCTTATTTCCTGTTTGCACAATTCAATCTCTCCCACATTTATCAATATTCCAATCACACTACACTCCTCCGAAGGAATTAGGTCTAGCTTTTGACCGCCGTGTCAATAGTCCTCAACTTCAAACCCTTACAACCTCACAAACCCTAATTTTCACAAATGCCTCGCCGCAGGCAAAATTACCATTTTACCCCTAGCATTAGGTCAAAGAGCCGCCGCGCTCAGTTTAGGGTTTCCCGCCGTGGAATCCCTAATTTAACCCTAATTACAACTTAACAATTCAACGTAGAGATTGGGAGTTTCTACACTCCACGTAAGCGTGTCCTTAAGATGCGTTTATTCCCCTTGAGACCTTGACCACAGTCAAGAAGTCTCTAACCTCCCTTTTGAGGGGAACTACGATTACTCTGATTCCACTCCCGTAAGGATACGTAGGCACAAGACGCGATGTCTTGCCGAGTAAACTTAGAATTAACCCCTTAGGTCTCTTTTCTCACTTTTAATCCTTTGTACATATACCTTAAGCAAATAAATAAAGCAAATAGTAAACATCTGAACAAAAGGTTCCTGTAGAGTACTACAGAAGTTTAGGGTGCTAATACCTTCCCTAAATTTAACCAACCCCCGAACCCTAGATCTTTCCCCGCATTGTGTTTACGATGCAAAATAGGTTTTCCCTCTTTTGACCTTTTCCTTCGGATAAATCAAAGAGCGGTTGTGAATTGAATTGCGATTCAAACTCCTTAATAGTTTGTGATCCTGTTTCCACCGCAACAGAAAATGGCGACTTCACTGGGGATCTTCTAAACTTTTGAGGGTTACCCCTAATTTGTTCATATTTATTACTATTTGTTTTACTATTTATTTGCATGTATATTTTGTACTTTGATTTTGGGATGGTTCCTTGTGTTGTGAGATAAGTCCTACGCCCGGACTAGTGACATTATTATAGGATGGGGATATATTCGATGAGGCTTATAGGGAGTTGAATCCCGACCAAGCTGATTCGAGAATCACCGCTCAGTTGAGACCTTTTCGAAAATGGTTCGGTTGAATGAGTAATCGTGAAAACTTTTTCCATGGTCGATTGGAGTCTGTGATATTGGGAACCGTAGTACCTTAACACCACCTTGGCCTTACTTAGGACGTAGTGCGGGAGCTATGTGGGAGTAATCCTACAACGGTTGCTACGCGATACTACACTCAAAAGAGGTTCTCTTGAGAATATCATTAACCCCCGAGTCAATCGGAAGGTTGATAATATCCGAAAGATGGGCTGATGACTTTGGGCACTTTTTAGAACCTTGTTCTGCAGGTACAACTAACCTATAGTACACTCCTTTTGGGATGGGTAGACCTTAACTCCGCTCACGTTCCTTTAACCTAGGACTTTGTGTGTTTTCATGCATTGCATTCATAAAACATCGCATTAAGATTTCATGGAATTCAAACTCTATTTATGAATATTGCAGGATACCATGGATCACTCTAGGAAGCATACTTTGAAATTTACTTTTAAGGGTTTTAATTTGGAAGTCCTAGAGAAGCTAAGAGATTTGGTTCAAGATCCAGAAAAGTTCCAAAACAGATATGGAAGGCTATTGTCTTTGTTGAAGGTTCAAGTAAACGAAGGACTTCTTGTGACTTTGCTACAGTTTTATGATCCAGATTATCACTGCTTCACCTTTCCAGATTATCAGCTTTTACCTACCTTAGAAGAGTACTCTCAGTTGGTGGGATTACCTATCTTGGATAAGTCTCCATTCCCTTTCTTGGAGGAAGACCATAAAGAACGAGATATTGCCAAAGCCATTTTTCTAAGGATATCCGATGTCAAAAACAATATGATCACCAAAGGGGGGACCTCCGGTTTTCTCAGGGACTTCCTAATTAAGAAGGCCCAATTTTATGCCGATCATAAAGACATGTTTGCCTTCGAGACAATATTTGCTTTGCTCATTTATGGGTTGCTGCTTTTTCCTAGTTTTGAGGGCTTTGTGGACCTTAATGCAATCAAGACCTTCATGAGGAAAAATCTAGTTCCAACGCTATTGGGTAATACTTATCATTCAGTACATCTCCGAAATTTTCATGGTGGAGGAATGATTACATGTTGTGTGCCATTACTATACAAGTGGTTTATTTCTCACTTACCCAAGTCCGGTCCGTTCTGGAGATCTAATCAAGAACGTTGGTCGCAAAAAGTTATGGCTTTAACTCACTCTGATATTGATTGGTATAATCACATGTATGATGGGATATCGATCATTGATAGTTGTGGAGACTTCAGCAATGTGCCTTTGCTCAGTTTCAATGGAGGAATTAGCTACAATCCAGTCCTAGCTCGCCGACAGTTGGGATATCCCTTGAAAGAACCGCCTAAAGGTGTTCATGTGGAGAAAATCTTTTTCAAAGACGACAAAAAGCTTCAAGATCAGATTCTATCTTCCTGGAATCGTCTGCATAGGAAAGACAAAGAAAGTTTGGGCAGACCTAATTGTGTGTCCATGGAACCATACCTTCAATGGGTCCGAGGAAGAGCTATTGAGTTGAAGATGCCCTACTCTCGCCAAGATCCTTTACCTCAAAGGGAAGAACCTGTCCAGTATTTCATGACTGAAGTTGAGACTTTAAAGATCACTTTGAAGAAATCACAATGCGAAGCAGAATCATGGAAGAACAAATACCGTGTGATGGTCAGCGAGTACGAAGAACTTCAAAAGCAGATTCAGTCGAAGAATGATGAGATACAGTCCTACAAGAAGAGAAGGCTCTACGAATATTTATTTTCCTCCGACTCTCCGTTTGCTCACTGAAGTTGTGGAAGATGCTTTCTCTAGGACTTTCTAGGCTTTTACTTAGCTATTTTGGTTGCAAGAATATTATTTGTAATTTGTCTTCAATGAATTAAAAGTTTCCTTGGTATTCCGCAATATTCGTAAATATTTGAATTCCATGAAATCTTCATTTGCATTCACATTTTAGCATCATACTTTTGCATTGCATGTGTCTCCCGGTTTCTCATACTCGGTTCTCTCACCTTCCAGTTTTGTCATCCTAAGTTCTCTGCATCAATACGACCCTTCAAAAGGATGGAAGATCAAAACCAAGAGATCAACCGTGTCATCCATGAACTCGAAGATCTTCGAGGAAGTGTAGGGCAGATTTTGGAGATGCTACAAGCTCTTAGTGTGAAGGTGGATGCTCAGTCTACTGTTGTTTCTGAGACTACTAATACCGTTATGGAACCGCAACCAGTTGTTACTGTCGAGAATGTACCTCCTCACGGTCTTCAATCCGGTTTGGTGCCTCCTAGTGCTCAACCAGTTCAACGAGCTACCCCTCCAAAGTGCAAAACTCCTAACTCCGACCATGGTAAAGGACCTGCACGTTCGAGGAACCGCAAAACAGCTACTCCTCCACCTTGGCAACATCAGCAGAGTTATGTTCAAGGCTATCCGTCTCCATATGTTCAACGACCCTATGTAGTTACTTTTGCACCTCCTTTCGATCAGCAGTTTCCTACATACCAGCCTGTGCAGTCAGCTCCGGTATATCAAGCACCAGTTTATAAGCAACCTTCCGGTCATCCGCCCATGCAAGTTCCTGTCAACAGTCAACGAGTGCCCAACGCTCCTGTTCACCAACAATCACAGGATCAGGTTCCTTATCCCCGTAAGAAGCAGTATAAGCCTTGTCCTCCAATTCCGATAACTTTCACTGAGTTATACCCCCATTTGGTACAACAAGGTCTGATTACCACCCGTGCTTCGGGTCCTCCGCCTAATCCGTTACCTGCAGGTTACAACGCTGCCGCTCATTGTTTATTTCATGAGGGTGCGCCCGGCCATGATCTAGAGAATTGCTACGCTCTTAAGAACTTTGTCAGAAATTTGCTAGAAACGAAGAAGTTGTCTTTTGGCGATGCTCAGCCGAAGATCGAGACTCCTCTCGGGGTTCCCCGCTTGTCAAGCCTAAATTCTGCAAAGCATGTGGTTACCTCAGCAAATCAGCCGAATCCAATAATTATTTAGAGGCCTAGCTCGCTTCATTTCAGTAACCCTCAAGATGATATGACCGGGATCAACAAAGAATCTGGGAAGGTTATTTTGAAGCAACGACTGAAAACTGTTGAAGATGTGACCAGCATAACTGGGGCAAGCCATGACGACTCACAGTGATCATAAACCAGACGTCCTTTCCATTGAGGCTCCGCCAAAGGAAACTGTTACGTTTGAATGCAAGATTTCATAAACATTTAGAAGGATTTTTCCGACAGTTCATTTATATGTATTTCTCTTTTATTAAGCATATTTAGCATGTACGAACTTGTTTATCTTCGATTAATTAATGCAACGCATATGTTTGTCTTGAATAAATCCATTCGTTTCACTCATTCAAAAAAAAAACGTTTTCATAAATCATAATGCCAACTTTACCCGATCTCTTGTTCTGATGGAGAATTAGGGGGAGGATGACGAACCCAAAACGTCAGATTTCTTGTCGTATGCTTTCGATTGAAACCCGCTGATGATGTAAGGCATTGTTTCAAATCCCAAACACTGGAGATATAAGGATGTTAATCCCTAGTCAACCCTTTGAGCCTTGAAGTAGGAGTTTTTCTTTCTTTTTAAGAACCTTCATCCTAACCTGGGGTAGGGTAGGTTTCAGTTAAACCGATCGAGCGCTTAGACTCTTAAAAAGGAAGAGCCAACCTTCGAGAATTTATCCTTAGCATCTTAAGAAGTCCAATACAATGGCTATCCCTCGGTTACCTAAGGAGTGGGGCAGTCACGAGCCTTTCGAAAGATTTACACGACTTGTGCATAAAAGAATATTCAAAAAAATAATAAAAGCCCGCTAAGTCAAAACCTATGAAGGAGACTTAGGCAAAACTGGGGCATCCCGCTGGACTCCAAAGTCAAATCAAAAGACGTTGTCCAGGCAAAAGTTAGGGAATAAGAACAACAAACCAGTAGTTTTTAGAACCCCTATAAAGAACAAGGTCGTGTGACCAATTGCCAAAAGAAATAGGTGAGTGACTGCCATGTCCAAAGCCTTGATAAGTTCTCGACCATAGCAAATCCGCTTGAGATATGAGCGTTCGTATCCGGTTAACTGAATTAGGATTGGAGAACATCACGAAGAATGGGTGGGTACAAATATAACTTTGAGCCTTTATCCTTTGTTTCTTAAACCGTGAACCAAGCCACGATACAACCTTTAAAAGACCTAATTGAAGTAGGACTTCGGTTGAAAGCATACTTGACAAGATCACATTTCCTGACTCCTACGAGCTATGCTTAGAAAAAATTCATGTTGGCATTATAATTAAAACTTATATCCGGACTAGTGATTTCGGTCACAAGTTGTTGCGATATCTTTTTTTCAAAACAAAAATTCAAGACAAATATATGTGTACATTGACAAGCTCAGGATAGGCATTTCAGGCATGACAACTTTGCTTGATATCTTAGAGATTTACATATGAACATAACCCGTGGAACTTGAAGATCCTGCTGAACAGGGGCAGGCAGTTTCCCAATTCGCTTACCAACGCGAGTCTGACATTCTTAAGAGTTATTTCCCAAAGATTTCGTCGTAACACGATTAATTTGTGCCAGTTACGTCGAGACCTGACAAATCTCTCAAAGAGTTTGAGAACAATGGGGCAACCGGACTCGGTGTTCTCTATAAAATCCTCTTGAGATGACCCTACCTCGCAACGCAAGTATCCTGGGGCACCATGTTTTTAAAGGAAACAAATGGCGACTACTACAAGATCTTTCAAGATCAAAACTATGTGGTTTCACAACTTTTCCTCATACACCCAATGGATTTTACTCGCAGCGGCCTTCATTCCCCAATGAATCTCAGTGTTGCAACAGGCTCCTAAACTATTGCCTCTTTATAGTCCCCAGAGAGACTATAAGCTGACAACTTTTTCTTGGGTAACTCAAAAGTGTCCCTCAGGTTTTCTTCTCCCCATGTGAAGACGTGATACTGTACACCCAAGCAGATTACCTTCTCCCCAGAGAATTCAGAACTTTAAAACCAAATTTGGTTCTACCATTGATCTTTCTTACCCATGATTGACGTATTTGTTGCAGAGAACGCAGGGTATTTCCGTCGAGATGTTTATTTCATCTCTCGTCCCGTCTCTAGTCTGTTTCGTCAGCATACGCAAGGGCATAAGCATCACATGCCTATTTCATTACATATTCATTACATATTCATTACATATTCATTACATACTCATTACATACTCATTTCATAACATCCTGCATATTTACATACATAGACATCAACATACATTCATAT
This sequence comes from Lathyrus sativus, assembly GCA_963859935.3. Classification (NCBI taxonomy): domain Eukaryota; kingdom Viridiplantae; phylum Streptophyta; class Magnoliopsida; order Fabales; family Fabaceae; genus Lathyrus; species Lathyrus sativus. Next base: position 406,572,474 of record OZ012736.1, on the reverse strand, counting down.
TAACATATTCATTAACATACGCGTTAGCATGCACAGGTTCATTGTGTTTCACCATCATTCGGTTGTTACCGCCGAGTAACTGGGTTCGTCCATTCTCTCCAAATAGATTGTCAGCCCTAAGCATAAAATACTTACTTGTTTCCAGTTTCCCCACAGAGCTCGATCCTCGTGGATGACGGTTACTTCAGCTATCTTTCCTCTCCAGGATTAGATATTTACCCTTCGAGATCATTCCCTCGAGGGAGTCTTGATTACCAGTTCTCTTTCTAGCTCGATCCTAGATTGAATCTCAGTCTTGTCGGTCGTCAATCCCAACCGGACGTGCATTTATTTTGCACTATCTTTCAAGAAAATCAACTACAATCATTTACAGATACACGCCAGTTCACGCCTGGAAAATCTATCAATACAATACTTTACAATCCTACAGGTTACAATACTTCACAACACTTTACATCTTACAACGTCGGTATACAACATTTCTCACCTAAGAAACCGATCCTATCTTCGTTATGACTCGCAGCAAATGGCCATCTCCGTGGAGCAGTTGGGCTTCCATTTACCTGTCGTCTGGAAGTATGGGGGGTTTTGAACCAAATCGTATTCAAGAGAGCACGATCTTGAAATACGGGGAGGTTTGAGCGGAATCATATTCAGGAGAGCACGATTCTGAATTATGAAGAAGTTCATTTATCCTTTAGTAAAAGAAGAAACCAAATCATATTCAGGAGAGCACGATCTTGAAGTACGGGGAGGTTTAAGCCGAATCATATTCAGGAGAGCACGATTCTGAGTTATGATGAAGTTCAATTTACCCTTTTCATATTCAGGAGAGCACGATTCTGAAGTATGAAGAAATTTCAAGAACCAAATCATATTCAGGAGAGCACGATTCTGAGTTATGAGGAAGTTCAATTAGCCCTTTTCATATTCAGGAGAGCACGATTCTGAAGTATGAAGAATTTCATTTACAAGAAAGAGCCGAATCATATTCAGGAGAGCACGATTCTGAGTTATGAGGAAGTTCAATTAGCCATTTTCATATTCAGGAGAGCACGATTCTGAAGTATGAAGAATTTCATTTACAAGAAAGAGCCGAATCATATTCAGGAGAGCACGATTCTGAGTTATGAGGAAGTTCAATTAGCCATTTTCATATTCAGGAGAGCACGATCCTGAAGTATGAAGAATTTCATTCACCCGAAAGAGCGGAATCATATTCAGGAGAGCACGATTCTGAAGTATGAGGAAGTTCAGTTTACCTTTTTCGTGTTCAAGAGAGCACGATCTTGAAGCATGGAGAAGTTTATTTATCCTTCAGTAAGAGAAGAATCAGAATCGTATTCCAGGCGCCGACCTTAAATGCGAGAAGATTTATTTATCAGATAAGCAGCAACCTCTTTATTTGAGTGCTTATCCATTTTGGCACATAAGTCCCTTCCAACGATAAGTGACAATTCTCCCGCGAGAAGCTTATCAGGGCATTTCCCATCAAAGTCCATTTATTTTGGCATACCGCCGGTCTTTATCCTGTATATTTGTTACAGAGTTCCGAAAAGTCCGTTTGATCCTGTTACGAGAGATAGTTTACAGAAGCTTGGATGTTATTCTTTGCTCAATGCTCCAGCATTCTGTAATCGATCTTGCAGTCGTACATGATCCAGTTTTACTTTTAGATTCCCCAGTGGAGGCCGTCTCACAGGTACCATCTCCATTTGAGAATCTCGTTCCTTTTCTAAAAAAGACAATTGGTCATGTTCGCACCAGTTGACCATCATTTTTAGATTTCCCCAGTGTTGTACTGTGTCCCAGCGCGTCGCCTTCCCCGGTGTGTTCTTCTCGTAGCGTCTGTGTTGTCGTATTCGTCATCATTTTCGCATTCATCGTTCTAGCATACGCATCATATCATATTCATGGCATCATCCGCATTAAGCTGTCCTCGCTTTGTCCACAGCATTGCATATCGTCGCATATAAGGGCAAAATTTTCGGTTATCTATATTTAAATCTCTCCACCACGATTCCTCGAGTCTCTGTCACTCAAATCGTCCGGTGTAGCTATTTAAATAGGGGCAACTGTAATACCCCAAATTTTACCCTTACATTTAGTCAGTCATTTCGCATAGCATCTCATATGTACATTTGCTAATCGCTAACAAGTTATGAAGGTGTTTTGTTTTGCAGATTTGGTTCCAGGGGTATTTTGGTCATTTTACGCAAATTCTACTAATTCCTTGAAAACGGGCTGTTATTAAGTTCTGAGGCATTTATTTGCCACTGGGATCAAGGTGCCGGTATGTTTTGTCAGAAATATGATTGGACTCGGGGCCGTGCTTTGTTTGATTTTGAAACATTTCTAAACAGTTTTGTTTCCTCTTAATAAGGGGAAGATGGGTTGAAAAGGAAGTGGATACTGTTAAGGTTATTTTGAGAAGTGATGTGATCAACGAGATTTTAATTTGAATTTGTTTGGATATAATCATATGGTGGGATATCATTTATAAAAGACAAAGGAGAAGTAAGTTTTAAATATTTTTGAACTTTGTGTTCATAAGTCTCTATAAGTTACAACTCAAGGGAGAATTTAATTGGTTCTGAATTATTATTGGATACTTTGAATTTACAATTGAGAAAGTAAATATGAATATTTGTTGAATTTCATTTCATAAATATTTATAGTTTACAAATGGAAAAGAGAATTTGAACTTGGTTTACAAGAAGTTTTCATTTACAGTAAGTATCTATCCTAAATCCTAAGAACATCTGAGTGTCTTCATGATGTCTTTAAGCTTCTCCGAAGAATCTCCAATTCACCTGCACATCAAAACAGAACAAGCAATATAGAAAAATGTTAGAAGTTTTTTTGACACTCTCAGAACAGTGTCATCATCGAGTGCCGGGAGTGGCACAACCGAAGCTGCGTCCTACCCCCCGTTACCGATCCGCGCCGTGGGTGTCAGATCAGGTAACACCTGTTCTTATCGTTACGGGACATCCGAGAGATAGAAGTAATAAAAGAAGCGGGACTAATTCGTTTCGCCGCAATTGGATTTCCAAACTGATACGAGAATAAGGCAACATAGGCAAGTTTGGACTCAGACCCGGATGCCGGCAGGTCTGAGTCGCTTTGGTTTCGAAATTTCCAACACCTGAAAAGCCACAAACGCATCAGTATCAGATTCAGAATTTGGAACTCAAAACCTAAACAATTCAAAAGCAGCATCAGTTCTGAACCATATAGCTGAATTCATGGAAAGTCAAGTCCAAACAGAACAAGAGAATTGAAATGCAAGCCAAAACTGCAAACAGAACATCAAATACAGACTGAACTGCATCAAAACAATGTATCAAAAGGCAAATTCATGCGCAAGAAGCCATAAGAAAACATCTTATAAGTCTGTCGTAACAGAAAGCCCCAACGAGATCCAAAGAAAAGGGTATCAGCAGTTAATACAAAGAAAGCAAGTTCAAATAGAACAAGAAGAATGAAGTACCCAAACAAGCTGTATCAAGCTGCATAAAATGTACCAAAGGTTGTCAGTTAGGGGCAAGCTTCAACCAATACGGATGGCAAGTCACAAAAATGTACACCAAGTTGCAGCACAAAGCGTAGCGCAGACAGGGGCTCAGTTATGAGCATCATTGCCCCAACAAACAAGTCACCGAAACGTGAAGGATCAAACCATACTCACAAGTGAAACCGAACCAGTTCAGAATGCAAACAGCGCAAAATCATAGCACGACTTGTACCAGCAAGGACAAGCAAACATAAACTTCTCAGTTCATGAAATAAACAAGTGCACAAACACATGGCTCAGTTAATCAAACATCATAGCCCAAGTCATCATCACCAATTCAATCAGAAGCAAAAATATAATCACAAGTCAGGGTTGTAGTATCCTGTTCCAAATGGTTCAGACAAACGTCATCATTACCGCGTACTCTTCTCGGCGGCAAAGACCAAGGCAAAGCGTCCATCCTGAAAGAAGAAGAAGAAAAGTAGGTGTTAACAATCAAGTTGAATGAAAACAGATCGCAATATCCAATCAGGTTTGGTCCCAAAACAGATCAAAACAAAATCTCATCAGGAACCAAATCGGTATCCAAATTCCCCAAAGGCAATCCAATCCACATCTGCAAAAATCCAATCAGTATATCAGAAAATGATCAAACAAAATCGAATCAATTAAGGAGTTCTGGAAATGGAAAGTTTCGAGTTAGATCCAAATCGTATCAGGAAACATCCCCATTGGAACTCAATCTGAAAAAACCAAACAAGATCAAATCAAAACAAATCAAACGAATCAGTACAGATCGGTCAAACAAATTAATTTCAGAAATCCAATCAATGTCAGATAAAATCAGAATCGTATCAAAAATCCCAAATCGAATCATCAAAATCAAATAGCACAAATCCAACACGGATTAAAGGCCCAGAAAGATGAAATCTGAAGAGTATAAGAAGGGACGACCTCACCATCAAAAACGCTAACTGGTAGCCACGAGAAAGAGAGGAACGAAATCGCGTACAAACCCTAACGAACGAGATCACGAAACCACCGTCGCAAACCCTAACGGCGTGGTTGAGACTCAGAGGGACCGTTACCCTCATCATCGCCTCCGTTCACTGACGAACCAACATCAACAAACCGCGCCACCGAAAGGGGAAGACCGTCTTCGCCGTCTAAACGGCGGACAATCAACCCTCAGGCCTCAGCTCACGCCATCATCGGCCGATCTTCACTTTAAACGTAAGCAAGGGGACGTTTTTTTTCATGTTTTGTTTCAGGAAATAAGAAGACACGGCCGCGATGGAGAGAGACGGCGAAGAGAAGCGAGAGAGATGAGAGAAGAAGAATACGTGAATGGCGCCGTAAGGAGCATTAGGGTTCCCAGAACCCTAATTGTTTCTCAATTAAACCACTAACCGGGTTGGGTCCGGGTGTGATGACCGACCCAACCCCTTATGTTTTATTTTTTTTATTATTTTGTTTTTTAAAATTAGGTTTTTTATTTGTTTTAAAGTGTTTTATATTTGTTTTAAAAACTTTTTTTGTGTAGATATTATACATAAATAAAAACCTTTTTTGTAAAAATAAAAATTAAAACCTTTTTTAATATAAAATTAAAACTTTTGTAAATATAAAAATGAAAAACTCTTTTTTAAATAAAAAATAAGAAAAACTTTTCTTAAAATATTAAAAAATAAAACCTTTTTAAAGAGTAAAATATTTTTAAATTAAATCTTTTTTTTGCAAGTTAATATTAAATAAAACAATAATAAATCTCCAATTTGCATCTTTTTTTTTCTTCATTGGCTCGTAACGCATTTGATTGACGCTTAACTCTGCCCACTAACATCGTTTGTTCATTTTGCAGCTCATTACGTTTACTATTATTTATGTCATCTTATCTTCTCACCCAAAGTTCATTATCATATTGTAACCGCTTCTCATATGTAACCCTGCGAATCTAATAATCGCGCTTTAAATTTCTGCCTTTAAATTTTTGTTTGCATGGCTTTAACTTCTGTCTTATTTCCTGTTTGCACAATTCAATCTCTCCCACATTTATCAATATTCCAATCACACTACACTCCTCCGAAGGAATTAGGTCTAGCTTTTGACCGCCGTGTCAATAGTCCTCAACTTCAAACCCTTACAACCTCACAAACCCTAATTTTCACAAATGCCTCGCCGCAGGCAAAATTACCATTTTACCCCTAGCATTAGGTCAAAGAGCCGCCGCGCTCAGTTTAGGGTTTCCCGCCGTGGAATCCCTAATTTAACCCTAATTACAACTTAACAATTCAACGTAGAGATTGGGAGTTTCTACACTCCACGTAAGCGTGTCCTTAAGATGCGTTTATTCCCCTTGAGACCTTGACCACAGTCAAGAAGTCTCTAACCTCCCTTTTGAGGGGAACTACGATTACTCTGATTCCACTCCCGTAAGGATACGTAGGCACAAGACGCGATGTCTTGCCGAGTAAACTTAGAATTAACCCCTTAGGTCTCTTTTCTCACTTTTAATCCTTTGTACATATACCTTAAGCAAATAAATAAAGAAAATAGTAAACATCTGAACAAAAGGTTCCTGTAGAGTACTACAGAAGTTTAGGGTGCTAATACCTTCCCTAAATTTAACCAACCCCCGAACCCTAGATCTTTCCCCGCATTGTGTTTACGATGCAAAATAGGTTTTCCCTCTTTTGACCTTTTCCTTCGGATAAATCAAAGAGCGGTTGTGAATTGAATTGCGATTCAAACTCATTAATAGTTTGTGATCCTGTTTCCACCGCAACAATGAGCAAATCTTTTATGCCAAAGCCATGCTTCGTTGTTGTTTGCCATAAGACATTTTACCTTCAAGGAAGAGTCATCAAAAGAGATCATAAAAATATTATTGAATCTTTTACCTTTTAGCAAAATGTCATGAGTGACTTCATGTTCTATCAAGCATTCATCCTTTGTGAAGTTGATTCGGAACCCTCTGTCACACAATTGACTTATGCTAAGCAGGTTGTGTTTAAGGTCTTCCACATAAAGAACGTCTTCGATGATTGTACATGGAGGTGTACCAACGGTTCCAACTCCAAGAATTTTTCCTTTATTATCATCACCGTAAGTGACGTATCCATTGTCCTTTAATGATAGACTTGAAAATTTGTTTATATCTCCCGTCATATGCTTCGAGCAACCGCTATCAAGATACCATTGATTAGTGGTTGTCTTCAAGCATACCTACAACACAAAATAAAGTAGTGTTAGGTACCCAAATTACTTTGGGTCCTTGATAGTTAGTACCCTTTTCAACCCACACATAATGCCCTTTAGCAACACCAATATTGCGCACATAGCAAGCACTAGGTGCATGGCCTTTAATTCCACAATAAAAACAAGTAGGTTGAAAGTGACTCCTATATCTAGGAACAAAATTCTTTTTCTTCACAACTCTTTTCTTGTTATGATTTTGATGCTGAATTTTAGAAGTGCTTGCCTTTTCTTTAACAACTTGTTCACTTGCTCTTACAAAAATGGTCTCATTGGTGCTTGGTTTTGAAAATTTAGAATATCCTAATCCACTTTTATCATTAGGATATCTTTGGTGCTTAAGAATTTCTTCCAAGCCAATTTGACCTTTTTCGTATCTTTCTAAAACTCTTTTAAGTTGAACAATTTGAAAAGATAAGGATTCACAATTCTTGCATACAAGACTCTGTTTTTCATCCATCAATTTCTGTTTTTCATTTTCAATATTTTTCATAAAAACAAAATTTTGTTCTTCTAAAGATGAAATTCTTTTCTTTTCTGATGAGATGCTTTTATACAAAGTCTTGCATTCTTTTAGAAGTTCATCTATAACTTCTTGTGCATCATTATCATAGATAGAAAAATTGCTACTAACCTCATTTTCTTCATCGGAGTGATGTGAAGCCATTAAAGCCATATTTGCACATTCATCGCTTTCTGATTCCGATGATGAACTTATCTCATTATCGTCACATGCGACATAAGCCTTTTTATTCTTGAAGTCCTTCTTGCCTTTGAATCCTCATTTCTTTGCAAGTTTCGGGCAATCCGGCTTTATGTGACCTTGCTTCCCACATTCATAACATGTGACTTCTTGATTTGATGTGGAAGCCTCATTTTTCCTGAAATGTCTATGCATTTTAGGAAAAGAGGAATTTTATTATTATTAAAAAACTTACCAAGCTTCTTTGCAAGAAGCATGGAATTTTCGTCTTCGAAAGTCTCATCGTTTTTGTCATCCTTTGCGTCAATCTTCAAGGCAATTCTTTTGGATTTCTTTTCTTGATTTTCGTGCTTCTCTAGCCTTCCAAGTTCCAGTTCATGCTCTTAAAGTTTGCCAAATAAGGATGCTGATGTCATTGTTAAGAGACTCTTTTTTTGCGAAATAGCGGTCACCTTTGGTTGTCATTCTCTTGTCAAGGATCTTAGAATCTTCAGGTTGAGATCATCATTGGTGAAGGTTTTCCCAAGAGCAATCAAATGATTTGTTAGATGAACAAATCTCTTGTGTAGTGCCACAATGGATTCTCTGAGCAGCATTCTGAACATTTCGTATTCTTGGCTTAGAGTGTTCAATCTGGATCTCTTTACTTCAGTTGTACCTTCATTTGTTTCCACTAAGGTGTCCCATATTTCTTTTGCCGACTTGCATTGAGAGACTCAGAAAAATTCGTCCATACTCAAAGCACTTTGTAAAATGTTGATCGCCTTCTTCTCATTAAGAATTCTCTTTTTGTCATCATCATCATATGATGACTTTATCTTTAGAGTCCCTACACCATTGACAACACTCATAGGATTGTGAGGACCATCTTCAACAGTTTCCCATATACCATCACCATGGGCTTCTAAATGTGCCTTCATTCTGATTTTCCAAAAGTCAAAGAATTCTCCAGAAAATAGTGGTGGTTTGTTACTACATCCACCGTCTTTGAAATCCGGGTTGGTGCTAGCAGAAGCCATTAGGATCGATAGGAACAGGTTACCTTAACCTGCTCTGATGCCAATTGTAAGTACAGAGTATTCCTAAGAGGGGGGGGGGGGGGGTGAATTAGGACTTTTAAACTTTTTCCGATTTTTATGGTTTCTTGAATTTTGTTGGTTAATGATCTTGGAAAGGAAAGCAGTAATGGCAGAAAGTAAAAAGATGACACAGTGATTTATAATGGTTCCCTTCACAATCCGAAGGTACTCCATTCCCCTTTCCACACGAAAGAGAGTTTTCACTATTGTTTTAGAAAGTACAACCTATCACACCATCAACCGGTGAGGCCTACAATCTAACAACAAAATAAACTAGTGTGCAAGAACAATCCTCTTGCAAACACTAACCCTTGTGTCCAACAATCCTGGATCACAAGTCACAACAGACAATTCTGTAATTCTTTTTATAACTTGAGAGTACAATAGTAATATCAATACAAAGATTGATCTTCTCCTTTAATCAGAATTCACAACTTAATCTCAATACAAGTGTTCAAACAAATGAATGTGAAAGATATGCAAGTATGAACACTTTTGAACGTATTTGAAATTATTTGAAAAGTAGTGAATTTGATTCAATGATTATTTTGAAAATTGTTGGAGGTGTTTTTCAATTTGAAATTTTCAGAATTTATATTAGTAAAAACACCAATTCAAAAAGGTATATTTGAGTATAATTCAAAAGATGAAATGGTATAACAATCACACAAAATTTGAATTAAAAACAAAGCAATTTTTCAGAAAACGTTCAGTGTTAATCGGTTAACCTATATGGTTAATCGGTTAACACTGGTACGTTAGGCCAGAAAATTGAAGTTTTGAAATGGTTAACCGGTTAACCTATATGGTTAATCGGTTAACACTGTTATTTTTCAGAAAAATTCTTAATAAAACAATGTTATACCAATTCCAATTGATTCAAAAACATGCTCATGCACTATGATCAAATGATAGATTATTTGAACACTTGTATATCAATTAAATTAGAGAATTTTGATATACCATAGCTTTGTGTCCAAGTCTTGAAAGATGATCGAGCAAATGTACATGAAGCTTGAATGTTGATCACTTCCCTAAGCTTTGATCTTGGTCTTTTGAAAGCTTTGACTTTTTGCACAGATGAATGAGCTTGAGTCTTATTGTTGACGTCATCTAAACCTTGAGATGAAGCATGCTTCTACAAGTATCACTTTTGGCTCGTGAGCTTAACCTTGAAGAAAAAACTCTTCTTTAATTTGTGAAGATCATGAAAATCTACACATCAACTTTTGAGCTAACCCTAGTTAAAAGCTTTATCAATTTGAGATCAGCCTGGTTAAAAAATCTTTCTAGGTTTTTGAGTTCAGCCTGTGTAAAAACTCAATAGGTTCCTAATGAGCATGGTAAAAGTCCTGGTTTGGTTCGTGGTCAGCCTGTGTAAAACTCTGGTTCGATTAAGAGGATAGCCCACTCAAAACCCTTTCTTTGTTTGAGATCCACTTATGCTAAATCTCTGGTTTGTAGACTAACCAATCTAAGCCTTACTCGATGTTTGGTTAGAAGTTATTTCGAAAACTTCAATTTCATGTATACGGGGCTTCGTGGGCATAACCTTATAGAAGCACTCAATACTAGTGGATACTCTAAAGAATAATTCTTGGAGACATGATTATATCTTCTTGGCCGAACTTTTATAATTCTCTGGTATTATTTCTCTTCCCTTATATTTTTTATTTTCCAGTTAATTTTTTACCTTTGAACTTCTGCTGCATATTTAATCAACACTTTTATAAAATGTTTTTAAATCTAAGTTATCAAGTACTTTTATTTTAAACCATACTTTTTAAAACTTGCACGATTCACCAAATTCTTATGTATGGAGTCGCTAGTTCAACAATAGTTTCGTTGAAAAGTTGCAAATCATATATGTTGCATGGCCAAAGCTTTTCCTTTTTCATTTTCAACTTTTCAAAGAGTTTGGCGTACATGATATCGTAGGAGATTCCACTATCTATGAGAACCCTAGAGACATCATAGTTGGCTATGATAGATATTATGACCAAAGGGAAGATATCATTTGGAATGTCCCCTACCTTTTTGTTTTCTTCGAACTCGAGGATGGGACTCTATGGCTTATTGGTCGAGGTTTCTCATTGTTATTTACTAGCACCTATCATCTCGTATATTCGCTTGTTGAGAGTGCCCTTCAAAGGTTTGTTTTATCACAGAACACTACCGGTTAAAATGACAATGTACAAAAATTTCCCCCCCAACTGCCTTCTTTTCCACTGGCCATAATTTCAATAACCTTTCTTGGCAATTCCTTGTCTTTCTAGGGAAAGTGCTCCTCTTATGTGAGTCATCTCGACTTCGAGGTTTCCCATTACTTCCCCAGTTTTCTTACATGTCGTTGTCCCGTGTGTACTTAGTTATGTGTCCCTTTTTTATCAATTCTACAATGGAATCCTTCAACTGGATGATTTCGTTAGTGTTATAGAAAAGACTTTTATGGAAACGACAGTACATCCACTTGCTTGTCTGGTTAGACTCTTGAAAGGGATAAGGAAGCTTGATGCTTGCATATTTGAGTTGAGTATAGACGTGCTCATGCAAAATTTATTCTTAAGAAGTGTTTAAAGTGGTATAAGAAGGGCCTCTCGATCAGGACCCTACTCCCGGTTATCGCACTGATGGTTAGAATTTTTCCTGGAGAATTTATCATAGGCATGGAATTCCCCAAAGATCCTATAATCAGCTAGGAGTTCTTCCTCTTAATTTATGTATGGTCAGGGTTCGTTCAACAACCTGTTTATGTTGCTTCCACTTCTAGCCACAACTTCTCGCAAAACTTACAATCTGCTATCAATCCCTTTTTAAAGAATCAACATTTCAAACCAACTTCCCCACCTGCTACTATAACAACTACTTTGGTGAACCTATCAATGTATTCCCGTAAGGTCTCTTTCATGTCTTGCATAATTCCTATAAACAACACCATCATGGCCAGACGCTTCTACTGATTGTTAAATCGAGAGGTGAACACATTGCAAAGACCCCTCTATGAGTTTATACTCTCATCCAAGAGAGACTTGCACCACTTTCTAGAAACTCCTATGGGGGTTAGTGCAATAAGTTTGCACTTGATAGGTCTTTCAGCATGATAAATATATAGACAATTATCAACATGATTGATATACTCATCATGATACTCTATCACGTCATAGTGAGATAGATTCGAAGGCATCTCTAACATTCTCGATATCTTATTATCAAGAATACGAACATACATTGGATTTCTCCTTCATTATGCTATTACATTAGCTACTTCAGATTTTTCTCTTTCTCTTTTATCGAGGACCTAGGAACAAATTAGATTAGGAGCTTTTGATAGAACGTAATTTCCACTTCTCTTTAACAAGTCGGGGGAGTAGTTTGGTGCCTCTCGCTCTTTGAGGTCGGGGAAAAGGTTTGATTTCTCCGTGTACCATAGGCACCCTGGCTGGAGTTAGATCTGAAACGACTATAGAAATCGTCTTGTGCTTAGTGCTTCTCTCAAGAGGAACGAGTTGTATAATTTCTTCCAAACTGGTAATCCTCTTAATTATAAGTAGAAGGTTTTGTTGTTGCATCACATTGTACATGTTATTCATCAGATGAGTTGTTCCTTGTACGCCTAAGTTTTCCTACAACAGTTGGAGACCAGGTAGCATCCCCGGTGCAGTGATCAAAGGTCGAGGTAGAGGTTGATTAGGCAATCCGACTAATACAAGTGGTTGATTAGGTTGGAAAATTAAGAGAGGTTGTGTTCCTTGAACGACTCTCTAAGGAATCATGTTTGACTCAATTGGATCTAATGGCAAAGTCACTAACTCTAGATTATCCAATCTTGGAGGATTGAGAAGAAGAAGAGAATACCTACTTGCTTCCACTACTACAACGTCGACGACCTTAACATATCTAGTGGACTTGGAGTTAGGGATGTCAATGAGGAAGAGAGTGTGCAGAGGATGCTTCCCCGCCCCCCGTCCCGCCTCCCAATATATTTTCCATCCCCGCCTCATATCTCGTCCATTGGGGAATATTATTCTCCACCCACATCCCCACATATCCCCATGGAGAATTAGAGATTTTGGAGATCGAATCTTAAAAATAAAATCTATCGTTTTCGATCAAAACTATGAAACTAGTATTTCGTTTTATTATTTTTTTAACAAATATTTTTCATATTCCTTTTTTTATAGATAAAAACACATATTGCATCAATAACAAAAAAAAGCACTTACAGTTACGAAAACATAACCACTAATTTACTAATTGAATGAAAAACAAGTTACTAATTGAAGTATAGTGAAATTGAAGAGTAGTTATCATAAGCACAATGAACAAAAGAGAGAGTTTGTTGTGATGATGATGAGATTAGAGGAGATGCGAAATGGATGATACAAAGAGAATTGAGAAAAGAAGAAGAGGATACGATATGTAATGAGTGCATATTTTTAGAGTTGGGTACTTGGATAGTGAAACAATATACTATACAATGGAACAAAAAATAAATAAAATGATCCATTGATGTCTCTTCATTTTATAATATACTAATTATTTTTTTATTTAAAACATGAAAAATTATATAATTATATATTATACATAAAAGTTATAATTTTTTTTTAGAATAACAAAGTATTGTTTCATATTTACCATATAAAATGAAGTTTCAAAAAATTTCCCAAACCAACTAAGTTTTAACGTTCTGTCGCCATATGGAATGGCGATAATGTGTAACCTCGTTTAGGAATTGATAGAAGTCGCCAATGGCAATGCCGATTATGTGGAATGGAGATTGAAGTCGTCATTCAGTATGGCGACAGTGTGCATGGCCTTTTTTTTTTCTTCATTTTTTCGTTTAAGGATTTTAAACCATAATTATTATTAACTTTTTTAATTTTTTTCATATAATTTTAAACTAGAGTTTTTAATCAATAAACTTAAAATTGCTCAGGTTTAAATAAAAATAATCTTAAATTAATTTTATAAATTTAGGTTTAATTAAAAATAAATTTAAATTGATTTTATAAATTTAGGTTTAATAAATATTGTTTTTATTTATTTAGGTTTAATAAAAATATAATTGTGATTATAAGTTATTGTTTTTAAGTAATAATGATAAATTAATTTAAATATAAATTATAAAACATAAAAATTGATTACCATTGAATTTTAAAGTGTATAAAGTTTGTAAGGGTATTTAAGACATATCATATGGGGCACTTACTATTTTATTTTCCTATAAATACGATTGCAAACACATGTATGTTTTCACAAGATTGTATCCCAAAAGACTGAAGCATTAGTGCATTTTGAGTGGAGTGGAGTCTAGAATGTCTGCATTTCTAAATTAATGTTCTTCGTCATCGTCATCAACATCGGAGGAACCCTTTTCCAACGTTCGATCTAATGAAAAGAAATGCCCTAGTTGTATTTTCAGGAACAAAGTCTCCGATGAAGGTGCTCCTACGGAATACGCAGATGTTGGAGCACTTGCACAGGGAACTGAACCGCTGGCTAGAAGGAGATATTGCTCCAGGAGAAAAGATTAAGAAAATTGAGAGGTTGGTCGAGGAGACCGGGAGAAACGGAGTTACTCGTGAATGGAGAAAAATGGAAAATGATGTCGGTGTCCTTGTGATGATGTTGACACCAAAGACGATAAAGTTTATGGTCGTGATATCGTAGACGCCTTGGTGCAGTGTTCTGTTTTATGTCTTTACGTTGTTGTTATGTTTCTTTAATTTATGTTGCTTTGGTGCAGTGTTCTGTCTTTATGTTGTTGTTATGTCAGTTAACTATGCTTTTAAATGAATGAAATTTGTTATTAATTGAATGAAATTTGCTAATAATTGGATGAAATTTGCTATTGATTTAAAGGGACAAGATTACATATGAAACTATGATCTGCTGCTTGATCCTACGTTAGGATATTTTGTACGATTGTGTCCTGGTTGCCGACACGAACTACACAATCTCACCAGCTTGTCTGCAGTATCCATCTCCGTTCGAATGCGCGTGCTGTTAGGCCGACCCTTTTTCTTTCTGCGCATCAATTAATTATGCCAAACAATTTCGCCTTTGTATTGAGGCCAATAGTCCTCCTTTGCCACCACCTAAAAGTTGCATGTGTAGACATTGCATAGACTTATCACTTGGTGAACTGCAGAAAGAAGGTTGGTTGGGTCCTGGCGTGCCTTCAAACATGCTGCTATGACATGAGAGCAAGGCATACGGAATGCTTGAAACTTTCCACAATCACACCAGATCTTATCCAATTCAACACGATAACATCCCCTAGGCCTTCCTTCGTTGTGATCAATAGACTCGACAACAGTGAACCAACCATCTGTACGATCAAAGATTGTGACCACATGTGTGTTGGCTTTGGTAGCTTCCTCTTTCATTAATTTCATTGAAGTATCACTGTACAGCTGACCCGATTGTAATACCGAACCCCACTTCGTATGTCTGCTATCAAAGAGTGATCCTAGCCTAAAATAGGTTGCCTTTACCAAGGCAGTTATTAGGAGGTTTCGGATTCCCTTGAAAATAGAATTCATTGATTCGACGAGGTTAGTTGTCATGTGGCCCCATCGCACCCTATTGTCGTATGCCCGCGTCCATTTCTCCCTATCAATATTATCAATCCATCGTAATGCATCCGCGTTTGTTAGTCTGATCTCGTCACGGTAGTATCTGAATGTGGGTTCAGTCAATGCATATCCTGCGTTCACAACCTTCTTCCTCAGCGTCTTATCTTTGATTTCCCGCATGAAATTTTATGCAATATGCCTTATACAATAGACGTGGGTCGAGGGAGGATCCTACCAACCGTTGTCATGGTTGTTGTATGCACTCTCGATTGATGGGTGTCGATCAGAGATCAAACATAAGTTAGGTTGGGGAGACACGTAAGAGCGGAGATTTTTTAAGAAAAAACTCCAACCCCCAGTAGTCTCCCATTCTACTATAGAGAAGGCTATTGGAAAAATGTTATTGTTCTCGTCCTGTGCCACAACCATGAGAAGTGTGTCCTTATATTTCCTGTATAACCATGTTCTGTCAATTTGAATTATAGGTTTACAATATGCAAACCCTTTGATGCATGGTACAAACTCCCAAAAGAGTCTGTGAAAAATTCCATTTCCACCAACGCAAGTCCCGTCTGGTGTACATGTAGGCATTGTCTCCAATATCACAATAATTCCTAGAGAGTAGTGTTTAAGGGCCACAAGGAATTTTGGAAGTTCCTTGTACGACTCCTCCCAATTCCCAAACACCCTTTCAACCGCTTTAGTCCTGGCAATCCAGGCTTTTCGGTATGAAGGAGTGTAATTGTACCTTTGAACCATATGTGCAATTATGGTACTCACCTTCAAAGACGGGTTGTCGCTAACGACTGACAGAATCTCGTCGCAAATCAGTTTAGAGCTGAATTTGCGATGGTCTTGCATCGGAGTCGAGATTATACAATTGTGGGACAGACCCATTGACCCTATCTTCCAGGAATCGCTTCTTTTCCTGAAAGATGTTGTTAATCGGAACATGCACTCCTCATTACGACAATAGATCGTATACCGCGTCGGATTTGTACGATCGACTCTATAATCGGCTGACAACTCCATGTGAAACTGTTTGATTTCCCGGACACAATCTTCTTTCTTACGAAACTCGTCACCCTCTTTTAGTTGCCCTTCTGTTGTGTAGTTGGGGTTGCAGAAAACATCCGTCAAGGGTTCATCGTCACCTAAGTCGAGAGTTGTCATGTGTTGAGGTGGACAATAGACATTTCCTGGTGGAACCCGATCCTCCGGATTGTTCACCATCTCGTCAATAGTGACTTCAGTTGCTTCTTCTTCTTCGTCAACGACATTGACTTCAGCGTGTTCATCGTCAGAATCGCAAAAAACTTGAGACGAATCAAGTTACTAAGACAATTGTTGTTGTTGTAACGTAACATATAACACGATATCTGAGAAACCAGAATACTCGTGACTGTGGAACATGTTACGCACATCTTCATCGTCTCGCACCTTTAAAGGGAAAAATTTTCATTCAACATGGCCACCAAAAAATACTGGGTTTTTGTATATTATTTGCCAAACTGGACCACATTGCAGTTTTTTTTCTATTCTTGACTTCAGGTGTAAAAAATTAGACCTTCTGTCAATTAAAAATATGGTAACATCAGTGTTTCTAAAATTGTAACCCGATATTTCATATTCGAAAACTTCACTGTTAAGATGAGCGGAAATCATATATTGTGGTGTTTAAGACATAGGGAAAACTGTATTAAAGAGATTAGTCGTTGAGTTTTTGGGATCTTGAGTGTTTGGGTGTTTGAGTTTAAAGAGTTTAAAGACTTTGTTAAATAATCTAAGTGTTTGATTGATTTAGTGTTTGAGTGTTTGGAAATCTTTCTCGTGAATTGATTCCCCGGATTGCAACATGCTTGATGTGACAGGACAATGTAGGAATATGCTTTTCACATGTGACCCTGCATGCAACATGCTTGATGAGACGAGACAATGCAGGAATCAGATTTTCACATGTGACCCTGCATGCAACATGCTTGATGAGACGGGACAATGCAGGAATCAGATTTTCACATGTGACCCTGCATCTGTTTTTCACATAGTTGGTTATTTGCATACGTGTTACACTAAACAATAATAAAAAATTTACATACTGTATAAGTTATCATCCATCAAAAAAATAAGAAAAAAACACACTTAAAAAAAATCAACCTAAAAAATCAACGACAAAAACATGTGATACACAGAGCCCTAATATGCAACCAATGACATGCAACCTGCTTGATGAGACTGGACAATGCAAGACTCTGCATTTCACGTTTGACCCTGCATGGCTACACACAAGTGACCCTGCATGCAACCTGCTTGATGAGACGGGACAATGCAGGAATCTGCTTTTCACATGTGACCCTGCATACAACATGCTTGATGAGACAGGACAATGCAGGAATCGGATTTTCACATGTGACCCTGCATGCAGCATGCTTGATGAGACGGGACAATGCAGGAATCAGATTTTCACATGTGACCCTGCATCTGTTTTTCACATAGTTGGTTATTTGCATACGTGTTACACTAAACAATAATAAAAAATTTACATACTGTATAAGTTATCATCCATCAAAAAAATAAGAAAAAAACACACTTTTAAAAAAAATCAACCTAAAAAATCAACGACAAAAATATGTGATATAGAGAACCTTAATATGCAACCAATGACATGCAGCCTGCTTGATGAGAATGGACAATGCAAGACTCTGCATTTCACGTTTGACCCTGCATGCGTACATTGAGCCTACATGGCTACACACAAGCGACCCTGCATGCAGCATGCTTGATGAAACGGGACAATGTAGGAATCTGCTTTTCACATGTGACCCTGCATGCAACAGGCTTGATGAGACGAGACAATGCAGGAATCTGCCTTTCACATGTGACATTGCATCAGTACACTTGTCCCGTATGCGTTTACAACACACATGCATCAGTACACTTGTCCGCATGCATCAATACACTTGTATGCATTGTGCATTTACAACACACATGCATCAGTACACTCGTCCGCATGCATTTACAACACACATTCACTCGTGGAATATAAATATAGGGTCTTTACCCAACAAACTTTTTTCACAATTAAATCCTCCTACTCTCAAACCCTCAAACTCTCTAACTCCCAAACTCTCAAACTCAAAAACTCTCATCATCTCTACATCTCAACATCTCAGCATCTCAAACGACAATGTCTTTACTCACCATGGGCGACTCTCACAGAGGGACGACTGAAAACATCGCCGAGTTTGTAAGTTTTTTGTTCTTATCTATGTTTACAATCTTGTCTTACGAAACATTACTTATTTTAGTTCTTGTCTAACGAAACATTAATTAGTTTACATGATGCATCAAGGTTTCGATGTCGTGTGCATGATTACATACCACACGACCCCCTCATAGCGAGGTACCTTAATCATTGTGGGTTTGGTGATGTGATCAAAATCAAATCATACTCTCTCGATATGAAGTTTATTCTAGCGTTGTTAGAATGCTAGAGACCGAAAACACAAACATTTCACCTACCTTTTGGTGAGTGTACTGTGACTCTCCAAGACGTATACATGTTGCTCGGCCTACACATCGATGGTAAGGCCGTCAACGGCAAAGTTGGTGTCCCTGACCGACTTTGCAAAGATTTATTGGGCGCCCCTCTTTGTGTGGACGCACCTCATGCGGAAAGCGAGGGCGGTCGCCCGAGGGGTCAGGGAATTAATCTAAAATACCTGAGAGAACAATACAACAATATTGCCTTAACTGATGATAGCACTGAATATGACATAATAGTCAAAACACGGTGTTATATTATGATTTTGTTCGGTCACTTTTTATTTCCAAAGGGAACTGGAAATAGCGTCCATATTATGTATTTACCATTATTACAAAATATAAACAAAGTGTGCGAATATAGTTGGGGATCAGCTGTCCTCGCCCATGTGTATAGCGCACTTTGCAAAACTTCCAAAAACAATTCATGTACTTTTTATGGCTGTGCCTATCTCCTACAAGCGTGAGATTGGTCTAGGATGCCAACGCTTGCTCCAATAAAGCGGAATTCCTTTACATTCCCGTACGCCAACAAGTAAGTTTCTTTTCAAGATTATTTAGCAACTACATTTTCTTTGTAAGTTAATAATTTGTGAGATGTGTTTTAGATGCTAACTTATATGTGTTTATTTTTTTTTAAGTGGTTTGTTCCAGGGATGAATTATCAGAGATGTCCCAGACACTCTATAATTCAATACCGCAACCTCATCGACCACCTTGGGCCAGATGATGTAAGTTATTTACCTTTAATTTGTCTAACTTATATGCATAAACTTGTGTTTCTCTGTCTGACTAAATGTATCCACCTTTATTGTAGTTTGTCTGGATGCCGTACGAGAGTCTCGACCACCAGCCCGACCATAATGATGCTGCTGTGTGGACATCAAGAACACCCATAATTAGGTTCACTACGGTGGAGATGCACCAAAGTGACCGGGTGAAACTACAATTTGGGATGCATCAGGATATTCCAGATGCTCCGGTAGAGTTGGGGCAGTGGCATCAAAAACGGGTGGACTCGCAGTGAAGTGTCAGTGATTAGAAGGAGTTTGCGAAGGAGTTGTGTAAACACTGGAAGAGAAGACGACATCACGTCTTAACCGACCGTATTGTGCACGGGGCTAGGTCAAGTCTTCAATATATGACTTGGTTTAGGTCTGTCACGACATCTCAACCATTTCTGTCCCAGCTAACATATTTGGTCGACCCAAGGCAACGCGCTTCTTCGTCCAACACACAACAATAGTCCAGTGCCCAAAATCAGCCTTATAAAAACCCATACATGCCAACAAATGCCCCCATCAACCACCATACCATGACTCATACATGCAACCCACCCGGTCCCAGCCTCAACCACCATACCATTATAGCCCTGATACGTCTTTTGAGCCCACCCCTCCGCCCATAGCCCAGACAACTCATTTTACCCTACCCCTTCAACTATCCACTATTTGACTACCACACCCCACAACAACCAACACACCATTTCCAACCCAACTCTATGTACCAATTCGGACAACCATACCGTCCATACTCCACCAACCTCCTAGACCATCCTACGAAAACATGGGCGTTGGGCTTCCCCTCTGTCCAACAAATTCGCCAATTGGTCCGGCGATTTTCATTTTTCCATTCTCACTAAGTCGCCATTTGAGATGGCGACTGAACGTTGAAACATAGTTGGTTTGGAAATTTTTGGAAAACGGAAATTGTTTGGTAATTTGTAATGAATAGTTGGTTATTCAAAAAAAAATTCTAAAAGTTAAATAATATAGTTGAAGTCAGGGAGTCCGCGTGACGAAGGGTACTTTTTCGATCTCCGCTCCGAAGTCTAACTAGGAGAACTTTTTCCTTCATTCCCGTCACCACGAAAAAAAAAACTCCGACTTCGAAACTTCAAACAGATTATTTTTACAAAAATCTCTATTAACATGTACAAATTGACATTCCTACTTAGAATCGATCATAATAAGTGATTAAATAGACTTGTGACCTTAGCGGATTAAAAAAAAGGATTGAATTTGTTTTCAAATTAAAACAATTAGATGAAACATAACAACAAAATCAAAGAGACTAGATAAGATATTTTCCTTTCAATATGAATCTAATGCAAATGAAAACCCGGAAACCACTAGTGTCCCTGTCAATGGGTTGGAAAATTCAGGGGAAATAATTCGAGAACCAAAGCATGAATATCGTTTAAATTTCTATTTTTTTATCCTCTCTCAACTAAATTATAATGTGAATTTGATTTGAGAAAAACAAAAGTCATGGACTCATGAAAGCTACGGGTCTTCATGAATGCCAAAAAGTCTATAGAAGAGCGTTTTACAAGTTTGCTTGAAATTTCTAGGCAGAATCAAACAACACGCTATTTGAGGATGATGGTATTTTTTTATGAATTCAAATATTATTCTTTAAAATGTGAGATTATCAATCTCCTTTTTATTAGCTGTTTATATTTTATATCTGCGCACATTCTTAAAGAAAAGTATATATTCGTGAATTTTTGGTTTTTTACTCACATATCAGATTGTGAATTTTACATGAAATTTCATGAAAATGGAAGATAACTAACCACAACTTACCGTTTGCACATCCTTTGAATATATTTCTTTTGGTTTGAATTTTTTTAAATATCTAATTATTTGTCAAACACATTTTCTTGATAATAACATTCTAAAAAGATTAGATTTATGAGATTGTAATTTTAATCAATGAAACAGACATACCCTAATCTATACTCTTTTATTTTAATTAATTTAGTGCCTAATCACACAAAATTTTAAGTATGATTTCTTTTTTAAAAATTAACTTAATGAGCTACCCCACACACTTTATATATATATATATATATATATATATATATATATATATATATATATATATATATATATATATATATATATATATATATATATATATATATATATATATATATATATATATATATATATATATATATATATATATATATATATATATATATATATATATATATATATATATATATATATATATATATATATATATATATTTATCACGACTCAGTTTTCGATAAGTATTAAAGTGTAATATATTAACTTTAAGATCAACTGGTATGATAAAATGCTAATGAGTAGGTCATGCTTTACTTTGAATTTTATATAAGGTGCAAATTCAAATAATATTAACATTTATTAGTTGAATCATATGTTTGTCACACTCTCATTTTTACCCTCTCCTTTTCATATCATAGTAGGTCATGATTTACTTTGATTTTAAGACTTGGGATCAAGGCATTGAGTGTCATCAATCAAAGAAGAAGAGTTGACTTTCAAAGCAATGGGCAAGGAAGTATCCTCAACACTATGGATTTCTCAAGATATAAGGTCCACACACATCTCAAAGTACCTCAACAGGGTCACATGTTCATATGGAAACTAGGGTTTCAAGAAGATTGAAGATTGATCATAACTCCTATCTTATGGCTCTGAATTAGGGGTTTTGGGTAAATTAACCTATGGTGGAATTCTTGGACAAGACATGTTTCCATGGTTTAATTTAAACCTCAAAGCATCCATACAAGCCTCTTGTTTCATCACAAGTCATGTCAAGAGCCAAAAGTCAACTGGTACCCTCCAAAAGTCAACCTTTGGAATTTTAAGTCAACCATGAGCTTTTCAAGTCACTATCCATGACCTCATGAGGTTTGGCCAAGAGAAATAAAGTGGAATCATAAAATCAGAAGAAATTGTCAAGATTAGGGTTTTGAATTTTTCTAAGTATGGAAGAAATCAAGATTTGTATCTCTCTTACAAGAATCATAATTCACTCATCCTTGAGCCAAATGGTGTAAACCAATGATCAAATTGAAGAGGACACCATAGGCGACAAATTTGTAGAAGGAATTAAGGTCAAAAGATGCATAGATTAAGAGTTATGAAGAGTTGAAGTTGAGAAAAATTAAAATTCAAGATTTCAATACTTAGAATTTTTCTAAGTATGGAAATTCAATCAAAAGTTTGGGTTTTCAAGTCCAAATTCCATGAGGTTCCAAGCTTTATCTCACTTTTCCTTCAAAATGAAAGTTGATAAGCATCTTCCAAGCTTTCTTTTGATACCCAAAATGCTTCATTTGGGTCCCTAGAGCTCAAGATATGATGCCTCAAAGTCATGGTCCCAAAGTTGGCATATTTGACAAGTCTTTAGGCATATTTTTAGAGCCAAACTCAAGGCTATTTTTTACATGGTTCTAATCTTCAAATCAAATTTCTTTCAACATGAAAGTTGTTCCTCATCTTCAAAGCTTTCCATGGGTGCCAAGTTCTCCTCAATTGGATCAATACAACTCAATTTATGTGGCTTCAAAGTTAGGGTTTCAAAGTTGTCAAAAGTTTATAACTTAGATTTTTTTCTAAGTTACTTTGGACAGATTTTTGCATTCAACTTCTACTTACTTTTTCTCATGATTCCAAGCTTTATTTCAATTTTGTTTGAACATGAAAGTTTCTAATCTTGTTCCCTACTTTCATTTGAGCCAAAGATGGCTTGGCGGACATGTTTCTTAGGCACCATGTGTTATCATTTTGTGCACAACGTGAATCAACATGTGTAGCAACCTATTACTCTCAAACTCATGTGTATCATGCCTTGCATAATACCTCATCTTGCCTCACTAACATGGGCCTTACATAAGTGATATCCACACCCCTCCATTTTGCAGCCCATATGCGCGTTTACCATAAGTCGTGTTGATCTGATTTCTACTATTGCACTCCCTTTCATATTTTATTTTATTTCCTTTTTCATTTTCTCCTCTTTTGTTTTCTATTTTATTTTTGATATTCCCTTTATTTTAAAAATAACCAAAAATATTTTTTAAATACTTTGATGTCTTAGAATACTTTCCATATTTTATATTTTATTTTTTAAATTATTTTTACTATTTTATTTTGATTTATTTTGTGAAGGGTGTTTACCATTTTAGCCTTGAACTAGGGTTTATGTTGTTGATGTCTTTTGTGTACTTTTTTTAGCCATGCTTTTGATCATATTTTGGTACCTTTATGAACAATGTTTGAATATTAATTTTATGCTTAAATGATGTATTTTGGGTTATTTTCTATTGAATTAAATTGACCCTCGATTCTTGCTCGATTAGTGAAACATGTTTTGAAGGTGAGAAAAATGCTTTGAAAGGGGGGTTGAATAAGGGTTTAGAAAATTTTAGCAATAAAAACAACACGGTATTTTTATCCTGGTTCGTTGAACTCAACTAATTCAGTCCACCCTATCAAGGATGATTTGCCTTTCTCAACAAGGACTTAATCCACTATATTCTCAAATATTACAATGACAACCATTAAGAACAATTGTATTAGTCTTCTCAATAAATAATGACCACAACATGGTCTTCTTAAGGAACCTTTTACAAATGAATGTAAACTAACGAGTGTTTAAGGTGCTTCTAAAAAGTTGTGTCACAAACTGTGATTTTTACACTTAATATTAAGAACGAATAAAAACTATTCAGTTTATGGAAGAAATATTGTATGAGAGCTGAGAGTAGTTTTCAATTGATTTCTCAATAATCAGTCAATACGTCAACTAAGAAATGTTGTAGAAGTCCTCCTTTTATAGGCTTCAAAAATTCCTTGGTTAATGTGCAGCTGTATTGCCTTTTTGAATATTTGACTTTCCTTCACCAAAGTAGGAATGTTCAGAGACATGCTTTATGTATGAACTCTTGTGTCACACACGAGGAAGGAATAGTTTCGTTGTTGAAGTATTGGGATTAGCACCACGTCTTTCATTGGACAAAAGAGCCATTGGAAATCTTGGGATTAACACCACGTCTAATCAAGTACAGCTTCTTCAACAAGTTTCCTTAACAAAAATATTCTTCAGAGTATGCACATCAGAACTTGTATATCAGAGCTTGAAGGTATCAGAGTCTCTATCAGAGTATTGCATCCAATTGTGCTTCAGCGTGAATATTAATCAGAGCAGAGTCTGAATATCAGAACCTCTGTACTTGCAGCGCATAGTACTTTCAGAGTCTGGTTGAACAATGCTTGCAACTCTTCATACAGATCTTTCAACTACGCTTCAGATTCTTCTGCAGCTTCTGCTTCAACGTCTTCTGGCAGCGCTCAGAGTCTTCTGATGACTTGCTTCTGACGCTTCAGAGCTTTGCGTAGTGTACAGTTCAGATGCATTTTTGCTTCCATAAGAGTATTAATTTTAATATCTGAAACAAAAACACTTGAACAAAATTAGAGTATATATTTTCTTAATACAAAATTCCATTAGAGTTATCATCAAAACATAGAGATATAGGAAACACCAATTTGTGTTCTAACAATCTCCCCCTTTTTGATGATGACAAAAACATAGGAAATTTTGTTCAATAAAAAGGATAAATATATAACTCCCCCTGAGATATAGAATCTCCCCCTGAAATGAATACTCTAATAGAAGAAAATACTTCCCTTTTTGCTTGAGTATATTTCAGAGCTTGGTAAGAATCTTGATTAGAAAATGCTTTCCAGAATCAGAGCTTATCCTTTATAAATAGAACCTGATTTACTTTCCAGAATCAGAGCCTATTTTGCTTCAAGGATCAGAGCCTGAGACTTAAGATATGGTTTAGGGATTCTCAGGGTAACTTCAATGAATTTTGTCAGATTATACATTAAGATCTGAAAGGCTTAAAATTCAATGTTAGTTAAAAACATTATGTCTGAAATTCCATTTTAGTAACTGTTTATATTTGAACAATCAAAATTTCTTTTTCTCCCCTTTTTTGCCATAATCAAAAAGAAAAACTTTTTAAAGACAGAAAAGATAACAGAAGAAAATAATAGAAAAAAAATATGGAAAACAGTCTACTTCATTTAAACAGATAATCAGTTAATCCATATTAGTCTTATCGATTAAATGACATTGCATCCCTTGCGAAATCTGGACTGAAATCGCCAAAACTAGGGAAAAGTCCCCCCTTCTGCCCCTACATGTAACACCCTTCCCCATACGTGTATTGTCCTGCTGGCATATGCGTATGGACACTCCCTTACGCGTAATGGAAGAGGCTAACACCTCTCTCAATTCACTCATGCAACCCCTTATGCGTATTACTACCCTTCATACACGTATTGACCAAGCCCATACGCGTATGGTACGCGTATCACCAGAGGGTTGTGCTGGCACTAGGGACAGGGCATGTATGCTACAAGTACAGCCCCTGGGAAGTCCCTCATACGCGTAATGACACCCCTATTACGCATATGACCAGTAGATTTTTCAAAACTCATATCTCATCATCCCCACGAGTTTCTACTCCAGGTTCATTATTATACCTTCTCATTCATCGTAAAACTCAGTTTGTAGATTGATTCCATTATCCCGATCTTTTATTCTTCCAAAAGTCTACTCATCAGATCTAATTTCAATTACGGGTAAACCTTTAGTTTTCAGATCTATTAATCCGCAGGATTCTATCACAACCTCAGGAAATTTCCACACAAATTCTCCCCTCGGTCCCAAATTCAACCACTCAGACAACATGCAACAATTATTCAACAATAACAACAATCACAGGGAAATCGTAATACCACAAAAATCAAATAAAAGGCAAGAACAAACAAAATTCCTACGAGAGAAAGGACATCTCACTACCCTTTCATGCTAAATCATCCATATTGAAATCCATTCTCCCCCTTACCTTGGATTGAAGCTTTTTCCTTGACAACAATGGAGAATTGGTTCTTTTTGCCCTAGCTCTCCTTTCTCTGCCTTTTTCCTTTTTTACGTGTTAATTGTCTACTCTTCCACTAACCCTCTCTTAACCCCTTAATCAGACTTTGAATTCATTTAATCCAATTCATATTAATAATAATAGTAATAATAGTAACCCATTCTATTAATATTATTATCAACTAGCGTCCAGACAGGCACTCGCGTGCCCGTCTGTCCGCTTTTTTAATGCGCATAAAAATATAAACGATATTTTTTTAAAATAATTTTATAAAAAAATATAATATATGGAAGTTAATAATAAGAAGTTATGTAGAAGTTAAAAATAATAAGTTATGTGGAAGTTAATAATAGGAAGTTATTAATTAAATTATACAATAAAATAAGAGTAAAAATGGTAGAAAAATAGGACACACCAAAACAAAGTATTCCCTTTATATAGTGTATAGATAATAATAAAATCATAATATCAATAAACATAGTATTCTTATTATTGTTATTAAATGGTTAATATTTTTATTATTATAGGTCCACCTTATCCCAACTAGGTCACCTCTCACTCTTACTCTTAACTTTATACCCCTAATTAAGGACATCACAACCAATACACACACAACAAAGTATAAAATGACTAAATAATTTAAATGGGGAGTTACATTTAGCATAGTTTACACATATGTTTTCCAAACCACTAAATTACTTTCTTTATTTTTTGTGCAATTGCTATATAATTTCACTAAACAATCCAAAACCCCCAAGCTTTTGTTTAGTTAAATTGAATTCAGAACTCTATATCCTCAAGCATTCCATGAGATTGACATTTGGAACTTTATCCCTTATTACTACATAGGAAAAATAGTACACTGACTATTTTTCTGATCAAGTTTTTGGAGTTATTGTTGGGGACTGCCAAAATATAGAGTTTTGATTAAGTTCAATTGAAATTTTGTTACTCTGCGACTAAAATTCTATTTTCTGCATTTTTTATATAATTATTTTTCTCTATTAATATCTACCTAATCTGTGTATGCGAGGAAATACCTCAGCTGAATTTCCTTTTGACGCAGAACCAGAGCGATCGTTGCATGCGAGTAAACAAGCAAGACCAGCAGCTTCAGAAGCAGAAAATTCAGATTTGGAACACGAAAGAGAGGAGGAAGTCTCCAACCACTCCGTCACAGAGTTTGAAAGAGAAACATTAATGGGTGAGTCTTAGGAAATAATTCTTGCAGACTATGAAGGACCAAATTCTCCAACAGAACGGTTGACCATTGTGAATCAATCGGTCAATGTTGCTAACTTTTAGCTACACCCTACAACAATCTGACAGCTTGAGAAGAGACCTTTTACAGGAAAGATTAATGAAGATGAAAATAAGAATTTACAAAGGTTTCTTATTATGAGCAATACTTTGAAGATTAAGGGGCATTATGGAGATGAAAAGAAATTAAGAATATTTTTGTTCACTCTTTCTAAAGATGCTGAAGAATGGTTTTACTCATTACTGTCGCACCTCGAAAAATCACGGAGATATTTCGGAGAAACGACCCTCGCGCGAAAGGCGCGGAAATGCGGTTCGACAGAGTCGCCACCGAACTTTATTTTTCCCGAATGAACGGGAGAGGAAAATATCGAGAAAACCTCTTGAAACAAAAAGGGATAGGAACAGGGCTGTCGCAACCATGTTTCGGGTTCGGGAGTCGGTTATGTGAGGGGAAGGTACTAGCACCCCTCACGTCCGTCGTACTCGACGGGAACCTCTTAAGGTAATTGTGGGGAGTATTGTTTAGGTTTACTTGCTTTTCTTCTCGTTGATAAAGGTAGAATTAGTAGGATAAAAGGTTAAAGACGATAAGGGAAAATGGGGATGATTTGAAGATAGGGTGCTCGCCAAGGATTGGGGCCCTTGTGCCTACGTATGCTCATTCAGACGAGAATGAGAACTCAGAGCGTCGTAGTTCGACTACGGGAAAGGATGGGGGGAAGCGGAAGATGGATAGAAGTGTGCTCGGCAACATCATCGCAATCTTATGCCTACGTATCTTACATTCAAGAGTGAATGAAGAATCAGAGCAGTCGTAGTTCGTGGTAACAACCACGAAAAGATGAGGTTTGAAATGGGTTGAGAAACAAAAGAGTGACTGACAAGTAACCCAAGGGCGTGCCTCAAGAGCTTGTCACTCAAGAATTCAAGGAATGCGCGATTCCAAGAACTCAATTCTTTCGAAAAATTGGGTTTGAAAAGAATTGGATGTTTTAAAATCGAAAGAATGAATTAATAACAACTCAAGAGCGCGTCTTAAGAGTTATTCATTCGAATATTCAAAGAATGCTAGATTCAAAGAATATCCCTCTTTCGTAAGTTTTAAAAACATTTGTAGAAAGATTGAATCGAAAATGGGGATGCGAGGCAAAAGGAAGTTGGTTTGAAAATGGTTCGACGACGAGCCGAGAACCAGATTGAAGATAGAACCGACTTGACGACGTGTCAAGGGTTAAGATTGTGAGAAACGATATTAGTCCCTAAGGGTGCCCCTAATATCGAAACCAAGAGGAATTGTGAAGTGTGTGCGAAATGTCGATGGTTGCGAATGCGTGCGAGCACTCGACTTAGGAGAATGTTTGAAAATGTTTTAGTTTGAAAAAGTCGAAAGATTGAATAAATAATAACTCAAGAGCGTGCCTCGAGAACTATTCACTCGAAAATCCAAGAAATGCTAGATTCCAAGAACCTCCCTCTTTCGGAGTTTTGATCGAGAAAAATAATTTTGAAATGACTTGAATTGAAAAAAGGTATGAAAGTGAGTGTGTGTGAGAGGTGAGGTTTAAATTTGAAAGTTTTAGAGAAATGACAATTATTTGATAAATGAGACGTAGGTCTCACAACCAATTAATCAGAATATTATCGAGATGCTAGATCTCAACGACATCTTTTTCATTTGAAAAATGTTTGGATGAACAACGGAAATATCACACGGAATGCTAGATTCCTATGATATTTTTTTTGTCCAAAAAAGTAAATACTTAAAAAATGAAAAGTCGAACAATACATTATTTAAGGTGTACACCTCAATAATGATCGTCCAAAAATCCAATAAGTGCTAGACTTCAAGGATTTAGTTTTTTTGTGACTCGATTGAAAAATAATTTAGTAATAAAAATAAGTTGAATAAAGATTAGAAAAACTATTATATTTTAAAAGTAATTTAATTGAGAAAATGGTTTGTATGCTGAAAATAAGTTATATTGAAATTTAAGAAAATAATTATATTTAAAAATGTAATTTAAAAATAGTATAAGATTTTACTTTTTTTAAAAAAATATTTTGAATTATTCTTAACTAATTAGCTCGTTAGAATAAAATCTCCAAATTTAGGAAGGACTTATTAATTAAGTTACAATAAATTATCAATTAGCAATGTTATCCCTTAATGACACATTCATGAGGCACTTAAATACTACCATGCATGATCAATCTTGGTGATAATTTCTAACATATAAGAAACCACATCAACATGGGAATGCTATCAATGAGCACCATAAAAAAAACTTTAATCAACAAACCTTTGAATTAAATAATTAAAAAAAACAAGTAAGCTATGAGAGAAAAATTTAATAACAGTAAAATCTCTTGAAACATATTGCTACTCTACTCTTGTAATAGCAGTTGGCACATGGAAGAGAATTAAAAACAGTGACCCTAATGAAAGCCTCATATCACATCTATATAAAACAGAATCATAACGCTCCTATGACATACTACAATGCTCTAAAATATAACACAGAATCATGATAGTCTACAAATCAAAATGAAATTTGCCGGTAACTATTGCAGCTAAATCTACGGAGAGAGAAAAAAACAAACAAATTTCAAAACTATCAGTAAACAGAGCAATAATATTTCCACTGCATTGTATCTACTCAAACCAACTATACTAAACTGAAAGCGAAGTTACAAACTGTATGAACAAAAACTTGAAACAACCATATTAAAATCATCATGATAGCCACAAACAACAGTAAACACAATATAAAATCGAGATTTAAAGAGTAGAGATTTAAAGACCAACCAAAATGAGATCTAATCACCGTTGCATGGTTAGACGCGTCGAAGCTTGGAAAATTTGCACTACGCGTTTTCGGAGCCAGGAGCTGAGTCATACGATGTTATTCATCTAGTCGTGGTTTGGAAATCAGATCCTCGTCTCAAGCGGCATATGGGAGCGATGTTGAAATTGCTCCGTGAATCGTCAACGCTATCGCCATGAATGATTGCGGGAGCTCTGAGTCTTTCGTTTAATCCACAAAAAAGTGATATTATTGTTGAACTTGGTAAACCGCAAGCAGTTTATCGCTGTGTCATCAACGTTGTTTCCGTGGCCATTTTTGGTTGAGCCGGAGCCGTTGCCAGAGCTAAATTTAGCCGGAGATGATGGGGGAATTGAGGAGAAAACGAAGGTTGTGGTGGAAGTGGTGAGGATGATGATGTTGAGAGGGAGAGGGTTACGGTAAAGTGGGGATGTGAGGAAGTTTTAGTGAATTTGTGGGCGGCGGCTGTGTGTAGAGAAGGGAGATTAGGTTAGGCTTTTGGGATTTTGGAGCGGCGCCGATTTGCTTCGAGGGAGAGAGGCGATGAACAGTAATTCCCCCCCTTAATATGAAAATTTCCTCTCTCTTATAGTGTGCTATGAATACCCTAACGGGCCTCACACAATGGGTCAACCCCACTGCAACTTTCCTTTTTTTTTTTTTTAATTTTTCAGCAATTAATTAAAAATAAGACATATAAAAACTGATATTACATTACTAATTAAATGAATATTAAAATATATATAAAAATAAACTAAATTTTTATGAAAAATAATTACTAAAAATATATTATTAGTAACATTTAAAAAAGAAAAAGTTTAAGAAACTAAGAAAAATTAATATTCGCAAAAATGTATTAAGCCACGTGTCACACCTTAATTGGTCAAAAAGATAAAGTTCTGAAAAATCAACCAATTGCGAGCGGACACGTGTCTAAATAACAAGAAAATAAGCTGGCAATGTAAAACATGAAAGAATAATAAAAAAACAAAAATATTTGAAAATTGGTAGGACAAATTTAGGGTATGACAGATGCCCCTATCTAATTGGCTTAAACTTAAGGAAATGAACTGCTGAAGCGTACATTTCTCGAGGTAGGAGTCAATTAGATATGAAGAAGACCTTGAATTTGTCCAAAAGGAAAAAAAATGCTTGGGAATTGAAATACTGGATAAATGTGAACCTCTGAGTAAACTGTAAGTAACAGGCAAAAGGTCGTCATCACCAAAAGGATGATGGAATGACACACAAACGGCTACTATCACCAAAAGGATAATAGAGCAACACACTCGCACAATCTGACATTAATGACTATGCCAGATCCCCCACCAAAATGATGATGGAGCAAAACATAAACAATATCGCGCAATCTATCATTAATGACTATGACAGACCCCCACCAAAAGGATGACGGAGCGAAACTCACACCAAACACTATCGCACAATCTATCATTAATGACTATGACAGTCCCTCCACCAAAAGGATGACGGAGCAAAACACAAACAATATCGCACAATCTATCATTAATGACTATGATAGACCCCCCACCAAAAGGATGACGGAGCGAAACACGCACAATCTATCATTAATGACTATGACAGACCCCCACCAAAAGGATGATGGAGCGAAACACAAACAAACTATCGCACAATCTATCATTAATGACTATGATAGACCCCCCACCAAAAGGATGGCGGAGAAAAACTCAACAAACTATCGCACAATCTATCATTAATGACTATGATAGACCCCCACCAAAAGGATGACGGAGCGAAACTCAACTAACTATCGAATAATCTATCATTAATGACTATGATAGACCCCCCACCAAAAGGATGACGGAGCAAAACACAAACAAACTATCGCACAATCTATCATTAATGACTATGATAGACCCCCCACCAAAAGGATGACAGAGCGAAACTCAACAAACTATTGCACAATCTATCATTAATGACTATGATAGACCCCTCACCAAAAGGATGGCGGAGCGAAACACAAACAATATCGCACAATATATCATTAATGACTATGATAGACCCCCCACCAAAAGGATGACGGAGTGAAACACACACAATCTATCATTAATGACTATGACAGACCCCCCACCAAAAGGATGACGGAGCAAAACACAAACAAACTATCGCACAATCTATCATTAATGACTATGATAGACCCCCCACTAAAAGGATGACGGAGCGAAACTCACACACACAAATTGCTATCACCAAAAGGATGATAGAACAACACAAATTGAAGGTTACCAATACCCAAAAGGATGTAGGCTAGGTTGAACTGACGAGGTTCGACTATCACCAAAAGGATGATAGTAAGGCAATTGACAACGGTCACGCTTGCTGAATACAACTCATTAGGGAACTCCCAAGAGGAAGATTGGATTGAAATGAATCAACGGGGTACGCCCACCGTCTTGCTTGGAAATCATAATTTTGTTGAAATGATTTCATGGTTACGCCCACGAACTCTGAAGGGGATGCCCCTGACTGGGCTGAGTTTGTCTTGATGTCTTGTATTGCTCAACAAAAGGATGAACAACTTTATGAGGAACGCTCACGGTTTTGCTGAAGATGCCCCTGACTGGGCTGAATCTTGCACTGAAGCTCTTGGATTTGGCCAACAAAAGGTTGAACAAATTCGTGGGGAACGCCCACGGTTTTGAGTGGTATACCCCTGACTGGGCTGAATGCTGATTTGAAGATCTGATTAACCACGAGATTGAAGTACGTCATGGAAAACAACCATGGTCTTGAAAAAGATGCCCCTGACTGGGCTGAATCTTGCTTTGAAGTTCTTGAAGTTTGTGGGAGAAACCCACAGTCTTGCAGAAAATTGCCCCTGATTGGGATGATGATGGTCTTGGAAATCTTCGAGATTGATCCTGGACCTTGACTTGCATATGCTAATGCTGGATGTAAATGATATTCCATAACGAATGGAAGTGCAAATGCAAATACGAACGCGCAGAGATGTAAGAGCTGGGGAAGTATGATATGATTGAGTATGCATATGATGCAAGATGCTTATGATAACAAATGCAATGTGTATGATGCATATGATTGCAGACAGGTAATTGGAAATGCAAGGAGACGCCAGTGTCGTGGATTTTGGTAGTTGCCAATGCAGATTGGACTTCGGGTGGTGGGAGGGATTGACTTCCTCGACACGCAGTTCGTTGAAGACGCCATGATTGAAGAAGAATATGATGCTCTGGATGCCTCAAGTCTGGATACTCGGTAATTTGTGAATTTGCTTCAGAGAAGGTTGCAACTCTGCTTGATGATCAGGATGACCTAGTCGTGCCCCAGTCTGATCATGGTAATAGTCTGCCCCTGTTTCAAGCAGTTGAGTGATTTTCCCCAGCCTGTGGGTTTTGGGGTAGTCTTGCTTCGTGACAACCACTGAAAGTCAAGTTCCTCCTTGATTGCCCCTTGTTGAAATGTCTTTGAATACCTAGCACTGTTTTGCAATTAAAATTGTACACCCACAAAAGGTAATATTAATGCAAAGTTCGATGCAAGTTTTGAAAAAAGTGTCGTTTATTGAGAGTGTCGTGATAGTGAGAAACGAATGGACATTAGCCCAGACGTTGTGCTGATTTTGATTAGTGCAAAAAGATGTTGCAAGAATAATGACACCAATGTTGATGATTAACAATCATGTGAGGAGTCAGGTTACGCAACCTTGCGATAATATGCTTTCAGAATAAACCTCGCCTCAATTAGGTCTTTCGAGGGTTGTAACGTGGTCTGGTTCACGGTTATGAAACAAAGGATGTTAGGCTTAAAACATGATTTGTACCCACCCCTTCCTCTTAATGATCTCCATTCCTACGCTCAGTTAATTCTACACTTGTCTCGACGGTATAAACTTGATGGTTCAAGGTTTGCTCGACGTGGCAGTCACCTTATTTTGGTTTTTTGATGGATGTCAGTGCCCCTTTTGATTTGGGTGGCCACTGAATCTTATTTTGTTTTTGGTTGAGGGTTTGGGGGTCCTCTTTTGCTTTTGTTTTTTGATCCCTAACTTTTGCATGGGTTGATTTTGTTTGTCAAATCCATCGGGATTTCCTTGATTTTGCCTAAGTCCCCTTTTAGGTGTTTGACTTAGCAGGCTTTCGATTTTTTGTTTTTGTTGTGACTGCCATAGCATGGGTCTTTGATGAACAACCGTCTTGTCTTCTGTATTTTGATTTGTTGATTCGAGTGCGGTGTTGAATTAACTGAACACTACCCTGCCCCAGGTTGAGTGTAAAGGGTTTGAATATCCGAAGGAAACTACTACTTCTAAGCTCAAAGTGGTTTACTAGGGATTATCTCCTTATATCTCCGGTGTTTGGGGGAATTGAAACAATGCCTGTACATCATTGACAAGATTTTATCTGAAAGCATACAGTTTGCAATTATGGGTATCTCGTTTTCATCATCCTCCCTCAAATCATGCTAAACAACAGTGAATAGAGTGAAGTGAATAAATGTGTCGGTGATAAGTAAAAATGAGTGAATACGACATAACTAATTCAAAACATGCATAAACAATACATTAATGAAAACCAAATACGAATGGCAATTGTTCAAAGCATACAATACTTAAACAAACAAAGACAAATATAAGAAATGCGTAATATGAAATGGAGACATGACGGCCTTCTTCGAGAAATGAACTTGACTCTGCTTGATTTGATGTTGGCACTAGTTGACTGGTGGCATCGGATTGTTGATGACATTTGGAGACTTCCCATTAAAGCTGATAGCATCCCTATCGATCATGTCTTGAATTATGTGCTTGAAGGCTCTGCAGTCCTCAATGGTGTGACCTGGAGCGCCCTTATGAAACTCACAATGAGCATTTGCATCATAGTCGGCAGGAATAACAGTTGGGGGAGCCAAATCTCTTGGAACAATAGCCTTTTTCTCCATCAATTGAGCAAAGATACTAGCATATGTCATTGGCAGGCGATCAAAAACTCTATCTGGCCTCCATGTTCTCTGCTGACGCTGTGGGTGAGTACCTTGTCGTTGCTGAGTAGCTTGCATTTGTTGTTGCTGAGGAGGATATTGGTATCCTTGTTGATTGTAGGCTTGCTGCTGAGGAGCCTGTTGCTGTGGCATCTGAGCTTGAACTGCTGGAACAGCTGGCTGATAAGGCATTGGAGCATATTGCGCAGCAGCAACATACGGATACTGATAATAGGGAACTTGATAAGGCATAGGAGCGGGAGCTTGTTGAGAAGCTTTCCCTTTCTGCAAAGAGATAGCATTTGTCTCACCCTCTTTCTTCTTGTATCCGTTGAAAGGCTTCTTGGCATTAGCCTGGCTATTAGAACCCCCGGGATCTTTCCACTTTTCAGCCCTTCTTCGATTCTCTCACCGACGATCACCAAGTCAGAGAATCCAGCGGAGACACTACCGATCAGCTTTTCGTAATACTGGCCTTGCAAGGTACCCATGAAGATGTCAATCAATTCACGGTCAACAAGAGGTGGATGCACCCTTGCGGCTAGCTCTCTCCATCGTTGCGCGTACTCCTTGAAAGATTCGCCATCCTTCTGAGTCATACTCTGAAGTTGAGTATGATTCGGGGCAAGATCGGTGTTGTACTTATACTGTTTGACAAATGCATCGGCTAGCTCGGCCCAAGTGCGCACACTATTACGTTCCAACTGCATATACCATTCGAGTGATGCCCCAGACAAACTGTCTTGGAAGCAATGAATCATGAGCTTTTCATCTCTGGCATAGGCAGCCATCTTGCGACTGTACATCTTCAGATGAATATTTGGGCAACTAAGACCTTTGTACTTCGAAAATTCGGGCACCTTGAACTTGGGAGGAATGACAACATCAGGCACCAAGCACAAATCTAAAGCACTGAAAGAATTTGAGTTATGCCCCTCCATGGCTCGAAGTTTCTCGGCTAGATCTCGACACATCTTCATAGCTTCTGAATCCTGAGCGGCAACAGGACTGGAAATGGGGATAGCAGCATGATAGTTCTGAACGTCGTCGTAATGATCCATCAGGGTATCTCGGTATGGGGAGCTGGGATTTGCACGATAGTAGGCTGGACCTGCGGGATAGCTCCAATGGTAACTCCGGGCGCTGGGATTGGCTGAGGAGTGTTTCCTTCGGCTGCGTTATTGAAGTTCAATGGCATCCCATGAGGATTTGGAATTGGAACCAAAGGGATGGCAGTAGACCCCTGTCCTTGACCATTGTTGTTGACGACAGCGGCGGCTTCACGCTGTTCTTCCTCTCTTCTGGACGTGAGGATGGCTTCGAGGATCTGGTCGATCTTTCCTTTCATAGAATCTAACTCTTCCCTGAAGGCAGCTTGCTCCTGCTGAATTTGCTCCATCATTCGTCTTGTATTGGCTCTAGTTGTGTACTGGTGTCGAGGAATCAGCTTGATTTACTGGAGAGGAAGGAACAGAGACATGAGATTCTGCCAAGGGATTGGAAATGCAAAATGCACAACATATGAAATGCAATGCAAATGATATGCAAGATGCAATGCAAGATACAAGATCCAAGATCACAGGATCACAGTTCAAACAGCTCCTGAAGCTGATAACTGTAACAGGTAAGTAACCATAATTTCCGATCAAAGAAACTGACAGGTACAACCTATATAGGAAGATCTAAACATTCTACCCATAAACCCACTTACGAGATGGTTTCTACGTTTGGTTCCCAGGATCACGGACACTAGTCGTATTAGCGTCACGCAACAGGCTGGCTGTATTACGACGATAATGACGATAAGGTCTCTCCTGAGCGGGGTCCTCATGCTATGCGCACAAGGAGCGAGTCCTTGGAGACTAACACTACACGACCACCAATATCGGAACTGGTGCTAACAAAAGGCTCCCAGAATCACGGACCTTTTATTAATCAAGTCGTGCAACAGGCTAGCTGTGTTACAATAAGATCTACGAATAGGTCTCCTCTGGAGGAGCTTTCATGCTATGCCCACAAGGAGCAAGTCCTTGGAGACTAACACTACTCGACTACCAATTCTAAACTATGTGTTCTCTATGCTTTTACCAAATCTCGGGCGTAGAGCCTTACTCATGATGTCATCCCAAGAACCAACAGGCAACCAAGATAACAAGCATAAATAAAATCCACAAGAGAACAAATACATGAACAAGAAGGAAACAAATAAAAACAAACACTCCTCACAAACCAAAAGATAGGCTCGAATCTCTCTTTGCATGGAGCAACGTCCCCAGCAGAGTTGCCAGCTGTCGCACCTCGAAAAATCACGGAGACATTTCGGAGAAACGACCCTCGCGCGAAAGGCGTGGAAATGCGGTTCGACAGAGTCGCCACCGAACTTTATTTTCCCGAATGAACGGGAGAGGAAAATATCGAGAAAACCTCTTGAAACGAAAAGGGATAGGAACAGGGCTGTCACAACCATGTTTCGGGTTCGGGAGTCGGTTATGTGAGGGGGAAGGTACTAGCTCCCCTCACGTCCGTCGTACTCGACGGGAACCTCTTAAGGTAATTGTGGGGAGTGTTGTTTAGGTTTACTTGCTTTTCTTCTCGTTGATAAAGGTAGAATTAGTAGGATAAAAGGTTAAAGACGATAAGGGAAAATGGGGATTATTTGAAGATAGGGTGCTCGCCAAGGATTGGGGCCCTTGTGCCTACGTATGCTCATTCGGACGAGAATGAGAAATCAGAGCGTCGTAGTTCGACTACGGGAAAGGATGGGGGGAAGCGGAAGATGGATAGAAGTGTGCTCGCCAAGATCATCGCAATCTTGTGCCTACGTATCTTACATTCAAGAGTGAGTGAAGAATCAGAGCAGTCGTAGTTCGTGGTAACAACCACGAAAAGATGAGGTTTGAAATGGGTTGAGAAACGAAAGAGTGACTGACAAGCAACCCAAGGGCATGCCTCAAGAGCTTGTCACTCAAGAATTCAAGGAATGCGCGATTCCAAGAACTCAATTCTTTCGAAAAATTGGGTTTGAAAAGAATTGGATGTTTTAAAATCGAAAGAATGAATTAATAACAACTCAAGATCGCGTCTTAAGAGTTATTCATTCGAATATTCAAAGAATGCTAGATTCAAAGAATATCCCTCTTTCGTAAGTTTTAAAAACGTTTGTATAAAGATTGAATCGAAAATGGGGACGCGAGGCAAAAGGAAGTTGGTTTGAAAATGGTTCGACGACGAGTCGAGAACCAGATTGAAGATAGAACCGACTTGACGACGTGTCAAGGGTTAAGATTGTGAGAAACGATATTAGTCCCTAAGGGTGCCTCTAATATCGAAACCAAGAGGAATTGTGAAGTGTGTGCGAAATGTCGATGGTTGCGAATGCGTGCGAGCACTCGACTTAGGAGAATGTTTGAAAATGTTTTAGTTTGAAAAAGTCGAAAGATTGAATAAATAATAACTCAAGAGCGTGCCTCGAGAACTATTCACTCGAAAATCCAAGAAATGCTAGATTCCAAGAACCTCCCTCTTTCGGAGTTTTGATCGAGAAAAATAATTTTGAAATGACTTGAATTGAAAAAAGGTATGAAAGTGAGTGTGTGTGAGAGGTGAGGTTTAAATTTGAAAATTTTAGAGAAATGACAATTATTTGATAAATGAGACGTAGGTCTCACAACCAATTAATCAGAATATTATCGAGATGCTAGATCTCAACGACATCTTTTTCATTTGAAAAATGTTTGGATGAACAACGGAAATATCACACGGAATGCTAGACTCCTATGATATTTTTTTTGTCCAAAAAAGTAAATACTTAAAAAACGAAAAGTCGAACAATACATTATTTAAGGTGTACACCTCAATAATGATCGTCCAAAAATCCAATAAGTGCTAGACTTCAAGGATTTAGTTTTTTCGTGACTCGATTGAAAAATAATTTAGTAATAAAAATAAGTTGAATAAAGATTAGAAAAACTATTATATTTTAAAAGTAATTTAATTGAGAAAATGGTTTGTATGATGAAAATAAGTTATATTGAAATTTAAGAAAATAATTATATTTAAAAATGTAATTTAAAAATAGTATAAGATTTTACCTTTTTTAAAAAAATATTTTGAATTATTCTTAACTAATTAGCTCGTTAGAATAAAATCTCCCAATTACGAAGGACTTATTAATTAAGTTACAATAAATTATCAATTAGCAATGCTACCCCTTAATGACACATTCATGAGGCACTTAAATACTACCATGCATGATCAATCTTGGTGATAATTTCTAACATATAAGAAACTACATCAACATGGGAATGCTATCAATGAGCACCATAAAAAAAACTTTAATCAACAAACCTTTGAATTAAATAATTAAAAAAAACAAGTAAGCTATGAGAGAAAAATTTAATAACAGTAAAATCTCTTGAAACATATTGCTACTCTACTCTTGTAATAGCAGTTGGCACATGGAAGAGAACTAAAAACAGTGACCCTAATGAAAGCCTCATATCACATCTATATAAAACAGAATCATAACACTCCTATGACATACTATAATGCTCTAAAATATAACACAGAATCATGATAGTCTACAAATAAAAATGAAATTTGCCGCTAACTATTGCAGCTAAATCTACGGAGAGAGAAAAAAAAACAAATTTCAAAACTATCAGGAAACAGAGCAATAATATTTCCACTGCATTGTATCTACTCAAACCAACTATACTAAACTGAAAGCGAAGTTACAAACCGTATGAACAAAAACTTGAAACAACCCTATTAAAACCATCATGATAGCCACAAACAACAGTAAACACAATATAAAATCGAGATTTGAAGAGTAGAGATTTAAAGACAAACCAAAATGAGATCTAATCACCGTTGCGTGGTTAGACGCGTCGAAGCTTGGAATATTTGCACTACGCGTTTTCGGAGCCAGGAGCTGAGTCATACGATGTTATTCATCGAGTCGTGGTTTGGAAATCAGATCCTCGTCTCAAGCGGCATATGGGAACGATGTTGAAATTGCTCCGTGAATCGTCAACGCTATCGCCATGAATGATTGCGGGAGCTCTGAGTCTTTCGTTTAATCACACAGAAGTTATATTATTGTTGAACTTGGTAAACCGCAAGCAGTTTATCGCTGTGTCATCAACGTTGTTTCCGTGGCCATTTTTGGTTGAGCCGGAGCCGTTGCCAGAGCTAAATTTAGTCGGCGATGATGGAGGGAATTGAGGAGAAAATGAAGGTGGTGGTGGAAGTGGTGAGGATGATGATGTTGAGAGGGAGAGGGTTACGGTGAAGTGGGGATGTGAGGAAGTTTTAGTGAATTTGTGGGCGGCGGCTGTGTGTAGAGAAGGGAGATTAGGTTAGGCTTTTGGGATTTTGGACCGGCGCCGATTTGCTACGAGGGAGAGAGGCGATGAACAGTAATTCCCCCCCTTAATCTGAAAATTTCCTCTCTCTTATAGTGTGCTATGAATACCCTAACGGGCCTCACACCATGGGTCAACCCCACTCCAACTTTCCTTTTTTTTTTTTTAAATTTTTCAGCAATTAATTAAAAATAAGACATATAAAAACTAATATTACATTACTAATTAAATGAATATTAAAATATATATAAAAGTAAACTAAATTTTTATGAAAAATAATTACTAAAAATATATTATTAGTAACATTTAAAAAAGAAAAAGTTTAAGAAACTAAGAAAAATTAATATTCACAAAAATGTATTGAGCCACGTGTCACACCTTAATTGGTCAAAAAGATAAAGTTCTGAAAAATCAACCAATTGCAAGCGGACACATGTCTAAATAACAAGAAAATAAGCTGGCAATGTAAAACATGAAAGAATAATAAAAAACAAAAATATTTGAAAATTGGTAGGACAAATTTAGGGTATGACAATTACCTGCTAGTAGTATTACTACTTGGGAAGAGATGGAGAAGATTTTTCTTAATGAATACTTTCTTGCTTCTACTTATATTCGCAAATGATATGACATTGTTAATTTTAAATAGAAGGAAGGAGAATCACTTGGAGATGCATACAAAAGGTTCAAGAGGTTATTGGTAGCTGGCTCGACTCACAACATAGATTCAACTGAACATATGCAAATTTTTGTGAATTGTTTGAGGATGAAGACCAAACAACTCATTGATACAGCTGTCGGTGGCTCATCAATTTTATAATAGCCACTCGTATTAAAAATATTATTGATGCTATAACTTCAAATAAGAATTTGGAATTGTACGATTATAGTGAGAGTAAACTAGAAGGGATATTTGACTTAAAGCTAGCAAATCAGGTTATGAATATTGAAGACCAAGTGACTGCTGAAATAGAGAGAAGACTCAAGGGCATGAACTCAACAAGTAGCTCAAGTTCAAATCGGTCAAGCTATGAATTGTGAGATTTGTAGTAGACCCCACTTTACTACACATTACATTACAACTACATAACAAATTGAAGAGATAAAGCTTCTGAAGCAGAATAATATATATTCTCAGACTTATAATCTAGGGTGGAAGAACCATCCTAATTTCTCCTAGAAAAATCATAATCAGCCTCAATACCAACAGCAGCAGCAGGCTCCTCAAAAAGTAAATACGAGATAGGAAACTCTCCTCACATCCAAACCACACCATATTAAGCTAGAAATCAGGCAAAATCTCTCTCATTTCTCAGATCACAACCTTCTTGCAAGCATTGAACTTGTTCACTTGAAGCACAAAATTTTGCCTTTGCATAAACCCTTCCAAAACTTATTCCAATCATCAAACACCTCCATCAACACTTCAAACACATCACAAATGAAGTATTGAAGTTGTTCAAACACTCAACTTCACTAGAAATCACCTCATTCAAAAAGTCAACTGCCAATCCAAGATA
This sequence comes from Lathyrus sativus, assembly GCA_963859935.3. Taxonomy (NCBI): domain Eukaryota; kingdom Viridiplantae; phylum Streptophyta; class Magnoliopsida; order Fabales; family Fabaceae; genus Lathyrus; species Lathyrus sativus. Next base: position 406,530,113 of record OZ012736.1, on the reverse strand, counting down.
ACTTGACTTTCTGCATCTTTGAAGCCACAACTCTATCCACTTCATTTCCAGCTACTCTAACCTTTCAAACATCTTACATATATGTTTTTTGCGATATCCAAATTATTACCACACTTCTGTAACACCATTTCAAAAGTTTTCCCTTGAAAGTTCTTGGTCATTTCTAGCAAGAACCACCATCCTGTCAAAGCAGCTACTTGGAGGGAGTTTGGACAACTTGATTAGTTCATTTGGAGCATCTTGAGGCTGCTTGAATCACCATATCTCAACTGGACTTCTTGCTTTGTGCATTTGCTTAAGGAGGCTAAAAGATGTATGTCATCATACTAACTACTTTTAGAATCATGTAATGCTTTGAGGTACACTAAGTTCGAACATGTTAGACATCATTTATAGGTCATGTGTGAACCTTTTCTTGACTACAAACTTATGTATTCATGACTGTCCACTTGTTATGGCTTGCTAGTTTGCTTTTCATGACATTTCTATGTGCAACTATATGTTTCTGTTTGAGCATAAGTGTTTGATGTTTGTAAACATTATTTACATGTCATATGTGTTGTGTTGAATCACTTTTTGGTCATTGAAATGTTGCATTTCTGTCTGTCACCATGTTCTTGCTCAAACTTGCCATTTTGACCACTTTATGTGCAATCTGATGTTTGAACTCCTCTCTTGACGTGTGATGTTTGTAAACATCATTTATATGCCCCATATGGTGTGTTTGATCACTTTCTTACTACTTAAACCATGTATATTTGACTGTCCACATGTTCTTGCACATAACTTATCATTTTCAATGATGTCTTTGAATTTTCCAAATGATGATGATCTTTGAAAACTACTGTTGCACCCTAATTTTTGACCATAGGATGCCACCTCTTTTTCGGTTTTTTTTTTGTTTTGTTTTCTCTTAATATCTATGTTCTTCGCAAATAACCAGTTGGTGCAGGTGTGATAATAAGAAATGTAGACCCCTACAACTAGGTATCTCAAAGCATAAGCAGTTGAGGTATGTTATGACTTTCGTGGAAAGTTGCATCGCGAGTTGTGTCGTTGTTTCGAAGATTCCTCAGGACATGAATCGTATACCAAATTTCGGTGTTATCTAAATCCTTCTCTTATTCATGGGGCTAAAACACTACTTAAGTCCTTGGAAGAAGAATTGGTTTTCTCCTATTCGGCATTTTGTGATCATTTGTTGTGAGTCGGTCGCCTTTCAGCCACAAGTGTCATTCGAAAGGTTCACATCAGTATCTTCACCACGTTAAAGGATTGGAGTTGGGTTAAAAATTATTGAGAAGTATCTTCACCACGTTAAAGGATTGGAGTTTGGTTAAATTATTGAGAAGTATGTGTTTAATAACTGCAATAACATGGATTTCAAAGTAAGCATTTATTTTCTTGACACCGCTTCGACCCGTCCACGTTTCACCAGTACGGATTTAACCCAGCAGCTTGTTATTAAAAGGGAAATTCAATTGATACAATTGATACAAGAAACTTCGTATGTATAACCACACTAATCGGCAGTTTAGTACCGAACCGGAAGCAAGCCGCTTCAATTACAATTATTGTGGGAAAAGAAAAACAGAGTTCTAAGTTTTGCTATTACATATGCAAGGAAATACTCCTTAAAGCCTTCGAAACCAAAATCCGTCGCAAAATCGCACTTGCGAGCTGTGGCAGTGATGTTACTTCACTTGTAATGACCTTGCAGGACCTGTAACAATTAACTGGGCAATAAAGGACCGCCGTCGTCAAAGCCTGCAACAGCTTCAAGTTCCTCTAATACAACTTGGCCTGTTCAATCAGGAAGAGGATACAGACCATCATGATGCATTGGATTATAAAACAAATTCAACAACTGCAAGGGGGTTAACCACATGCATATAATTACCAACTTACAATGATGTCATTTCCCAAGAGCACCAACCACAATGATAGTTGATGGACTTCCTCCCAGAGGCCGAATCCTGCCGCCTGCGTAAAACCGTAAAAGCAGACAACATATGATTTCCTTAGCATTTAAACAAGATTTGCTTCCCTTTAGTAAGATCAGAAGAAAGAATCCGAAAGCTCGTGGAAATTATACGTCCTTACCAGAAGCAAAACGGATAAGCCAGACACTGCAGTACTCCAACAGCAGACACGTATGGGCGATTACACGGAGATATCACCAAAATAACCATAGGTCATTTGAGTGCAGCCGCAGACCATTCGTCATAACTCATGGATTCTTCCTACCAGAATAACAACACGACACTAGTTAATTCCTCATTGGAGCATCCAACTCGCGCATTTGGTAACAGCAGCAGTTTTTTTTACTTGACGTCATCCTCAGCATCAGGCACATCACCACAACTCACGCCCCATCGTCAATATCTACCACCTGTTCGAGACAAGATCAAGAAAGTCAGCATTAAATATCGTGAGGATAGAATTGACAACCAATAATGTGGGAAGAAATTGCTTCAGAATCCATCAAATGTATTAAGGCATTTTCAGAATCCAAACACTCGTTTACAAAGCCAGGCCTGTTATTTAGAAGTGCTACAAAGTACCAGTTGGTTGGAATTTTAAAACACCCACCAACATTCAAACGCTGTTAAGGAAATTGAATGCACGGTTTAAGGATTAAAATGAATGGACTTAGGTCCGGCCCTCAGTTCGATTCATCATCGGGCAGGAGACTCGAGCGGCCGAGAGGACTATGACCGAGGCCATTATCAACTCTCTACCGAACATCGAAAAACCGAATTAAGGCAACTGTTTCGAACGGCTCAACATAATTCACGAGGCAACTATATTCAACGACGCCAACGTGGTTCAGACCATCAAGTCGTCATCACCGGTATACGTTTCCCAGCACCAGAGCTAAGACCAAATGGGCGCTGAACCAACCATCAAGCAACCTGAAGAAAGAATAGGAAAGTTATCAAGGCAACAATGCTAACTGCGAGCAAGCGTTCAACAACAGGTGAACGACAACAACTTATAGCACGAGTCGCAGTCAATTTGGAACACAATAAGAAGTATGTATCAGCAGCCATTACAAGCAACATTGATGCGGCAACAGTCTTTTCGATTCCCTCCTAGGCTCAGACTGTTAAGTCATCATCACCACTAAACCTTTCTCAACCGAAGCTAGAAACCGGCAGCTTCCACACCACCTAAACGGGTCCTGAAAGAAGAAAAGGAAGATTAGTAATAACAACAACAAGTGCACCAGCTGCAACAGCATCAATAATGTCAACCCAATATCTGCAACAACATTGATAGTAACAGTCCAACACCCGCGACAACAGGGCATGGGACAGCCGTATCGCAAAGACAACTTGAAGCCTAAGAGACGAGTCGAAGCAGATAGAACCCTCAGATTACTCATCATTGGGTGTAACAGACAGAACTCCACAAAAATGCTCAAAGTCATGACAGATGGAACCAGTAATAGCCTCAAACTTCAAGCTACAATTTAACTCGTCACAAGGCTACCGCCAACCGCAAGCAGGCATATAAACTACAACAGACATTCAATCACAGAGCCTGCATCAGCCATGGTAACGCATCACCCGCAAATACAAGTAGTGTAGCGGCAACGCAGAACAAGCCAACAAACGGGTAAAAGCAAACATAAGTTGCAACGGCATCATAGCATAACAACCAGCTCCTTCGCAATGTCGCCAGCCCTCAGCTCAGCTCATCATCGGGCATAAGGTTCGAGTAGCTAGAAGGGCAACAACCGAAGTTGCCACCAACCTCTTGCTAAGCACCGAACATTGCGAAGACCTCTCTTTCGTAGACAACAAATGGCGCAAACGACAACCCTTTCCATGCCCCAAAGGTTCAGACTCCCTGAGTCATCATCACCATCGCATTACCTTCCTCGACCACGACATGAGATCAAGCAAACACCTGAAGTCATACGAAGTTTTCCCTGCGAAAAAGAGAGGAAAAGCAATTAATAACCAAGTCAATGAAGCCAACAGATTTGGTTGAGATACGACAAAGTCAAACAAAGAGAAAAGTGTGAACTTCCCAAAATCAGAAGCCAGATCGTCGCCGACAAAATCAAAGCAAATAAGGAAGGAAGCGAATCCCCCAAACAAAATCAGACGAGAATGGAAAGAAATTAACGTTGCGTCCCAAATCATCAATAAGATCAGACAGCAAATCAACCGATTAGGAAAGATTTGAAAACAATTTCAATGGAGGCCCATAGCACTCATGTATAAAAGCAGGGAAGAGAACCACAAAGAGGAGATCACGATCTGAACCACAAAAGCTCCGACGAAAAACCACGAGAGCTCAGATCGAAAGAGGCGTCATCCTCGCATTCGCTCAGACGCTTTCACCGAAACATCATCGCCAACAAAAGCAAAGACGCCTTCAAGCCGTCACCGGAGTTCATCGGGTCACCACCACGAAACCATCGTGAGATCACCCTTTACCATCTCCGCCGCCGCGAACCCTCTACGCCTCCGCAAGCGCACACCAACCGTCGGTAACACTCAACTTTCACCTATGCTATTGAACCATTGATGCTCCGTTTTGTTGTTTCAGGTACAAACGAAAAGAAAACGACGCAAAGGAGGTCGATCATGATCAGGGAATGGAGAGAGCGAGACCGAGAGAGAAGATGGAAAGGAGTTGGGAATTAGGGTTTCCCTTTTTTCCGTTTTGGTTTTGTGTTTTTTTTTTATTTATCTTGATTAACTGTTAATCACGCACACAGCACAACACTAATCACCAGAAAATTGCAAATCACTGCTAAGCACTCTCTAATCTTTAATAACCTTTTAAAAAGCTCATTTAACCCTTTTGATTAATGTTAATCAACCTAGGTAGTTCCAATTAACGTTTTATTAATATTTTTAATTAAAACGAGTTTATAAAAACTTTTTTTATATAATTAATAATAAAAACATTGTTTTAACTATCTAATCTAATGCCCCTTTTAATTAATTAATCAATTTAATCAGTTTTTAAAATGACTAATAACCCTTTGATTCATCTTTTCATTATTTGTTATTTATCTAACTTAATAACTTTTTATAATATAGTAAGAAATTTGACTCATTTAATTTTAATTTTAATTCTTATTAAAGTAATAGAACCTTTATGAACTTTTATCATTTAATTAAATTAAACCATTTATTAATAAATTAATTGCTATTTTTCTTAAAATCAAAACCGAACCTTTTATAAAATAACCAATAAAACCAATTTTTATAACCAAAATCAAATAAGTCAATAGTTCTTCTAAATCAAATAATATAATATCCCATCTAAAATCAACTCATCTTAAAACAACCTCTCGCCTAAAATCAAATTTCACTAGCCAATTCGATCAACAACGGTAATTTCCTCATAAATTAAATCAACTTTCTTATAATTCAACACCCCGTCTAAAATCAATTAACTGCGTAAAAATAATCAATCGTGCACAACTACTTCACGACACATGCACCTACACCATAGCGCTTTCATGCGTATTTACATTTATCTTTATCTGCTTTATCTTAGTCACAAAGCACACACACTCACTCATCGCTTTCATGCGTTCGTGTATGGTTTATTTCCGTATTTACTTTCTGCAAATTTATCTCTACTGCAAGTCGTTATATCTTGCTGCATCGCATCGCATCCGTCCAAAGGAAAAACCTACACATGAGTCAACACTTGTGTGTAGTTGCACATCATATGCATCATATTCCCTTAGATCCTTGATTCTTCAAGTTGATCATTTAGGATAGATCCTACCCCATAGGAAGGACCTTAATCTTTACAACTTAGACAAACATAATCAACAATACAACTTTTTCAAACACAAACAGAGAATAGATGTTAATCATCTTAAGTGAGATATAATCTCCACCCCCACAACAATACAATCAAACATGTAGGGACTTTGCCTTAAGAGCGATAAAGGCATACTTGGCGACCATCCGAGTATGTAAGACCTTTTCTTAAGATGATGCAAAGACCATTTCCTACGACCCCTTTTACATTTGTGGTGGTTATCTCTCCCTTAACATGAAGACTCGTCTCTTCTCCTAAACCCAATCAAAACAACTACCCTAAACCCGTAGGAACTTTGACCACAGTCAAAGAACTCCTCTAACCCTTTAGGGTGAACTACAACATACTCTGATTCCACTCCCATAAGGATATGTAGGCACAAGGTGCGATACCTTATCGAGTATACTTAGATATAAACCATTAGGGTCTCTAATCCTTTAAGCAGATAACACATAGCAACAAACAATATAAAAACAAGAGGTTCCTGTAGAGTACTACAGAAATTTAGGATGCTAGCACCTTCCCTAAGTTTAACCAACCCCCGAACCTATAACTCTCTAAACCTTGCATTTGCATTGCATTGTGGGAATTTCGATCTTTATCCCTTCCTTTGGACAAATCAAAGTTCGGTTGCAAAAATGAATTAACGATTCAAACTAATCAATAGTTTGGTATCCGATTTTCACCGCGACAGAAATGGCGACTTCACTGGGGACCTTCTCAGTGGGTCTCCCTATCTTGTTTTTTCTTTATTGCTTTTATATGTGCTTATATTTGCTTATTCGTTTACTTGCTTATTTATTTGTATTCTTGGGTTGGTACTTTTGAGTGGTGAGACAAAGTCCTACACCCGGACTGGAGTGAACTTAAGATAGGATAGTGATATGTTCAAAGAGGCTTATAGGGGGTAGAATCCCGACCAAGCTGACTTGAAAATCATGCTCAATTGAGGCCCTCTCGAAAGATGTATTGTTGAACGAGTCTTTAATCGTGAAAACATGCACTACATTCGATGTTGGAGCCTATGATATTGAGGACCGTAGTTACCTTAACCCAACTTTGGCCTTTATTAGGACGTAGTGCGGGGCTATGAGGGGGTACCCCCGAAATAGTGCTACGCGATGCTACACTCAAAAGAAGTTCTCTTGAGAATATTATTAACCCTCGAGTACTTGGGAAGTTGATAATATCCGAAAGATGGGCTAATGACTTTGGGAACCTTATTAGAACCTTGTTCTACAGGTACAAACAACATTTAGTCCTTAAACCTTTTGGGAAGGGTACACCTTTACTCCATGCTCGTTGCAAACCTAGGGCACCCCCTTTGTTTGTTTATCTTTATTATCCTTATGTGAATACTTGTGTTTGCTGCATTCATGTAACATCATTCTGCATTGGACTTCATGGGATTTACTTTCGTTTATGGACATTGTAGGTCACTATGACTTCAGATAAAAGACATACTGTGAAATATACTTTTAAGAGTCCCAAATTGGATGACCTAAAGAAGTTGTGGGGTTTCATCGAAGATCAAGAAGGATTCAAGACCAAGTATGGGAAGCTGATATCCTTGTTGGGTTGCTCAGTGAATGAAGGACTTCTTGCCACTCTACTACAGTTCTATGACCCTCTCTACCATTGTTTCACCTTTCCAGATTTTCAGTTGTTACCTACATTAGAAGAATATTCCTTTTTGGTGGGTCTACCTATTCTGGAAGAATCTCCTTTTCCCTTCTTGGAAAAGGACCCTGATGAGAAAGATATTGCTAAAGCTCTCCGTTTGAAGGTGTCTGACGTCAAAGCTAACCTAGTTACTAAGGATGGAATTCTTGGTTTAAAGACAGGCTTCCTAATCGAGAAGGCTTCCTTCTATGCTGGTTATTCTAATAAGGCTCCGTTTGAGGCAATTTTTGCTTTGCTTGTTTATGGGCTGTTCTTATTCCCAAGTTTCGAAGGTTTCATCGATCTCAAAGCATTCAAGATCTTTATGAAGAACAACCCAGTGCCAACTCTGTTGGGAAATGCATATCACTCGGTACATCTCCGAAACCTTCGTGGTGGAGGGATGATTACTTGCTGTGTACCTCTACTTTAAAAGTGGTTTATTTCACACTTGCCGAAGTCTAGCTCTTTTACAAACATTGGCAAAGAGCATTGGTCTCCCAGGGTTATGGCTCTGACCCATTCCGACATTGATTGGTACAACCGAGTGTATGATGGAGTATTAATCATTGATAGCTGCGGTGACTTTGCTAATGTACCACTGCTCAGCTTTGATGGAGGAATCAGCTACAATCCTATCTTAGCCCGTCGACAGTTGGGATACCCGTTGAAGGAACCTCCCAAGAGTGTCCAAGTAGAGGGTATGTTCTTCAAAGATGATATAGAGCTTCTAGGAAGAGTTCTGGACGCATGGCGTAGGGTATACAAGAAAGGGAAGAGAAGTCTAGGAAAGCCTAACTGTGTGTCTCTAGAACCATACCTCCAGTGGGTCAGACAAAGGGCAACCAATCTAAAGATGCCCTATTCCCGTCAGGATCCCATAGCTCCAAAGAGAGAGCCCACTTATATCTTTATGTCTAAAGCCGAGGAGTTAGAGGTGTCCTTAAGGAAGTCTCAACACGAGCTGGAATCTTGGAGGAACAAGTACCAGGTAGCAGTGGCAGAAAATGATGAGTGTCAAAAGGAGAAGGTTGAACTTCAAAAGCAGAATGTTGAACTTCAAAAGGAGAAGGATGAACTTCAAAAGCAGAATGTTGAACTTCAAAAGGAGAAGGATGAACTTCAGAAGCAGCTGCAATTGAAGGATGAAGAGCTACTCCCCTGCAAGAAGAGGAAAGTCATGGAGGATTTATTTTTCTCCGACCCACAATGCACTATTTGGAAAATAATTGTGGACAACCTTATCCGTGAGAAGGCGCAACTAGAAGAGCAGCTCAAGCAACAGCATTCAAAGCTTCTTTAGTGTCTTTACTAGCTTTTATTTAGCTTTTATTTGGGACTCTTTAAAAGAATATTTATGTAGTCCGTTTCAAATTTAATAAAACGTTTTCTTTTACCGCAATGCCCATAAATGGAGGAATCCCATGAAGTCCTAATCATCTTGCATTGCATTCCATTGTTCACTTCAAGAAACTCAATTTCGTTCTGTAGGTGTTGTAATCATGGATTTCAGAAGAGAAACCCTGAAGTACACTTTTCAGAGTCCCAACCTCGAAATCTTGAGAGAACTAGCCGAACTCGTCGAGGATCGCTTTGCTTTCGCAGCAGAATATGGAAGAGTCTTCCGTTTCCTTGAGCTAAGGATGAAAGAAGGATTGTTGGAAACATTGGTTCAATTTTATGACCCGATGTATCACTGCTTCACTTTTCCAGACTACCAGTTGATGCCGACCTTGGAAGAATACTCAGAACTTTTGAGGATGCCTGTGACTGTTCGACCGCTATTCACCGGAAGGGAGGACACGCCTAGTCACCAGGAAATTGCAAACGCTACCCATCTTAGCCTAGAAGATGTCCAGACGCACCTGATCACCAAGGAAGGAGTCCTTGGGTTCCCCGCCGACTTTTTGATCGAAAAGGTCCGTTACCACGCTGAAAGAAAGGAGGTTCTCATATCGGAAGCCATTTTCGCTTTGTTGGTCTATGGGACTTTCTGGTTCCCCAAAATTGACAACTTTATTGATATGGATGCAATCAAGTTGTTCATACTCAAGAACCCAGTACCCACCTTGCTTGCTGATACGTACTTCTCAATTCACTCGAAGAATGCCGAAGGAGGAGGACACATTGTATGCTGTACTGCCTTGCTGTACTCATGGTTCATCGCTCGTTTGACTTTGTATCCGTCCCTTTGGGACAAAGTAGCAACACCTCGATGGTCCGAGATACTTATGGCCCTTACCCACTCGGACATAGTCTGGTATGATCCCGCCTATGGAGGCGTGCCTATGATTCCTAGCATCGGAGGATTCCCCAATGTACCACTTATTGGAAGAGAGGGATGTATAAGCTATAATCCCGCCTTAGCCCGTAGACAGTTTGGACACCCTATGATCCAAGTGCCTGACCCAGTTTCGTTGGAAGAGATCTATTTCAAAGGAGAAGAGGACCTAGATCTCAAGACTGTTATCATTTATACATGGAAATACATTGATAGGGAAGGAACAGCTGCTTCAGGATACCCCGATTGTACTGTGTCTGAAGAATATCTACATTGGGTGCGAGAAAGGGCTCTCGATCTCAAGATGCCTTTTCCTTTCCACGAACCTATGGCATTGTCTCCTCATGACCCCGACTGGTTCGAGGAAGAGGAAATCGAACAAGTAAGGATTGCTTTGGATGAAGCCCGGAAGTTGAGGACTGCCTGGAAGAATAAGTTCTTCACCCTCAAAGTAGAGAAGGAAAGACTTCAGAAGACACCAGAAATAGAAGTTGCCAGGAAGAGAAAGGCACAAGGAGATTTATTTTCTCCTCACGCCTCTTCAAGTGCCGTCACCAATGATGATCTCCCCTCAACTACCATGGCTTGGAAGGAGTGCGTGGAACGACTCATCATCGAGAAAGCAGCGCTGCAGGAGCGTATTGACCAGCTGACCGAGGAGTTCCGTGCAAAAGAGAAGACTGTGGGATAGAGTTCTAAGTTTTCTTTTGCTTTCGATTTCATTGTTTCTCAAAAATAAAAAGTTTTTCAAATATCCTACATTATAACACTGAAAAACACTTTGAGTTTCTTGAAGTCTCCCCTTACATCTGCATTTTTTGCATTAGCATTCTGCATCTAGCATGGCATTTTACATTTGTGCATGTGTCATTCCTTTGTTGTGGCTCATTTCGGTTTTCCATCTTTGCTGTCAGTCGCCGTCTCGACCATCGGACCAAGCCGGAAGTATCATTAAAGGATAGTGAGGAGAACAAAGACATGGATCGCATGACTAGCTTCAGAGTAAGGTTTAACCCGACGCTCCGCCGTCCTTTCGACGACTTTGTTCCTATGCAACTTCAGCCTGTGCAAGAAAAGGAAATGGACGATCCAGAGCTTACAGCATTCAAGAATGAATTTCGTGACTTCGAGGAACGATGGAAAATAATGAAGCGGAACCGTGCGCCTGATTTTCATGCTCATGACCCGCACCTAGTTCCAAACTCAGTTATCCCCCCGGGATTCCAGATGCCCGCCTTTGAGGTGTACAAGGGTACAATTTGTCCAAGGTATCATTTGGTGATGTTTTGTCAGAAGATGACCGCCTATCTTGGAAATGACCAACTATTGATTCACTGCTTCCAAGAGAGCTTGGGTAGAGCACCATCCGCATGGTATATGAATCTGCAAAGGAATCACATTCAGTCTTGGGAAGACTTAACTTTTGCTTTTGTGAAGCGATACCATCATAACTTGGGTATAGCCCCAAACAGTAGAGGTGACTATGGACCTTCCAGAGAATTCATAGATCCGGTACCCCGTCCTCAGCACCAATATGCGATGCCCGCTCAGCATGAACAACAACCACCTCCTAGGCAGAGGCTGGCCTCTCCAGATCAACAACACCGACAATTTCGGAAAAGGTATCAAAGGATGACTCCAGATACACCAAGGGAAGCAATTCACCAGTTTGATCCTATCCCGGTGAAGTACGCTGATTTGTTTCCAGCTCTAATTCAAAGAGGGCATATCCAGACTAAAGCCCCACCCAAGGTACCTAAGAGGTTTCCATACTGGTACAATGCCAACAAATTTTGCCTGTATCATCAAGGTGCTCCGGGGCACGACATTGAGAGTTGTTACGGCATGAAAGCAGACGTCCAAAATTTGGTCAAAGATAGAGTCTTGATCTTTGAGGGTTCCGTCCCTTACGTACGAGATAACCCCCTATCGCAACAAGGTTCATCCTCCCCAGGCATGATTCAAGGTCGTCAACGCTGTGTCTGAAAGCTGCGCGCCAGACATTTCTGCATGTCTTCCCTGTCTACATGAAAGCACAATAAAGATCCTGGAAAGGACTCTCAGAAGAACTTTACATTCTCTTTCGTTTGTTTGTGTGTTCATTTCTTTGATTGAAAGCATATTTTGCATGTAAGAACTTTCTGTTTCGAATAAGTAATGCAATAACTGTTTGTCTTGAAGAAGCCCATTCGTTTCACTCAAATAGATTTTTCAAAATTATCTATAACGCCGACTTTTACCCATTCTCTTGCTCTGACAGAGAATTGGAAGGAGGATGATGAAGTAAAACACATGATCTCTTGTTGTATGCTTCGAATGAAAACCCTACTGATGATGTAAGGCATCATTTTTTACCTCTTGAGAGCCAACATAGTCACCCCTTTCTTTTAAACCATGATTGAGGATCCGTTCTCTTTCTCCCAAACCAAAACATCATTTTCTTAACTTGGGGCAGGGTGATATCAAAAATGACAAACATCTCTCAAAAAAATTGGGTGGGCACAAATATACTAACCCTTTCTCCCTCCATTTTACAAGTCATAAATTAAACCCATATACGACCCTCAAAGTCTTGATTGAAGTAAGGTTTAATTCAAAAGCATACTCGATGAGATATAGTTTCCTGACTCCTTGAGCTATGCTCAAATTTAAATCGGCTTTATAAATAACGATTCAATTTGTATCCTAACTAGTGGTTTCGATCACAAGTTATTGCAATACTTCTTTTCAAAACTTCAAGACAAACGCGTGTTGCATTAACCATTTCAAAATGGATATTTCAAATGTGCTAAATACGTTTGACATCTTAGAAAGACGACATACAGACATTGATGATGATATTTGAAGACCTTACTGACTTGGGGCAAGTCATTCTTCCCGAGAAAATTTCATCCGTGCAAGTCTTGGGTTCGACTGAAAGAAATTCAAGGACTCACTTACCGCCAATCAGGGGCAGTTACGTCGAGATTCGACGAATCTCTAGAAGAGTTTGAAAACAGTGGGGCATCTGGGCATCGTGTTTTCTGTAAAATCCTCTCTAGATGGCATTTTTTAAATATGCGACTTGGGGCAAAAGATGTATATTTCATCCTCAGGAAGCTCAACCCCAACATGTTCAACAACTACGAAGACCCAGGATATTTATTTTATCCCCTATGAAACTTCGGTTTGGGTACCTCCGTCTATAATTTCATACAACATGTCAAACTTATCAAGATGTTACATCCCCAAATGGATTGATCGCTTTTTCTCAAGGGAAATTTTGAAGTTTTAAAGCAGGATTGGGATCCTACATTTGGTTCTCCATCTATCCTCAGTGATACTTCTATCTTTGAAGATTGGTCGGATGTTTGTTTCAAGACGTTTATCCCGTCTTCGGTCTTTGCTTTCGTCTGTCCTGTCAGCATAAGCATACACATATCATATAAGTAGATAGCATAACATTTGCATTTTGTGCATCCTTTGTTTGTTTTACTCTATCTCTTCGATTGCGTTTACCCTTGGGTATTTGGGCGTGTCTTACTCCTTCCAAATAGAGTTGTCAGCCCTAGGCAAAGCAAAAAAAACTCAATATTTCTATTTCCCCACGAAGTTCGATCCTCGTGGAAGACAGTTGTTTCAGTATATTCCCATTGGAGTTTATGCCTCTATGGTTGAGTCTTGCTTGACAGTTTCTCTTCGGTTGTTTCCCGAATTGAACTTCGGTCTTTGACAATCACGCTATGAACATCTCCAGCTCTTGAGCATGGATCAAAGTGCATTTATTTTGCACTTAGACATTGTGAGGATCACCATTTGAAGACACAACGTTTCTTCAACAACATTACAAGATCCACTCAACAGCTTACAACTAAATGACAGAAGATCTCTTTATTTGAGCAACTCGTTTTGGGCAGATCTATTCTTAAAACGACAAACAACAATATTCATCAAGACAATCTGTCCTTCCCCAGTGGACTATTTCAAGATTAGCAAGTCAAAGGGCATTACAGATACTTCCCCATTTGAGGATTTCTGCTACTACAATTTCACATTTCTTTTACAATTACAGCAGAGGTACTTCAAAAATGATCTTCCTCAGAGAGTTCATTACGAGTACAATCAATGACATATCTCCTTACAAGAGGACACTCCACGTATCAACCGGTTTACAACTCTTTTGAAGATCCCCGGTGCACATTCTACAAATTGCCAATTCAATACAAATTGCATCTACAATTACAAATACAAGATCATCTACAAAATTCTACAATTACAAGATTACATCTACAACATTTACATCAACAATTCTACAGTGTTACAACTTACAACATACAATCTACAATGACACTATGGCTCACAGCCAAACATCTACATCAACATTACAATCTACAAATTTACAACCCCTCTTTGAGGACGCTCTCGCGAGTTTCCATCATTTTGGGTAGGAACCGAGACCAGCTCATGGTTCCCATACCATGGAGCAAGGGGAAGTTTGACATCTGAAACCGAGACCAGCTCATGGTTCCCATACCATGGAGCAAAGGGAAGTTTGACATCTGAAACCGAGACCAGCTCATGGTTCCCATACCATGGAGCAAGGGGAAGTTCGGCATCTGAAACCGAGACCAGCTCATGGTTCCCATACCATGGAGCAAGGGGAAGTTCGGCATCTGAAACCGAGACCAGCTCATGGTTCCCATACCATGGAGCAAGGGGAAGTTTGACATCATAAACCGAGACCAGCTCATGGTTCCCATACCATGGAGCAAGGGGAAGTTTGACATCAGAGACTGAGACCGGCGCATGACTCCCATATCATGATGCTCGGGGAAGCTCAACAACTACAACAATATCTACAACTACAATGACATCGAAGACCGAGACCAGCTCATGGTCCCCGTACCATGATGCCAGGAGAGGTTACACATTTTACCGTTTCAGCCGAGTCGCAAAATATAAAATAATAAAAAAAAAAGGATCCATTTTGAGTTACTATTGACCACCACCTCGGTAGCAAAAGTATCTTTCGATCACAAATTGTCAAAATCACTGCATCCCTGATGCATGAATTACTGTTGCACGTTTGAAGATTTCCCATGAGTGATTGTTCATGTCCTCGTAGGGTCCCGCCTTGTTGGATCTGTTGCTTTCTGTCTAGCATGTCGCGTCCAGTTCATGACCTCTTTCTCACAGATTTTTGTCTGCCCTGCATTTTCATATCATTACATATCATATGCATTCAGTGGTTTCTTATGGCCAAAAATTCGCGCAATGTTTGTATTTAAGTCCCTCCTATCTCGTCGAGACGAAGATTTCAATCTCCATATCTCCGAATAGGGGTAACTTAAATAGGGGCATCTGTTGCACCCTAATTTTTGACCATAGGATGCCACCTCTTTTTCGTTTTTTTTTTTGTTTTGTTTTCTCTTAATATCTATGTTCTTCGCAAATAACCAGTTGGTGCAGGTGTGATAATAAGAAATGTAGACCCCTACAACTAGGTATCTCAAAGCATAAGCAGTTGAGGTATGTTATGACTTTCGTGGAAAGTTGCATCGTGAGTTGTGTCGTTGTTTCGAAGATTCCTCAGGACATGAATCGTATACCAAATTTCGGTGTTATCTAAATCCTTCTCTTATTCATGGGGCTAAAACACTACTTAAGTCCTTGGAAGAAGAATTGGTTTTCTCCTATTCGGCATTTTGTGATCATTTGTTGTGAGCCGGTCGCCTTTCAGCCACAAGTGTCATTCGAAAGGTTCACATCAGTATCTTCACCACGTTAAAGGATTGGAGTTGGGTTAAAAATTATTGAGAAGTATCTTCACCACGTTAAAGGATTGGAGTTTGGTTAAATTATTGAGAAGTATGTGTTTAATAACTGCAATAACATGGATTTCAAAGTAAGCATTTATTTTCTTGACACTGCTTCGACCCGTCCACGTTTCACCAGTACGGATTTAACCCAGCAGCTTGTTATTAAAAGGGAAATTCAATTGATACAATTGATACAAGAAACTTCGTATGTATAACCACACTAATCGGCAGTTTAGTACCGAACCGGAAGCAAGCCGCTTCAATTACAATTATTGTGGGAAAAGAAAAACAGAGTTCTTAGTTTTGCTATTACATATGCAAGGAAATACTCCTTAAAGCCTTCGAAACCAAAATCCGTCGCAAAATCGCACTTGCGAGCTGTGGCAGTGATGTTACTTCACTTGTAATGACCTTGCAGGACCTGTAACAATTAACTGGGCAATAAAGGACCGCCGTCGTCAAAGCCTGCAACAGCTTCAAGTTCCTCTAATACAACTTGGCCTGTTCAATCAGGAAGAGGATACAGACCATCATGATGCATTGGATTATAAAACAAATTCAACAACTGCAAGGGGGTTAACCACATGCATATAATTACCAACTTACAATGATGTCATTTCCCAAGAGCACCAACCACAATGATAGTTGATGGACTTCCTCCCAGAGGCCGAATCCTGCCGCCTGCGTAAAACCGTAAAAGCAGACAACATATGATTTCCTTAGCATTTAAACAAGATTTGCTTCCCTTTAGTAAGATCAGAAGAAAGAATCCGAAAGCTCGTGGAAATTATACGTCCTTACCAGAAGCAAAACGGATAAGCCAGACACTGCAGTACTCCAACAGCAGACACGTATGGGCGATTACACGGAGATATCACCAAAATAACCATAGGTCATTTGAGTGCAGCCGCAGACCATTCGTCATAACTCATGGATTCTTCCTACCAGAATAACAACACGACACTAGTTAATTCCTCATTGGAGCATCCAACTCGCGCATTTGGTAACAGCAGCAGTTTTTTTTACTTGACGTCATCCTCAGCATCAGGCACATCACCACAACTCACGCCCCATCGTCAATATCTACCACCTGTTCGAGACAAGATCAAGAAAGTCAGCATTAAATATCGTGAGGATAGAATTGACAACCAATAATGTGGGAAGAAATTGCTTCAGAATCCATCAAATGTATTAAGGCATTTTCAGAATCCAAACACTCGTTTACAAAGCCAGGCCTGTTATTTAGAAGTGCTACAAAGTACCAGTTGGTTGGAATTTTAAAACACCCACCAACATTCAAACGCTGTTAAGGAAATTGAATGCACGGTTTAAGGATTAAAATGAATGGACTTAGGTCCGGCCCTCAGTTCGATTCATCATCGGGCAGGAGACTCGAGCGGCCGAGAGGACTATGACCGAGGCCATTATCAACTCTCTACCGAACATCGAAAAACCGAATTAAGGCAACTGTTTCGAACGGCTCAACATAATTCACGAGGTAACTATATTTAACGACGCCAACGTGGTTCAGACCATCAAGTCGTCATCACCGGTATACGTTTCCCAGCACCAGAGCTAAGACCAAATGGGCGCTGAACCAACCATCAAGCAACCTGAAGAAAGAATAGGAAAGTTATCAAGGCAACAATGCTAACTGCGAGCAAGCGTTCAACAACAGGTGAACGACAACAACTTATAGCACGAGTCGCAGTCAATTTGGAACACAATAAGAAGTATGTATCAGCAGCCATTACAAGCAACATTGATGCGGCAACAGTCTTTTCGATTCCCTCCTAGGCTCAGACTGTTAAGTCATCATCACCACTAAACCTTTCTCAACCGAAGCTAGAAACCGGCAGCTTCCACACCACCTAAACGGGTCCTGAAAGAAGAAAAGGAAGATTAGTAATAACAACAACAAGTGCACCAGCTGCAACAGCATCAATAATGTCAACCCAATATCTGCAACAACATTGATAGTAACAGTCCAACACCCGCGACAACAGGGCATGAGACAGCCGTATCGCAAAGACAACTTGAAGCCTAAGAGACGAGTCGAAGCAGATAGAACCCTCAGATTACTCATCATTGGGTGTAACAGACAGAACTCCACAAAAATGCTCAAAGTCATGACAGATGGAACCAGTAATAGCCTCAAACTTCAAGCTACAATTTAACTCGTCACAAGGCTACCGCCAACCGCAAGCAGGCATATAAACTACAACAGACATTCAATCACAGAGCCTGCATCAGCCATGGTAACGCATCACCCGCAAATACAAGTAGTGTAGCGGCAACGCAGAACAAGCCAACAAACGGGTAAAAGCAAACATAAGTCGCAACGGCATCACAGCATAACAACCAGCTCCTTCGCAATGTCGCCAGCCCTCAGCTCAGCTCATCATCGGGCATAAGGTTCGAGTAGCTAGAAGGGCAACAACCGAAGTTGCCACCAACCTCTTGCTAAGCACCGAACATTGCGAAGACCTCTCTTTCGTAGACAACAAATGGCGCAAACGACAACCCTTTCCATGCCCCAAAGGTTCAGACTCCCTGAGTCATCATCACCATCGCATTACCTTCCTCGACCACGACATGAGATCAAGCAAACACCTGAAGTCATAAGAAGTTTTCCCTGCGAAAAAGAGAGGAAAAGCAATTAATAACCAAGTCAATGAAGCCAACAGATTTGGTTGAGATACGACAAAGTCAAACAAAGAGAAAAGTGTGAACTTCCCAAAATCAGAAGCCAGATCGTCACCGACAAAATCAAAGCAAATAAGGAAGGAAGCGAATCCCCCAAACAAAATCAGACGAGAATGGAAAGAAATTAACGTTGCGTCCCAAATCATCAATAAGATCAGACAGCAAATCAACCGATTAGGAAAGATTTGAAAACAATTTCAATGGAGGCCCATAGCACTCATGTATAAAAGCAGGGAAGAGAACCACAAAGAGGAGATCACGATCTGAACCACAAAAGCTTCGACGAAAAACCACGAGAGCTCAGATCGAAAGAGGCGTCATCCTCGCATTCGCTCAGACGCTTTCACCGAAACATCATCGCCAACAAAAGCAAAGACGCCTTCAAGCCGTCACCGGAGTTCATCGGGTCACCACCACGAAACCATCGTGAGATCACCCTTTACCATCTCCGCCGCCGCGAACCCTCTACGCTGCCGCAAGCGCACACCAACCGTCGGTAACACTCAACTTTCACCTATGCTATTGAACCATTGATGCTCCGTTTTGTTGTTTCAGGTACAAACGAAAAGAAAACGACGCAAAGGAGGTCGATCATGATCAGGGAATGGAGAGAGCGAGACCGAGAGAGAAGATGGAAAGGAGTTGGGAATTAGGGTTTCCCTTTTTTCCGTTTTGGTTTTGTGTTTTTTTTTATTTATCTTGATTAACTGTTAATCACGCACACAGCACAACACTAATCACCAGAAAATTGCAAATCACTGCTAAGCACTCTCTAATCTTTAATAACCTTTTAAAAAGCTCATTTAACCCTTTTGATTAATGTTAATCAACCTAGGTAGTTCCAATTAACGTTTTATTAATATTTTTAATTAAAACGAGTTTATAAAAACTTTTTTTATATAATTAATAATAAAAACATTGTTTTAACTATCTAATCTAATGCCCCTTTTAATTAATTAATCAATTTAATCAGTTTTTAAAATGACTAATAACCCTTTGATTAATCTTTTCATTATTTGTTATTTATCTAACTTAATAACTTTTTATAATATAGTAAGAAATTTGACTCATTTAATTTTAATTTTAATTCTTATTAAAGTAATAGAACATTTATGAACTTTTATCATTTAATTAAATTAAACCATTTATTAATAAATTAATTGCTATTTTTCTTAAAATCAAAACCGAACCTTTTATAAAATAACCAATAAAACCAATTTTTATAACCAAAATCAAATAAGTCAATAGTTCTTCTAAATCAAATAATATAATATCCCATCTAAAATCAACTCATCTTAAAACAACCTCTCGCCTAAAATCAAATTTCACTAGCCAATTCGATCAACAACGGTAATTTCCTCATAAATTAAATCAACTTTCTTATAATTCAACACCCCGTCTAAAATCAATTAACTGCGTAAAAATAATCAATCGTGCACAACTACTTCACGACACATGCACCTACACCATAGCGCTTTCATGCGTATTTACATTTATCTTTATCTGCTTTATCTTAGTCACAAAGCACACACACTCACTCAGCGCTTTCATGCGTTCGTGTATGGTTTATTTCCGTATTTACTTTCTGCAAATTTATCTCTACTGCAAGTCGTTATATCTTGCTGCATCGCATCGCATCCGTCCAAAGGAAAAACCTACACATGAGTCAACACTTGTGTGTAGTTGCACATCATATGCATCATATTCCCTTAGATCCTTGATTCTTCAAGTTGATCATTTAGGATAGATCCTACCCCATAGGAAGGACCTTAATCTTTACAACTTAGACAAACATAATCAACAATACAACTTTTTCAAACACAAACAGAGAATAGATGTTAATCATCTTAAGTGAGATATAATCTCCACCCCCACAACAATACAATCAAACATGTAGGGACTTTGCCTTAAGAGCGATAAAGGCATACTTGGCGACCATCCGAGTATGTAAGACCTTTTCTTAAGATGATGCAAAGACCATTTCCTACGACCCCTTTTACATTTGTGGTGGTTATCTCTCCCTTAACATGAAGACTCGTCTCTTCTCCTAAACCCAATCAAAACAACTACCCTAAACCCGTAGGAACTTTGACCACAGTCAAAGAACTCCTCTAACCCTTTAGGGTGAACTACAACATACTCTGATTCCACTCCCATAAGGATATGTAGGCACAAGGTGCGATACCTTATCGAGTATACTTAGTGTAATACCCCAAATTTTACCCTTATATTTAGTCAGTCATTTCGCATATCGCCGCACATATACATTTGCTAACCACTAACAAATTATGAAGGTGTTTGTTTTGCAGATTTGGTTCCAGGGGTATTTTGGTCATTTCACGCAAATTCTGCTAATTTCTTGAAAACGGGCTGTTATTACGTTCTGAGGCATTTATTTGCCATTTGGGTCAAGGTGCCAGTATGTTTTGTCAGAAATATGATTGGACTCGGGGCCGTGCTTTGTTTGATTCTGAAACGTTTCCAAACAGTTTTGTTTCCTTTTATAAAGTTGGGTTGAAAAGGAAGTGGATACTGTTAAGGTTATTTTGAGAAGTGATGTGATCAACGAGGTTTTAATTTGAATTTGTTTGGATATAATCATATGGCGGGATATCATTTATAAAAAGCAAAGGAGAGGTTAAGTTTTAATATTTGTGAGCTTTTATTCATGAATGTTCATAAGCTACAAATCAAAGTTGAATTTAAATAATTTATGGATGATTATTCATGGATATTTAAATTCATAATTGAGAAAATAGAAATGAATATTTACTGGATTTTATTTCATAAGCATCTAGAATTACAAGTTGAAATGGAAGTAATTTTTGGATTTTATTCATGATGATCTTTCATTTACAAAAGGATTATACATTTACAATGAGTATCTATTCTAGGTCCTAAAGTCCTAAAAAGAGAAAAAACTACAAAGTTTTCTTCATTGGTCCTCCTTTGAGTTCTTCACGCAACTCTTGATCACCTGAAAAAAATAGAAAAACAAACAATATAGGAAAAAGGTTAGAAGTTGTTTTTGACACTCTCAGAACATCGTCATCATCGAGTGCCGGGAGTGGCACAACCGAAGCTGCGTCCTACCCCCGTTACCGATCCGCGCCGTGGGCGTCAGATCAGGTAACACCTGTTCTTATCGTTACGGGACATCCGAGAGACAGAAGTAATAAAAGAAGCGGGATTGATTCGTTTTGCCGCGATTGGTTTTCAAAACTGATACGAGAATGAGGCAACATTGAACTCAGACCCGGATGCCGGCATGGTCTGAGTCATTTTGGTTCCAACACCTGAAAAGCCACAAACGCATCAATATCAGATTCAGAATTTGGAACCCAAAACATAAACAATTCATGAGCAGTATTAATCCTGAACCAGCAGGTGAGGTTATGAAAACCAAATCCAACAGATAATATTAGAATCAAAGTCCGTATCAGCATCAGTATCCTGGCAAGTACATTAAAAGAATCAGGTTCAAGCCCAATTCACAATTAAGTTCAGAATACATCAGATTCAGTTCACATTCATAAAACAGAGAACCCAGTTTAACTGCACTGAAATTGAATTACCAACAGGTCAACTGAGTTTGCCTCGAATAAGATCCCAACGGGCCAAATTCTGAAAAATCAACAAGTGAAATAACATCAGAAAAAGTTTGTCTCAAACCATAAAACAGAGCATTTGAGTTTCAACACCTGCGAGCGAAATTACACCAGAAAGATCATCATGCATCAGTTCAGGGTGAGGCACGGCCAAATGAACAAAGCACATTGGAAAGGTAAAACACCAAGTGTAAGGGCTCAGTTCACACATCATAGCCCAAAGTTCACAATGAAATCAGTTGAAATCAAAGTTGCTCAAACCGAAACTGATACAATCAAAACTCAAGAAAAGCCAGCTCAAATCCACATCTGCAAAGGAGCAAACAATCCAAATCAGTTCAAAGCAGATATCCAAACAAGAGGGTTTTCGAAACAGATCACAACCAATCCGGTTTCAATCCACAATATCCAAAATAGGTTTGGTTCCAAAACAGATTGAAGTAAGCCCGTTTCTGAAAGCAAATCAAATCAAGCTGGGAATATACATTCCAAATGAATCCAAAAAAGGAAATTTTCGAACCAAATAAGCCATATCAGCAATGAATCCCAATCATATCTGAAAACCAGTAAAATCAAATTAGAAAAGGAAACTCCGATCAAATCAGAAAGATATAGTTTGTGAAAGTCATTATCCCAAAAGGCGTTCAATCAAATAATATCAAATCAAATCGAAAATCGGATTTCATGGAAGAAAAACGAAAATCACAAGGCCCAAACAGGAGTCAAATCAGAAATTATAAAAAGGGACAATCTCACCATGGTGAAACCCTAACGGGAAATCGCGAGAGCCCCAGAGGAAAACGACGAAGAACATGAAACCCTAACATCCGCGAGAGAGAAACTTAGAAGGGTTTCATCGAAGGTGGCCATCAGAATACGAATCGAAAGGTTGGAGAAGATTCACCAGCGCCTAGACGAGCAAATCCTCTGGGCCTCATAAGACTCATCATCGGCCGCCGGAAACCACCAGCGCGTCGTTTCCAACCCTTAAACGTAAGCACGGATTTCATCATTGTCATATATTTAATGGTTTGAAATTGAATTTCTTTCAGGAGAGATGCATCATGAAGAGAATCGAGAGAGAAGAAGAAGAATGCAAACGGCGCCGCGAAGGGGGTCAAAGGGTTCTGAAACCCTAAATTGACATTTTGATGCATATACACTAACCGGGTTGGGTCCGGGAGTGATGGCCGGCCCAACCTCTCTTATTTTCTTTTATTTTTTTGAAAATTTGTTTTTTAAAACCTTATATTTTTGTTTTTTTAAAAAAGTCGTTTTTAAAACCATTTTATTTTGATAATCAAAAACTGTTTTTAAACAACCTTTTTTTGTAAATATTGAAAGTATTTTTTAAAAATAAATAAAAAAAACTTTAAAAAAACCTTTTTATAATAAAATTAAAAAACCTCTTTTCATATAATAAAAATAAAACTTTTTTTTATAAATAACTTAAAATATTTTTAATATAAAAATTATACTTTTTTAAGATAGAATTTAAAATATTTTTCTAATTAACAGTACTCTTTCTTTTTTATATAAATTCATCTAACATCTTTTTCAAAACAACAAAAACTTCCAATATCGCATTTTTTTTCTCCTGACCCGTTCCATTACTGTCTAACTTTGTTTATTAACGGGTGTTCATCTTTTGCAGCTCCTGCTCGCTACTATTGCGTGGTGTTTTATTTAAGTTTTATTATTATTGTAACTGCTTCTCGGTTGTAACCTCGCGAACCCTAACAATCGCGCTTTAATTACTGCCTTTAAATTTCTGCTCGCATAGTTAAATTAGGACATTATTCTCTGTTTGCACAATTCAGTTATATCACACATTCATCAATACTCCTGTCACATTACACATATCCGAAGGTTAGGTCTAGCTTTTGGTCGCCGCGCCAATAGTCCTCAAAACTTCAAACCCTTTCACCTTACAAACCCTAATTTTCACAAATGCCTCGCCGCAGGCAAGATTACAATTTTACCCTTAGCATTAGGTCAAAGAGCCGCCGCGCTCATTTTAGGGTTTCCCGCCGCAGAATCCCTAACCTAACCTAACCTAACCCTAATCAACTTAACAATTCAACGTAGAGATTTGGAGTTTCTACACTCCACGTAAGCGTGTCCTTAAGATGCGTTTATTCCCCTTGAGACCTTGACCACAGTCAAGAAGTCTCTAACCTCCCTTTTGAGGGGAACTACAATTACTCTGATTCCACTCCCGTAAGGATACGTAGGCATAAGATGCGATGTCTTGCCGAGTAAACTTAGAACTAACCCCTTAGGTCTCTTTTCTCACTTTTAATCCCTTTGTACATATACCTTAAGCAAATGAATAAAGCAAATAGTAAACATCTGAACAAAAGGTTCCTGTAGAGTACTACAGAAGTTTAGGGTGCTAATACCTTCCCTAAATTTAACCAACCCCCGAACCCTAGATCTTTCCCCGCATTGTGTTTACGATGCAAAAATAGGTTTTCCCTCTTTTGACCTTTTCCTTCGGATAAATCAAAGAGCGGTTGTGAATTGAATTGCGATTCAAATTAATTAATAATTTGATATCCTATTTCCACCGCAACAGAAAATGGCGACTTCACTGGGGAAACCTAACTTTTGAGGGTTATCCCTAACTTGTTCATATTTATTACTATCTGTGTTATTATTCATTTGCATGTATATATTTGTGCTTTGATTGTGGGACTGTTCCTTGTGCTGTGAGATGAGTCCTACACCCGGATCTAGTGTACCTTAGGTAAATGGCAATAGACCAAGGAAACTGTACGACGTATATCGATACGGTTGATCTGGTGGCCATAGTTAGTGCGACTTCTTGGTTGGTGCTTATATTCCTTAAGTCAAGTTGAGGATAATATTGAGGCTGCCATATGTTGTCAATGCACTAACTGACTTTTAGTACCCTAGTTAACTCATCTTGGCCTTTAGAAAGTAGTGAGGTAACCGGCTTTGGTGCAGACTGAAGTTGGTTGACACTCGATACTACGCTCATTGAGATCTTAAACTTGGAGGGTTTTGGTTGGCAAGTAAGTTGCCTTCTGAACAACCACCCTTGTGAAGGATCAATGATATTGAGATCCCTTAGAACCTGGTTACTTTTGTAGGACAGGATGAACCATCTAACTTCAGGGGAGGGTACTTGCCTTTGAACCTCATGCAAGCCTTTAACCTAGGACTTTGTGTGTTTTCATGCATTGCATCCATAAAGCATCTCATCGCATTGTATTTCATGGAGTTCAAACATCATTAATGGATATCGCGGGATACCATAAATAAAAAAATACAAAATGAAAAAACAAGAAAAAAATTTCCTTGGTACCCCACGACATTAGTAAATGTTTTGAATTCCATGAAATCTTCATTTACATTCACATTTTAGCATCATACTTTTGCATTGCATGTGTCTCCCGATTTCTCACACTCGGTTCTCTCACCTTCCAGTTTCGTCACCCTGAGTTCTCGGCACCAATACAACACCAGAGCTCAAACTCGGAAAAGAATGGAGGATCAGGCAAAAGAGATTGATCGCCTTAGCAATGAACTTGAAGACCTTCGAGGGGGTATGGGGCGTATGATGGAATTGTTACATGTCATGAATGCTAAGATGGATACCCAGCCCACTGTTGTTTCTGAGATTACCGGCGTTACTGTGGACCCTCCACCAAGTGTGACCATAGCAAGGGACCCACCTTATGGTCTTGCTCCAGGTTTTGTACCTCCTCAAGCCACTGTTCCGATTAATCAGCCTGTTCAGCAGGCCGTGCCCTTGTTTTCTGAAGTTTCTAGGGGGGCTCCTATCTTTGCACCACCTGTTGTACACACTCGTGCGCAACCGTACTTCAATGAGACAGTTTTTGATAATCTTGATGAGAATGTTGAGGGTTATGAGAAACATGATAAGCTTCGTGAGGAAGTGAACACTATCGTCCAGAGATTGAAAAAGGTAGAGGGTGATCAAATTTTTGGGACTGCTGCAAGGGATGTTTGTTTGGTCTCGGGTTTAGTTATTCCCCCGAAGTTCAAAACTCCGAACTTCGATCGCTATGAAGGTGCCACCTGTCCTAAGAGTCATCTGATCATGTATTATCGCAAAATGGTTGCCCATGTTGAGAATGATAAACTGATGATTCATTGCTTCCAAGACAGTTTGAAGGGTGCTTCTTCCAAGTGGTATTTAACTTTGGACCAATCCCGCGTTAAGAGCTTTCAAGATTTATCTGACGCTTTCATCAAACACTACAAGTACAATATGGATCTGGCTCCCGACAGAAGACAGTTGCTGAGTATGTCACAAAAGAATTCTGAGTCATTCAAAGAGTATGCTCAAAGGTGGAGAGAGACTGCTTCGCAGGTAGAACCTCCTTTGACCGAGAAAGAGTTAGCTGATTGGTTTGTCGACACAGTCCGTCCAGAATTTTACGAGAGAATGGTGGGTAGTGTGACTTCAAATTTCTCCGACATCGTTGCTGTGGGTGTCAAGATTGAATTGGGTATGAAGAGTGGTAAAATGACAAATAATCATGGCGCTTCTAAGGATCAGCCGAAGAAACCTCCGTATAGCTCCCAGAAAAAGAAGGAGGGTGAGACTAATGCCATATCCTCTGGTAGACCAAGAGAACGCTTTTATCGACATCCGCAAGGTTATGCTCAACCTCAAGGGTACCCAGTCCAATATGCTCAACAACCCTATGTGGCAGCTATTACACCTTCTTTCAATCAACAGGTTCCCATGTATCAACCAATGCAACAACCTCATGTTTATCCGCCTCCTGTCAACTACCTACAGGCACCCAATACTCCTGCTCCTCAACAGCCAAAGAGTCCGACTCCTCGCCAGAATATGCCGAACAGAAGAACGTATAAACCTTGTCCGCCGATTCCAATGACTTTTACCGAGTTGTATCCCTCTTTGGTCAAGCAGGGTCTCATCACTACTCGGGCTTTGGGTCCGCCTCCTAATCCTCTACCCGCCAATTACAACGCCGCCGCTCATTGTTTATTTCATGAGGGTGCGCCTGGTCACGATCTGGAAAATTGTTATGCTCTCAAAAATATTGTCAGGGATTTATTGGAAAAGAAGATTTTATCATTTGAGGATCCTCAACCAAATGTTAAGAAAAACCCTTTTCCTAACCATGAGAGTGTCAATGCCATTAGTGCTGATTCGGGAGAAGGTTATGCCCTTGACGTTGAACAGATTAAGACTCCTCTTAAGATGTTCCATTCGAAACTGTTTGAAGCCGGTTTGGTAGATACTTCCCACGTTGCATGCGCAAGTTGTGAAGCCAGTATTAAGGGTTGCACGTTGGTTCAGAATGATGTTCAGAGGTTAATTAATGAGGGTCTTTTACAAGTGACAAGCCAAGCCAAGAAGGATGTAGTCGCTGTGGTTGAGCCTGTCTTCCATCAGCCTGAATCAAAGGGTAAGGTACCAGTGTTTAATTTATCAGGGGCAGGCTCCGCCCACCTCGTGTTCGATATACCGAGGTCGTATATCCCTGAAGTGAATCAGCCTAAGCCTATAGTTATTCGAAGACCAGGTCCGTTTCCTTTCAGTGATCCTAAAGCTGTGCCTTGGAAATATGACGTGACGATGATTGACAAGGAGTCTGGGAAGGTTATTCCAAATGAAGAGGTTAAGGGCACGGTGACCAATATCGCAGAGGTAAGCAGGATGACTCGCAGTGGCCGTGTGTATACTCCCCATTCCAATGAGGTCCCACCTAAGGAAACGACTAGTACCCCGATGCCTGCCAAAGACAAAGGTAAAGGAGCCGTCACGAATGATGAAGATGCCAAATTTTTAAGGATCATCAAGAAAAGTGACTATAAGGTTATCGATCAACTTCATCAGACTCCTTCCAAGATCTCAATTCTATCTCTGTTAATGAATTCACCCACTCATAGGATGGCCTTGCAGAAGGTTTTGACTCAAGCACATGTGGATCAAGATATTAGCACCAGTCGGTTTGATAGTGTGATTGCCAATTTGACCGCCTGTAACACCCTCAGTTTCAGCAATGAAGAGTTACCGAAGGAGGGTCCGAACCATAATCGTGCTTTACATATATCGGTAAAATGTCAGGAAGACAATTTAGCAAGAGTGCTAGTAGACACCGGGTCTTCTCTGAATGTGCTACCCAAGAGGATTCTCGATAAGTTGGCTTGTAAAGAGACTGCGTTAAAACCTACACCTTTGGTCGTCAAGGCTTTCGATGGCTCTCGTCGATCGGTAATGGGGGAGGTTGAGCTACCTATCCTAATCGGTCCGCAAGTTTTTAATATCACGTTTCAAGTCATGGACATTAATCCCAACTACAGTTGTTTACTCGGAAGGCCGTGGATTCATGCCGCTGGGGCAGTGACCTCAACGTTACATCAAAGGATGAAATTCGTGATCGATGGAAAGTTGGTTATTATACACGGTGAAGAGGATCTGATGGTCAGTAACCTGTCTTCTTTCCGTTACATCGAGGCCGATGAGAATGCTTTAGACATCTCCTTTCAAGCACTTGAGATCGCCAATGCTGTTCTGCTGGAAGTCGAAGAAACAGTGGGTCAGGGTAATCCATCTTTTGCATCTCTGAAGAGTACCAAAGCAATAATTGACAGGGGCATTCCTGAAGGTTGGGGAGAGGTAATCGATGTCAAAACCAAGACTGATCGCTCTGGGTTGGGTTACAAACCAACTCAGAATGGAGCTGCCACGACCGTCGAAGGGCGTCCGAAGGTTATCCAAGAGGTATTTGTCAGCGGAGGTTTCCAAGTCAATGCCATCAGTGACTGTGAGGAGAATGAAGAGCTGAGCAACCTGGTGTTTAAGGGTGATGCAGTTTTGAACAACTGGGAGGCCATAGAGATCCCTGTTATTTTCCCTTTGTCAAAGTAATTGTATTTTTTTTAAGTTTCATTTACATTTTCAAATAAAAATCTGTAGCTCTGCCCAAGGCTATAGAGTCGTTTTGTCGGGCCACCTTTCATTTCTAAAAAGATATTAATAAAAGCATTTTGTTCAATTCCACTTTGGTTCATTTGCGTTTTTCGTTTTCACCTTTAAAAATGAAATTGGCAACCTTTTCTTCCAAATAATAATAAAAAAAAACAGCATTTCATTCTTACATATCTTCGAGCATTTTAATTAAGTAAGCCTTCCATCATGCATAGATATCGTAAACCTTGTTGGATCCAATGACTTTACTGACACTCCTGACTGGGATGCACCCATCAATCAAGCTGAGGACGAGGGTGAAGAAGATTTTGAAGTACCCGCGGAGCTGACAAGATTGATTGAGTACGAGTACACAGAGCTTCAACCGCATAAAGAGCAGGTGGACCTAATTAATCTCGGTACAGATGAGAGCAAGAAAGAGGTCAAGATTGGTGCAATGCTTGGGACGGAGATTAGGCCGAGGTTGATTGAGTTGTTAAAAGAGTATATTGATGTGTTTGCGTGGTCGTATCAAGATATGCCGAGCCTAGACACGGATATTGTTGTTCACAAGTTGCCGCTTAAGCCAGATTGTCCACCTATCAAACAAAAGCTTCGAAGAACGAGACTCGACATGGCTTTGAAGATTCGAGATGAGGTTAAAAAGCAGTTGGATGCAGGTTTCTTGGCAGTCGCGAAATATCCAGATTGGGTTGCCAACATTGTGCCAGTGCCCAAGAAGGACGGTAAGGTTAGGATGTGTGTGGATTACAGGGACCTGAACAAAGCAAGTCCGAAAGACGACTTCCCTCTGCCACATATTGATACACTTGTAGACAATACAACCAGTTTTGCGTTGTTTTCATTTATGGATGGTTTCTCTGGCTATAATCAGATCAAGATGGATCCCGATGATCGAGAGAAGACTACTTTCATTACTCCTTGGGGAACCTTCTGCTACAAAGTCATGCCCTTCGGTTTAAAGAATGCAGGGGCAACTTACCAACGTGCTATGACCACTCTTTTTCATGATATGATGCACAAAGAAATTGAGGTGTATGTGGACGATATGATAGCCAAATCTCAGAGTGAAGAGGAGCATTTAGACCACTTGGTGAAGCTGTTTGAACGACTCAGGAAATATCAGTTGAAATTGAACCCCGCCAAATGTACCTTCGGTGTCAGATCTGGAAAACTGCTTGGTTTCATTGTTAGCCAGCGAGGGATTGAGGTGGATCCTGACAAAGTCCGAGCCATTCAAGATATGCCGGCTCCGCGAACCGAGACGCAAGTTAGGGGTTTTCTGGGGCGTCTGAATTACATTTCCAGGTTTATCTTTAATATGACCGCTACTTGTGAGCCGATATTCAAGTTGCTTTGCAAGGGGCAGACAGTTGAGTGGAACCCTGATTGTCAGAAAGCGTTCGAGAAGATTAAGGGTTATTTGCAAGATCCCCCTATTCTGATCCCGCCCGTACCTGGAAGACCGTTGTTTATGTACCTTACTGTTCTTGAGAAGTCTATGGGTTGTGTGCTTGGACAACATGATGAGACTGGGAAAAAGGAACATGCAATTTATTACCTGAGCAAGAAGTTTACCGATTGCGAAAACAGATACTCACCATTAGAGAAAACTTGTTGTGCATTGGCATGGGCCGCTAAGCGCCTTCGGCAATATATGGTCTGTCATACCACGTTATTGATTTCTAAAATGGATCCGATCAAGTATATTTTTGAAAAACCTGCTCAAACCGGGAGGCTAGCCCGTTGGCACATGTTGTTATCCGAATATGACATCCAGTATGTACCCCAGAAAGCGATTAAGGGTAGTATCTTATCTGATTACCTTGCAGACCAGCCAGTTGAAGATTATGAACCCCTTAAGCTCGATTTTCCCGATGAGGATATTTTGTTGATTAAAAGAGATTGTGAAGAGCCAGATCCGAGCGAAGGTCCAGAACCAGGTCTTTGGTGGAAGATGATGTTTGATGGTTCCTCAAATTTCAATGGGCATGGTATAGGCGCCGTTTTGATGAACCCAAAGGGTGGATTTACTCCATTTACAGCAAGGTTGGACTTTGAGTGTACTAATAACGTCGCAGAGTATGAAGCGTGTATCCTCGGCCTCGAAGCAGCGATTCACCTCCGAATCAAACTTCTTAAAGTAAGTGGTGACTCAGCATTGGTTATTTACCAGGTACAAGGCAAATGGGAAACGAAGAATGAGAAGTTGATCCCTTATAAGGACTATATTATTGAGCTGATCAAGTATTTCGACGAGATAGAGTTCGAGCATGTTCCTAGATCCGAGAATCACGTAGCTGATGCATTAGCCATGTTAGCATCTATGTGGAAAGTTAAATTCGTTAATGAAGCACCTCTTATCCATATTGAGCGCAAGGTTGAGCCCGCTTATTGTCAGATGGTCGAAGAAGTTGAGGTGGATGAAAAGCCTTGGTTTCATGATATCAAGAACTATCTCGTCAAGCAGGAATATCCCGATGGTGCTACTGGTCTGGACAAAAAGACATTGAGAAGATTGGCGTCCAAATTCTTTATCAGTAATGGTGTGTTGTATAAGAGAAATCACGACATGGTCCTGCTCAGATGTGTTGATAAACGGGAAGCAGACATGTTACTACAGGAAATTCATGAGGGGACCTTCGGAACCCATGCCAATGGTTATGCTATGTCCAAGAAGATGTTAAGGGCTGGGTATTACTGGTTAACCATGGAAGCCGACTGCATCCGATACGCTAGGAAATGCCATAAGTGCCAAATTTATGCTGATAAAATGCACGTACCTCCGTCACCGTTGAATGTGTTGTCTTCACCATGGCCGTTCTCTATGTGGGGCATCGACATGATCGAGGCAATTGAGCCGAAAGCTTCTAATGGACATCGTTTTATCCTTGTTGCCATTGATTATTTCACCAAGTGGGTAGAGGCTGCCTCCTACACTAACGTGACCAAGCAAGTGGTTACCCGATTCATCAGAAAAGAGATTATCTGCCGTTATGGAGTCCCAAGCCGGATAATAACTGACAATGGCACCAATCTGAACAACAAGACTATGAAAGAGCTGTGTGATAGTTTCAAGATCACTCACCATAACTCTTCTCCGTACCGTCCTAAGATGAATGGGGCCGTTGAAGCTGCAAATAAGAATATCAAGAAGATCCTGCAAAAGATGGTTGTGACTTACAAAGATTGGCATGAGATGTTACCGTTTGCTTTGCATGGATACAGAACCTCAGTGAGAACTTCGACAGGGGCAACACCTTTCTCACTAGTGTATGGAATGGACGCCGTGCTCCCCATCGAAGTAGAGATACCTTCGCTAAGAGTGTTAATGGAGGCTGAACTTGAGGAAGCTGAGTGGGTTCAAGACAGATTGGATCAGTTGAATCTCATTGACGAGAAGCGTTTGACAGCCATGTGCCATGGGCAATTATATCAGAAACGGATGAAAAGAGCGTTTGATAAGAAGATTCGTATCCGTGAGTTCCGTCAAGGAGAGCTCGTACTCAAAAAGATCTTACCAGTACACAAAGATATGCGTGGAAAGTGGATGCCCAATTATGAAGGCCCGTTTGTTGTAAAGACCGTTTTCTCCGGAGGGTCTCTAATACTTACGACAATGGACGGTGAAGAACTAGCACATCCCGTGAATTCTGATGCAGTCCGAAAATATTATGCCTAAAAACCCGCTAAGTCGAAAACCTGCAAAAGGCGACTTAGGCAAAAGTAAGGGTTGAAAAGGAAAAAGGAATAATAACAAAAGCTCGCTAAGTTGAAAACCCGAAAGGGCGGCTTAGGCAAAAAAGAGCGTCCCGGTGGATTGAAAACCCGAAAGGGCGGTCCAGGCAAAAGTTAGGGACAAAGGCATTTCTTTGCATCAGAAGATACTGATTATCTCGAACAAACTTTCCGCATGAGAGCCATGTTTCAGTTCTTTCATCCTTGCCCAAAGCAGGATTCTGGATTAGTCTTAGTTATTAGTGTCAGTAGGTGTCATTGGATTCAATGTAACCTTTTCCCATGTTGTCAATTTCAAAACATAATCATCTGTGGAGCTATGCCTTCAGCAAGCAGCCACCCTTTAATAAAAGATACCATCTCGTTACTTACATTCTTTGGTGCATTG
This sequence comes from Lathyrus sativus, assembly GCA_963859935.3. Lineage (NCBI taxonomy): Eukaryota > Viridiplantae > Streptophyta > Magnoliopsida > Fabales > Fabaceae > Lathyrus > Lathyrus sativus. The sequence goes on along the minus strand of OZ012736.1, from coordinate 406,497,169 downwards.
CTCTTTGCTTTCTATTTGTTATGCAAAACGTTTTTATTCCTAAAATTTGAAAATGAAAGGTGCATTGTAGATTTTTCAAAACTGTTTTTCAAAAAACAAAACAAATTTGAAACGTAATAAATTACTTTGACTAGTGGAAATTCCGAAAGGATCTCTTCATTCCCCGGAAATATCATTATTGCAGAAACACTTTCAAACCATTGCCCAGTGACAGTCCCCAGAGAGACTATAAGCTGACAACTTCTTCTTGGGGTAACTTAAAAGTGTCCCTCAGGTTTTCTTCTCCCCATATGAAGACGTGATACAATGCACTCAAGCAGATTACTTTCTCCCCAGAGAATTCAGAACTTTAAAACCAGATTTGGTTCCACCATGGATCCTTCCCACCCATGATTGACGTATTGGTTGCAGAGAACGCAGGGTATCTCCGTCGAGATGTTTATTTCGTCTCTCGTCCTGTCTCTAGTCTGTTTCGTCAGCATACGCAAGGGCATAAGCATCACATGCCTATTTCATTACATATTCATTACATATTCATTACATATTCATTACATACTCATTTCATACCATCTTGCATACATAAACATTAGCATACATAGACATTAACATACATAGACATTAACGTATGCATCAACATATGCAGTAGCATTCACAGGTTCATTATGTTTCACCATCATTTGGTTGTTACCGCCGAGTAACTGGGTTCGTCCATTCTCCCCAAATAGATTGTCAGCCCTAAGCATAAAATACTTACTTGTTTCCAGTTTCCCCACAGAGCTCGATCCTTGTGGGTGACGGTTACTTCAGCTATCTTTCCTCGCCAGGATTAGATATTTACCCTTCGAGATCATTCCCTTGATGGAGTCTTGATTACTAGTCTTCTTTCTAGCTCGATCCTAGATTGAATCTCAGTCTTGTCGGTCGTCGAGCCCAACCGGACGTGCATTTATTTTGCACCATCTAAAGATTTTCACCATACCATGACAGATGTTCGACTGTTCTCGCCCGAGAAGTTTATCACTGTACCCGGACGTGCATTTATTTTGCACTATCTTTCAAGAAAATCAACTACGATCCTTTACAAATACACGCCAGTTCACGCCTGGAAAATATATCAGTACAACACTTTACAATCCTGCATGTTACAACCCTTTACACTTTACATCTTACAGCATCAGCATACGACATTTCTCACCCAAAAAGTCGATCCTATCCTCGTTACGACTCGCAGCAAATGGCCATCTCCATGGAGCAGTTGGGCTTCCATTTACCTGCCGTCTTGAGGTACGAACCAATTCGTATTCAGGAGAGCACGATCTTGAGTTACGGGAAGGTTTGAGCGAAATCATATTCAGGAGAGCACGATTCTGAGTTATGAAGAAGTTCATTTATCCTTTAGTAAAAGAAGGAGCGGAATCATATTCAGGAGAGCACGATTCTGAGTTATGAGGAAGTTCAGTTGGCCGTTTTTCAGGAGAGCACGATTCTGAAGAATGAAGAAATTTCAGGAGCCGAATCATATTCAGGAGAGCACGATTCTGAGTTATGAGGAAGTTCGATTATCCAGTTTCATATTCAGGAGAGCACGATTCTGAAGTATGGAAAATTCATTTACAACCAAATCATATTCAGGAGAGCACGATTCTGAAATATGAGTATCTTCAGTCATCCAGTTTCATATTCAGGAGAGCACGATTCTGAAATATGAGTATATTCAGTCATCCAGTTTCATATTCAGGAGAGCACGATTCTGAAGTATGAGGAAGTTCAGTTTACCCTTTTCATGTTCAGGAGAACATAATCTTGAAGCATGAAGAAGTTTATTTATCCTTCGGTAAGAGAAGAATCAGAATCGTATTCCAGGCGCCGACCTTGAAATGCGAGGAGATTTATTTATCAGATAAGCAGCAGCCTCTTTATTTGAGTGCTTATCCGTTTTTGCACATAAGTCCCTTCCAACGATAAGTGACAGTTCTCCCGGGAAGCTTATCAGGGCATTTCCCATTAAAGTCCATTTATTTTGGCATACAGTCGGTCTTTACCCTGTATATTTGATACGGATTTCCGAGAAGTTCGTTTGATCCTGTCGCGAAGGATAGTTTATAGAAGCTTGGATGTTATTCTTTGCTCAATGCTCCAGCATTCTGTAATCGATCTTACAATCGTACGTGATCTAGTTTTATTCCCCAGTGGAGGCCGTCTCATAGGTACCATCTCCATTGGAGGATCTCGTTCCTTTTCTAAAAGTGACAATTGGTCATTCGCACCAGTTGACTATCATTTTTAGAATTCCCCAGTGTTGTACTGTGTCTCAGCGCGTCATTTTCCCCAGTGTGTTTCTTCTCGTGGCGTCTGTCCCAGTGTCGTCATGTTCGTCAGCATTTTCGCATTCAAGCATACACAGCATATCATATTCATGGCATCATCTGCCTTAAGTCGTTCCAGTTTTGTCCATAGCATCGCATATCGTCGCATATAAGGGCAAAATTTTCGGTTATCTATATTTAAATCTCTCCACCACGATTCCTCGAGTCTCTGTCACTCAAATCGTCCGGTGTAGCTATTTAAATAGGGGCAACTGTAATACCCCAAATTTTACCCTTATATTTAGTCAGTCATTTCGCATATCGCCGCACATATACATTTGCTAACCACTAACAAATTATGAAGGTGTTTGTTTTGCAGATTTGGTTCCAGGGGTATTTTGGTCATTTCACGCAAATTCTGCTAATTTCTTGAAAACGGGCTGTTATTACGTTCTGAGGCATTTATTTGCCATTTGGGTCAAGGTGCCAGTATGTTTTGTCAGAAATATGATTGGACTCGGGGCCGTGCTTTGTTTGATTCTGAAACGTTTCCAAACAGTTTTGTTTCCTTTTATAAAGTTGGGTTGAAAAGGAAGTGGATACTGTTAAGGTTATTTTGAGAAGTGATGTGATCAACGAGGTTTTAATTTGAATTTGTTTGGATATAATCATATGGCGGGATATCATTTATAAAAAGCAAAGGAGAGGTTAAGTTTTAATATTTGTGAGCTTTTATTCATGAATGTTCATAAGCTACAAATCAAAGTTGAATTTAAATAATTTATGGATGATTATTCATGGATATTTAAATTCATAATTGAGAAAATAGAAATGAATATTTACTGGATTTTATTTCATAAACATCTAGAATTACAAGTTGAAATGGAAGTAATTTTTGGATTTTATTCATGATGATCTTTCATTTACAAAAGGATTATACATTTACAATGAGTATCTATTCTAGGTCCTAAAGTCCTAAAAAGAGAAAAAACTACAAAGTTTTCTTCATTGGTCCTCCTTTGAGTTCTTCACGCAACTCTTGATCACCTGAAAAAAATAGAAAAACAAACAATATAGGAAAAAGGTTAGAAGTTGTTTTTGACACTCTCAGAACATCGTCATCATCGAGTGCCGGGAGTGGCACAACCGAAGCTGCGTCCTACCCCCGTTACCGATCCGCGCCGTGGGCGTCAGATCAGGTAACACCTGTTCTTATCGTTACGGGACATCCGAGAGACAGAAGTAATAAAAGAAGCGGGATTGATTCGTTTTGCCGCGATTGGTTTTCAAAACTGATACGAGAATGAGGCAACATTGAACTCAGACCCGGATGCCGGCATGGTCTGAGTCATTTTGGTTCCAACACCTGAAAAGCCACAAACGCATCAATATCAGATTCAGAATTTGGAACCCAAAACATAAACAATTCATGAGCAGTATTAATCCTGAACCAGCAGGTGAGGTTATGAAAACCAAATCCAACAGATAATATTAGAATCAAATTCCGTATCAGCATCAGTATCCTGGCAAGTACATTAAAAGAATCAGGTTCAAGCCCAATTCACAATTAAGTTCAGAATACATCAGATTCAGTTCACATTCATAAAACAGAGAACCCAGTTTAACTGCACTGAAATTGAATTACCAACAGGTCAACTGAGTTTGCCTCGAATAAGATCCCAACGGGCCAAATTCTGAAAAATCAACAAGTGAAATAACATCAGAAAAAGTTTGTCTCAAACCATAAAACAGAGCATTTGAGTTTCAACACCTGCGAGCGAAATTACACCAGAAAGATCATCATGCATCAGTTCAGGGTGAGGCACGGCCAAATGAACAAAGCACATTGGAAAGGTAAAACACCAAGTGTAAGGGCTCAGTTCACACATCATAGCCCAAAGTTCACAATGAAATCAGTTGAAATCAAAGTTGCTCAAACCGAAACTGATACAATCAAAACTCAAGAAAAGCCAGCTCAAATCCACATCTGCAAAGGAGCAAACAATCCAAATCAGTTCAAAGCAGATATCCAAACAAGAGGGTTTTCGAAACAGATCACAACCAATCCGGTTTCAATCCACAATATCCAAAATAGGTTTGGTTCCAAAACAGATTGAAGTAAGCCCGTTTCTGAAAGCAAATCAAATCAAGCTGGGAATATACATTCCAAATGAATCCAAAAAAGGAAATTTTCGAACCAAATAAGCCATATCAGCAATGAATCCCAATCATATCTGAAAACCAGTAAAATCAAATTAGAAAAGGAAACTCCGATCAAATCAGAAAGATATAGTTTGTGAAAGTCATTATCCCAAAAGGCGTTCAATCAAATAATATCAAATCAAATCGAAAATCGGATTTCATGGAAGAAAAACGAAAATCACAAGGCCCAAACAGGAGTCAAATCAGAAATTATAAAAAGGGACAATCTCACCATGGTGAAACCCTAACGGGAAATCGCGAGAGCCCCAGAGGAAAACGACGAAGAACACGAAACCCTAACATCCGCGAGAGAGAAACTTAGAAGGGTTTCATCGAAGGTGGCCATCAGAATATGAATCGAAAGGTTGGAGAAGATTCACCAGCGCCTAGACGAGCAAATCCTCTGGGCCTCATAAGACTCATCATCGGCCGCCGGAAACCACCAGCGCGTCGTTTCCAACCCTTAAACGTAAGCACGGATTTCATCATTGTCATATATTTAATGGTTTGAAATTGAATTTCTTTCAGGAGAGATGCATCATGAAGAGAATCGAGAGAGAAGAAGAAGAATGCAAACGGCGCCGCGAAGGGGGTCAAAGGGTTCTGAAACCCTAAATTGACATTTTGATGCATATACACTAACCGGGTTGGGTCCGGGAGTGATGGCCGGCCCAACCTCTCTTATTTTCTTTTATTTTTTTGAAAATTTGTTTTTTAAAACCTTATATTTTTGTTTTTTTAAAAAAGTCGTTTTTAAAACCATTTTATTTTGATAATCAAAAACTGTTTTTAAACAACCTTTTTTTGTAAATATTGAAAGTATTTTTTAAAAATAAATAAAAAAAACTTTAAAAAAACCTTTTTATAATAAAATTAAAAAACCTCTTTTCATATAATAAAAATAAAACTTTTTTTTATAAATAACTTAAAATATTTTTAATATAAAAATTATACTTTTTTAAGATAGAATTTAAAATATTTTTCTAATTAACAGTACTCTTTCTTTTTTATATAAATTCATCTAACATCTTTTTCAAAACAACAAAAACTTCCAATATCGCATTTTTTTTTCTCCTGACCCGTTCCATTACTGTCTAACTTTGTTTATTAACGGGTGTTCATCTTTTGCAGCTCCTGCTCGCTACTATTGCGTGGTGTTTTATTTAAGTTTTATTATTATTGTAACTGCTTCTCGGTTGTAACCTCGCGAACCCTAACAATCGCGCTTTAATTACTGCCTTTAAATTTCTGCTCGCATAGTTAAATTAGGACATTATTCTCTGTTTGCACAATTCAGTTATATCACACATTCATCAATACTCCTGTCACATTACACATATCCGAAGGTTAGGTCTAGCTTTTGGTCGCCGCGCCAATAGTCCTCAAAACTTCAAACCCTTTTACCTTACAAACCCTAATTTTCACAAATGCCTCGCCGCAGGCAAGATTACAATTTTACCCTTAGCATTAGGTCAAAGAGCCGCCGCGCTCATTTTAGGGTTTCCCGCCGCAGAATCCCTAACCTAACCTAACCTAACCCTAATCAACTTAACAATTCAACGTAGAGATTTGGAGTTTCTACACTCCACGTAAGCGTGTCCTTAAGATGCGTTTATTCCCCTTGAGACCTTGACCACAGTCAAGAAGTCTCTAACCTCCCTTTTGAGGGGAACTACGATTACTCTGATTCCACTCCCGTAAGGATACGTAGGCACAAGATGCGATGTCTTGCCGAGTAAACTTAGAACTAACCCCTTAGGTCTCTTTTCTCACTTTTAATCCCTTTGTACATATACCTTAAGCAAATGAATAAAGCAAATAGTAAACATCTGAACAAAAGGTTCCTGTAGAGTACTACAGAAGTTTAGGGTGCTAATACCTTCCCTAAATTTAACCAACCCCCGAACCCTAGATCTTTCCCCGCATTGTGTTTACGATGCAAAAATAGGTTTTCCCTCTTTTGACCTTTTCCTTCGGATAAATCAAAGAGCGGTTGTGAATTGAATTGCGATTCAAATTAATTAATAATTTGATATCCTATTTCCACCGCAACACTTAGATATAAACCATTAGGGTCTCTAATCCTTTAAGCAGATAACACATAGCAACAAACAATATAAAAACAAGAGGTTCCTGTAGAGTACTACAGAAATTTAGGATGCTAGCACCTTCCCTAAGTTTAACCAACCCCCGAACCTATAACTCTCTAAACCTTGCATTTGCATTGCATTGTGGGAATTTCGATCTTTATCCCTTCCTTTGGACAAATCAAAGTTCGGTTGCAAAAATGAATTAACGATTCAAACTAATCAATAGTTTGGTATCCGATTTTCACCGCGACAACTACCACCACCATTGAGTTCCTTGTGAAAAAAATACATAATTTTCTTTTTTGTTTCACTCAATTTCATTAAGTTTTGAGCAAGTTATGATTGCTTTTGCAAATCTGCCTATACTAGGTTCAAGTTGCCCAAGTTTTTGCCTTGCCTTGCCCTAGTTTTGAACCCAATTTTCCAAAGTGCACAACTTCTTTGTTTTTTTTACCATTTTGATGCCATTATTTTTGAAAAATTCTCTTTGATATGTCTAGTTTCAATGTGTGAAGAAAGAATTCAAGAATTGTTATTTTTGAAACACTTTGATTCACTTGGAAGACATGACCTTTTTTTTAGGGTTTTTACTTGTTTTTCATGAGTTTCTTGCATGATTGATCTTGTATGAATCATTTTTGGATGTTTAACATGTTTATATGTTTGGAAACATTTGGCTCCTTTCTTTTCCATGCTTATTCTTGCCTTTGTTAATGTATGAACATGAAAACCATGCCTTGAAACTTTTTGTTGATTTGTGATATGCTTCTTGACGTTGTAACCTTTTAAACATTTTCCTTTAACTTCATCTTACTAATTTATGTGTCTTGTTAGAACCATAACATGTTTAGGGTTTTATTCTTGCCTTTGTAAATGCATGAATATGAATGTATGACTTGGAACTTCTTTGTGAATCCTTGTATGTTTCTTGATGTTGTAACCACATGAACATGATCCTCAACACCCCCTCCTTACCCTACTTATTTATGTGTCTTGTTATAACCATGACATGTTTGGGATTGATTCTTGCTTTTAAAGATACCATGAATCTTGTTTACCTTCCTTTATGTGAAGTATGAACCCATGCTTGAACTGTTGTCACTCTTCTTGCTTATCCATGTTTGATTGTCATCAATATGCCTTGAAAATAATTGAATGTTGTTACATTAATCTTTGTTTGGATTCATATACCATGTTTAACTCAATTTGTAACTTGTATTAAGGAGGCTTGTTAGCTCTCATCCAGTTGCTTTATTCCCTTATTCCAAAGGAAAGACTCTCTATTGACTTCATAGTTATAGATAGCTCATCACCCATCCCTTTGACTTGGTTAAGTCATTAGAACCTTTAACATAGTTAAGTTAGAACCTATATCCATTATACTTTGCTTTAATTCTAAAGAAATACCCTTTGTTAGGAGTATCCTTCAATTAGAACTTTAAGATAGAGTTTATTGACTCTATGTAAGGATCATTGTCATGATTACTTACTCCCCTTTTGGCTTTTATCAAAGTCAATCCTCTTGAGTGTAAAATTAGATCTAGAGAGTTTTTTCAAACTTTATACAAACATTGTTATGTTTGTTCCCCTTGAAGTCTTGACCATAATCAAGTATCCTTAACCCTAGTGAGGAGAACTATGGTTGCTCTGATTCCATCTTAGTCAGGATACGTAGGCATAAGATGTGATATCTTTGTGAGCAAACTTAGAATTATCTTTAGGTCTTTACCTTAACCTTTACCCTAACCCTGATCCCAATGACCCTAGCAAACAACTTAGATAACTTAGCATACATATACACAAAAGGTTCATGTAGAGTACTACAAATGTCTAGGATGTGAAATACCTACCCTAGGCATAACCAACTGTTGCACCCCAAAATTTGACCAACATTTATTTACCTAGTTTGTGGTTCATCTCATTCATCACCTGCCTCTCATTGATATGTGGGCAGTAGATCAAGGGGTATGATTACCCAGCAAGAGTTACATGAGACTTTGAAGCTAGCCAAGAAAGTTATTCAAGTGTTCAAAGGTTGATATCTTTGTCAGAGAACTCAAGAGATCCTCAGAGAGATTGGTTGAAACCAAGGTTGTGTGTCTCCTGACTTGAGAGTTGTGGGAGCTCCTCAGATGATTCTGAGACCATGAGGATGGACTTGAAGCTTTGAGATAGCTTATGAGATGTCTTGAAAGCCATCATGAGGCCTAGAGAGGTCATTGCACAAGAATTAAGAAGACTCAGCCATGAGTGGTGGAATTAGGGTTTGACTGGGTCAACCCTAGGTCAACTGATGATTTGGAGAGGGTCGAGACCTAATCCAAGAGCCATGTGATCATGGAATGATGCATTGAGATGCTATAAGGATTATTCCTAGACCAACTCATCATGATTGAGGAGTTTGAGAAGTTTCAAGCTAGGGTTTCTATAGCTTGACAGTGTAAAATCCCCTAGCTTGATCCCTATCTTCAAGGAAGTTTAGCTCAAGATGTGATTGTCATCTCATCTTCCCCATAACATGAATGTTGTAGAGCTTGTTCCTAGATTTAATTTGAGTACTAGAAGTCCTTGATAGGATTTTTAGAGCTCAAGTTATGACTTTAACAAGTTACAGGTCATCTGAGGTATGTGAATCTGGGTCCTTGGAAGTCACCCAACTTGCATCCAACTTTTTCCCTAGTAGGATGATCCCTATGAACTATTGGTCAAGATGAATGTTGTAGAGCATATTCTTAGCTTTCTAGAGAGTACTAGAAGTCCTTGATTGGATTTATAGAACTCAACTTATGGCTTTGACAAGTCAAGGGCATTTTGGTCATTTGGAGGTTATAGGTCATTTCAAGCATAAGGCCATATCTCCTATTTCCAAGCTTCAAATGGAAAAATCTTCAACATCAAACTTGCTTAGAATGATGTTTTAAGGATAGTAGGGAGGTCATGAGATGTTGAAAAGGCTTGTATCAAAAAGTGATAAAAATGGCCTAAAATGGAGGCATAAGTTAAATAAGTTGAAATTGAAAATTGGAAATCCCAAGTTACACATCCAAACCATGTCATATAATAGGTCATTTTGACTCTAAAAGACATTCTAAAAACAATGGTTCAGCCACAATTTTGATTTGAGGCCTAGATCATGGGGCTGCTTTGGAAATGGCTTGCTTGCATCTTAAGGCACCAAAGCAAAACTCAAAGAAACTCAATGTACAAGCTAGTTATGCATCTCAACACATCATAAATCTCATATGGGGAGAATTTCAAGTCAGAATTGGTGGTTACAAGGGCTATGGCATGAGATAGCACATGAGGAGAAGTGAATCCATAATGTCATGACATGAGATTTCCAATTTCTCATTGGATGGTCCTAGATGGTTCTAGATGATTCTAAACCACTCTATATAACATGTAGAACTTGCTCAAATGCAAGGTGTGTGTAAGATTTGAGAGAAGAGAGAGTTGGTTATTTCAATTGCTTCCATTGCAAGTTGAAAGTGAATTCCCTATTCTGAACCATTTCCATTCATTCTTTCCATCTAAACACATTCCATAGATCATAGTGAAGCTGTGCAGATCAATTTGAGAGCCAATCCATGGTGATTTGAGAAGTTGGCAATTGAATTTTCAAGGTAGCAAGTCAGAATCGGATTCTGAGATTCAGGCACTCTCCCTCAAATCTTTTGCAAACAGTAGCAAGATCCTCATCCAAGGAAGCTTTCTGAAGATTTTCAAGGCTTGAAGTGGAGGTTTTCACCATCTGTTGATCAAGAAATACCAGGTTTGCAAATTCTCCATTACACCATGATTTATGCATCTTTAGGTAGAATTGTTAGGGTAGAAATGTTAGAGACCAATAGGAGATGGATTTTGGAGAGTTAGAGAGCAATTGGTGAAGATTTAGTTATGGACACCATTTCTTTGATGATCAAGAACTCGAGCTATGGTGAGTTATAGCATGAATTAGATGGCTAATTTCAATCAGTATGAGTTGGTGATTAATCTGAGATAGTTAATTGCAAGAATGGTTGAGATGGAGGATTGAGCATATCTTTGATCTTGGATCGGGTTTGAGAATTTAGGATGATTCAGTTGATTTTGAGATCATGGTTAGGTTCAGCATGAAATTCTGGACAAGACAGGGTTTTGAATTTCTATTTTCCATGAAGAATTGATGGGGTTCGTGTTTGAGGAAGACGAAGCTTAGTGCTCTGCGTTTTCATGGCTTCTCCAAGAACCCTAGTCAGAGGTAGAAGATAAGCGCGTGGCCATTGGATTATGGGCTGACTCTTGACCAAGACCAAGATCTCACGGTTGAGATTTAATTCCAATTTGAAGAGGGAAACCCTGAGTATGATGAAACACGGCGTTTCATTAATAGAACTTTGGGCTGGATTGCTTCTCACACCCCATCTTCGTGGCCCACTTGGTTTTGAACTGTATTTCATTGCTTTTCGCACCGTTTCATTTTCTATTTTCTTTTCACTTTCTAATTGATTTTCTGATAATGATTGGGCCTAACACGCATGACTATTAACACCCCCATTTTTTAGCCCATTGATGAAATGAACTGCATCTGGTTACTATCTGCACCCCAGTTTCATATTTTAATTTTATTTTCTTCCATTTTATGTTAAACTTTGAAAAATCATAATAAATGGAAAAATAATTATTTTTAAGTGGGAATTTTTGCTCCCATTTCATATTCATGTCTAGAAAATTATCAAATAAAACTATTTGCATTTCATGCATTTTTAATATTTTTTGTATATTTTCTATTTTAATAGCTTTTATTTCTTTTATGTTGATACATGAATTTGTAGAATTTTGTTTAGCTAGTTCCCTTAGTATTTTTAGGCCATTCTTTTTAGGGTAGTTAGATTACGACTTTAGCTCCCCCCTGGATTTATTCCATAATTTTGTGATAAATTTTAGATTAGTTTTGATTAGATGACATTAGGTTGTATAGAATTAGGTTAATCCTTAACATAGGTCCACAATAACACTAGAATTTTGGGTTTCTAGGTCAAGTTAGACATTGGGGCATATAAGGGTATTAAGGGTAGATATATAGGATCCCTTAGGAATTATATTAGATTTTAATATAGTAGTATACTATTTTTGGATGATTTTTGTAGTTGATGATTGTTTGTGTTTCCCTTGTGGGCTTGTATTTTTGTTTGCTTTGCTTTGTGGGCTTGGAGAGCTTGGAGTTGCTTGAGGAGCATAGTATGAGCATTGAGGAGCTTGAGAGCTTGATCTTATTTGTTTTGTTAATTGTTTTAGGGTTAGGGATTAGGAAGAGTTTAGACCTAGTTAACTTCTTTCTTAAACATGGATGGAATCTTTCACATTCATTCCTCCCTATGATTCAAAGTCCTTCCATGGTATTCACCTCTCTCCTTTGGAGGGATAAGTGATTGTACCTAGGAAGTGGAACTTTTGAGGGAACCATTCCTTTGATGTTGAACCCTTATAGGTCACCTTTGGTGGTCAATAAGCAGTTCAATATCCCCAGCTTATCCAGTAAGTGATTTCCTCTGGTTTGATTATCTTGAGAGATGTTGAGCTTGAGTTTGAAGATGAAGACTTCAATGGAGAGTATGGAAGAGGATGAATCTTTGAGTATTGCCATTCCAGCTGAGGCTTGAAGAGCAACAAGAGCAAGTTGATACTTGAAGACCAATGAAGATCCAGTGAAGCTTGAAGGTGGAAATGATCAAGAAGCTGAAGTTTAAAGGAGAAGATAAGTTGAAACTTATGTTGAAGGGTTGAAACCTGGAAGAGCAAATTGATATTTTTCAAGAATGATGGAAGTCTGAAGACTGGGTTGCTGTTGGAAGAGCTGAAGCTTGAAGTTGAGAGAGGAGTTGATCTGCTTTCTTTTCTTTTTCTTTTCTGTATTGATGTGTTTTGTTTGACTTGCTTGATGCATTAGAATAAGTTCATATCTAGAATAGGTAGAATCTAGGAGCATGATTGCACCAGAGGTTGAGTTGCTCCCTCTGCTTGTATTGTTACTGTGTGGCTTTGCTTGCAGGTATTCGGTAGAGCCCAGCTCTCTTGCCCATGTGGTTTGTTTGCCTGATGGCATTTTTATTTCATTTCTTCTGTATGACTGCAGTTTACTGTTCTTGCTTGATAGCATGTTGTTTATTTTAGTATGATTACTGTTATCCATTCTGGCTTGAGGTTGAGATGAGCTTGTGGAGGCTGAAGCCCCACACATATTTCCTCCCTCACTTGCATTGCATGCATTTTACTGTTAAGCTGATGCTTTGTCTGTTTTGGTGTATCATTGACATGATCCCTTAGGACTCTCATTTCCTTTGATAAGGAATTGATGATAGAACTTTAGGTTGAAACCTATGCATGAAAACTTCTAGGAGTTCCCTGTTCAAACCTCAACCATAGGATGAATCCTTGGCATGACAACAGTAGGACTTGATAGTCTCCCTCCTAGTTGGGCCTGTTCTCTTCTCATCTCAAAACAGTTTAAGATACAGTAATCATGAATGATTTCTTTCGTACGTTACAAGCCTTAAGCTATCTGAGAAAGGATTGTGGGAGAGTTTCTTTTCCACAGTCTAGATGTTTAGTATGGTACCCTTTGGGTGACATGCGACGCATTCACTCTCGGGTCATAGTCTCTAGTGCGATTGAAATCGCAAACACAATAAAAAACACTTCTTTCGTAAAAGACAGGAAATAAACCGTAGTGTCCCGAACTACGTGAGCTCTGATCTCTCATGCTTGTTGAGAGTACGTAGGCACAATACTGATGTATTGGCGAGCTACCTTCCCCCATAACCCGTCGTAGGCCGAACTACGTTGACTCTGATTTCTCATTCTCTGATGAGAATACGTAGGCATAAAGTGCGGCGCTTTGCCGAGTCATTTTCTTTTCTGTTTAAGCCAGCCTTGATAGGTAGATAGATAAAACCAACCCGTCCAGTAAACACAACAAGCGTGGATCCCGTCGAGTACGACGGACGTGAGGGGTGCTAATACCTTCCCCTTGCGTAACCGACTCCCGAACCCAGACAATGGTTGCGACGACCTTGTCTTACCCTTTTTCGTTAGGTTTTTCCGATCGTTTCCTTTCTCGCTCTGAGGGATAAATAACGAAAGGTGGCGACTCTTTTGTTGTGCCGAAACCTTATTTTCGCGCAAGCGACACCAACCCCCGATCCCGAATCTTTAGAATTGTTGTTACATCGCGCAAAAGCTCGGTGGTGAATGTCAATGAATTAAGATTCAAGTTAATCAATATCTTGACATCTGATTCTCACTGCAATAGAAATGGAAAATTCACTAAGGACAACTTATCTTAAGGGTTTAGCCTATTTTGTATGCTTGTATACTATATCTCTGTATGTTTGCCTATACCTGTATATTTGTGAATATATAACTGTATTTGTTTTCATTGGATCATTTTGGAGATATCTTGAGTGGTGAGATTAGTTCTAACCCAGACTAGAGTGTACATATGATAGGATATGGTATGATCAATAGTTGACTGTGAAGGTGAGAAAATACTTAGAAGAGGGGGGGGGGGGGGTTGAATAAGTATGTAGAGAAAAATAGTGCAATAAAAACACAAAGATTTTTATCCTGGTTCGTTGAACTCAACTACTCCAGTCCACCCTATCAAGAGTGATTTGCCTTTCTCCTTAAGGACTTAATCCACTATTAATCAACCTGATTACAATAGGAAACAATAAGAGCAATTGTTCTTAGTCTTCTCAAGAACTACTGATCCCAACTGGATCTTCTCAAGGAACTCTTACAATTTAATGTAAACCAAAACAAGTGTTTGAATGCTTCTAATAAAGCTATATCACAACTGTGATTTACACTTAAGTTTAAGAACAAATGAAATAAATTCAGCAAAGAGAATGATTTGTATAAGAGCTTTTTAATGAATTTATTTCAATAAATCGTAAACTGAAGAAGGATGATGGAGACTTTCTTTTATAGGCTAAAAATCCAAGACATTGCAGCTTTGAAGACCGTGTCTATAAAGTAGCTATAACTTTTTGTCTTCACATCACTTGACCTTTCCTAGAAGAAGAACGTTCAGAGAAATCCTTTTTGCCCGAGTTCTTGTGTCTAGCATAAAAGAGGAAAGAGTCGTTTGGCTTAACCAACGGATATAACTTCAAATAATCTTCTTCAGCAAGTTTCTAATTCTCAGCAATAAACATCAGAGCCTTGAGAGATCAGAGTCTTTGATGTTCTCAGAATTAGTTGTATCAGAGTGTTACAGCAAGTGTGCTTTAGCGTGAGATACTTCAGAGCAGAGTTTAGGAATCAGATCCTCAGTACTTGCAGCATACAGTACTATCAGAGTCTTTTGAAAAACTGTGCTTGAAACTCTTTATACACATTCTTCAGACTATGCTTCAGATGCTTCTGTAGACAGCGCTCAGATCTTCTAAGAGATGCTTCTGACGCTTCAGAGCCTTGCATAGTTCAATGTTCTGATTCATTTTTGCCTTCAGAAGAATATTAAATTTAATATGTGCAGCAAAAAATACTTGAACAAATTTAGAGTGTATAATTTCTTAATATAAAATTTCGTAAGTGTTATCATCAAAACATAGAGATATACATAAGAACCAATCTGTGTTCTAACAATCTCTCCCTTTTTGATGATGACAAAAACATAAGAAATATTGTATAATAAGCATGTAAATTATAACTCCCCCTGAGATTAATAATCTCCCCCTGAATTGAATACTTAGAAGGACTAGAAACTTCCCTTTTTACAAGAGTATTCTTATCAAAATCAGAGCTTGATTGTTCCAACAAATAGAGCTTGACTTGGATCAGAGCCTGATAAACTTTATCTGGGGATCTCAGAGTAACTTTTAAGAATTTGTCAGATTATCATAAGTTCTGAAATACTGCAAATCCATATTAGTTATAATTTGATATGTCTGAATTCCATTCAGGTAAAGTTTATTTGAACAGTCAGAATTTCATTTTCTCCCCCTTTTTGTCATAATCAAAATTTTTTTAAAGACAAATAAAGAAAACAGAGAAAAGATATAAATTCATGTAGAGAAAACATCAAAGTCATTCATTCAAAAGAAGTACACAAACAGAACAGACAAAGCATAAGAAAGTTCAAATATAAGTGCACAAACATCAGATGCAGAAAAACATAAAACTAGGTTTGTTTGGAAAAAAACAACTTCAGAAGGTGAGTGATCTCAGATAAAGATTCTTCTTGCTTGGACATCCACTTCTCAATGTTTTTAGTCTTCTGATCTTGCTTTGCCATCCAGGACTTGATCTCAGATTGACCAGCTTCTAGCACAACAATCTTATCCTCTAATTCTGGGTTCTCTTTCTTGATCTCAGCAGAAGTAGATGGAGCAGATTCTGATGCAGGAGCAGTAGGAGGATCAATGTCTATATCAGATGTAGTATCCTTAACAAACAAAAGAAGACGGTTGATTTACAAGTATCAGAGCAGCCTGGTTGGTTTCCATAGGATCTTCAGCAGGAGTCTCTCTTTCAAGAACTTCTTCAGATGCTAAGTCTTCAGCAGGAGCATCTTCCAAAAGAAAAACTAGTGATCTACGTATGCTTAGCAGAGTCTGCCTAATCATTTCTGCAAACTTAACCTTTGTATCATCAGAGCACAGTGTGCTGAGATTAGAGGCAATTCTGTTGAACCTTGTTATGAATCTGTTCCAAGGGGCTTCAGATTCTGCAGGGTTCATACTTGACATACATTCCTTTTCAACAGTTGTAAGCCACATGTTCATTTCCTTCTTGAATCCTTTAAACAAAGAACTGACATCTAATCTGGTTTTAGGTTTAAGAAGGTCTTCTAAAGTGGTTGGCTGTGGGTGTCCAGATAAAGGTTGTTCAGGTGGTGGATGTTTGGATGTTGTTTGTGTAGATGATGTAGGTATAGTGAAAGATGGAATGATAAATAAAGGACGTGGATATATTGGTGTTGTTTTTGCAGTTTCAGATGGAGAAGGTTGGTCTTGAAAATCTCTAAGGTTAAACCTAGAGTGTTGTTCATTAGCAGGCAGATTAGAACGTAATGGTTTGAAAGGGTCAGGGATGATAATCTCTTTACCCAGAACTGAAGAGTGAATAAATTTTGGGCAAATAGATGCATGTATCCAAAATTCTTTCACCAAGTGTGGGTAAACTGGACCCATCAACCTGTCAAAATATTTTGTCCAACTTTGAATGTCAACAGTGTGTTGAAGGTTAAATCCCTTCTCAGCAATGAATGTGAAATCTACAAAGTTTTCACACAAAACTTCCAGATCCTTAGTGGTTGTTAACAAAGTTCTTTCAGGTTCTTTAAACCCACCAGCATTAGCTTTTGAAGATGAAGTTACAGCAGCAATCGTTGATTGTAGTTGAGCTGAAGTTGAAGAAGATGATGCCATTGTTGAAGATGATGAAGGTTTAGGGTTTAGATAAAGACTGAATAGCAAACAGAAATGCATATATGTGTTTGTGAGAGTGAAAAGTGTGAAATGGTGAGAGTTATGGTATTTAAAGAGAAGCTAGGGCACATAAACAGACACACATGCAACACGCTTTCACTTAGCAATTAATGACATTTAATGAAGAGAATAATAATCATTACCAAGCATTAATTGATTTTGACAATTGGGGGGAAATCAAGAAATTAACTATTCAAACAATACCTCAAACGTCTCTTCAGTATTGTGTACTCCACCCTTTCAGATTCTGAGTCACACGTGTTTGCTTGCATGTGCTTCTGAGTTCTTTTTAAGAAATGAAACGTTAGCCAACGTTCAGATCCTCTGAGTTTGGTTAGTTCAGATGCACATAGAAAGAATAATTCAAGAAATCAAATAAATAAAAAAACTTCAGAGTTTTAAACATTTTGCATATGAGAAATTTGCTTATGATAAATATTATTCTGGACAAAGATCCATACCAATATTTTTCAGAATAAACTTGAACCTATCTTCAGCAAGGGGTTTTGTGAAAATATCTGCCCATTGATGATCTGTATCAACAAAGGCTAAATTTATAATACCCTTATGAACATAGTCTCTAATGAAGTGGTGTTTAATTTCTATATGCTTAGCCTTAGAGTGTAAAATAGGGTTTTTAGATAAGCATATAGCAGAAGTATTATCACAGAAGATTTAAATGTTACTCTAAAAAATCTGATAGTCTTCTAGCTGACTCTTCATCCAGAGCATCTGCGTGCTACATCCTGCAGCAACAATATATTCTGCTTCTGTAGTTGATAGAGCAATTGTAGG
This sequence comes from Lathyrus sativus, assembly GCA_963859935.3. Lineage (NCBI taxonomy): Eukaryota > Viridiplantae > Streptophyta > Magnoliopsida > Fabales > Fabaceae > Lathyrus > Lathyrus sativus. The sequence goes on along the minus strand of OZ012736.1, from coordinate 406,479,301 downwards.
TTGTTTCTTGCTGTACCAGGAGATTAAATTTCTTCCCAGAAATTGACAACTTCCAGAAGTACTTTTTCTTTCCACTCTGTCTCCAGCGTAATCAGCATCACATAATCCAACTAATTTAAAATCATCAGTTTTTCTGTAACACAAACCCACATTAGAAGTACCTTTCAGATACCTTAGAATCCTCTTAACAGTTGTTAAGTGTGATTCTCTAGGATCTGATTGGAATCTCACACACAAGCATACACTGAATAAAATATCAGGTCTAGAAGCAATTAAATATAAGAGAGATCCAATCATACCACTGTAGAGTTTCTGATCTACTTTCTTACTTACCTCTTCCTTACCAAGAGTGCTTGTTGGATGCATAAGAGTCTTTTCCATCTTACTATCAGTCATGTTGAACTTCTTCAGAAGCTCTTTTACATATTTGGTCTGATGAATGTAAGTGCAATCTTGAGTTTGGTTGACTTGAATTCCCAGAAAGAATCTCAATTCTCCCATCATGCTCATTTCAAATTCAGCCTACATACATTGAGCAAACTCCTTTCCCAGCATAACATTGGTAGATCCAAATATAATATCATCCACATATATTTGACAAATTAATAGATCTTTATTAAATGTTTTACAAAAGAGAGTTGTGTCCACTTTGCCTCTGATAAAATTTTTCTCCAGAAGAAAATTGGTTAATCTCTCATACCAAGCTTTGGGAGCTTGTTTTAACCCATAAAGAGATTTCTTAAGTTTAAAAACATGTTCTGGAAAATTTTCACTTTTAAAACTAGGAGGTTGATGAACATAAACTTCTTCTTCTATAATTCCATTTAAGAAGACACTTTTAACATCCATCTGATAAAGAGTGATGTTATGTTGTGCAACAAAAGAAATTAGTAAACGAATAGACTCTAACCTGGCTACAGGAGCATAAGTCTCTATATAATCAATTCCTTCTTGCTAGCTATACCCTTGAGCAACAAGCCTTGCTTTGTTTCTTTCAACTTCTCCTTTTTCATTCAGCTTGTTTCTAAAAACCCATTTAGTTCCAATTATGTTGAATCCTTTTGGTCTTGGAACCAAATTCCAAACATCATTTCTTGTGAACGGATTGAGTTCTTCTTGCATGGCAATTATCCAGTCATTGTCTTGCAGAGATTCATCCACAGAAGTTGGTTCAAAAACTGACACTAACCCAAATAATGATGCTTCAGATGATATGAGATAGGATCCTGTTCTTATAGGGTCATCTTTCTTTCCAATGATCAGATTCTCTGGGTGAGAGGCCTTGATTCTGGAAGATGATCCTCTAACAGTTGATTCTTCAGAAATATTCAAGTTGTTCATTTTAGAAGGTAAAGGAATTGTATCTGGCGTTGCTTCTGGTTCCTTTACTTGAGATTTTTCGGCCTCTGAGCCTTCAGAGTCTGTGAGAATTACTTATCTATCTGCAGAACTTGCAAACTGCTTTGGCTTTTCAATGCCAAGCTTATCATCAAATCTAACATGTATAGATTCTTCCACAATCTGTGTTTCAGTATTGTATACTTTGTAGCCTTTAGAGCGTTCATAATAGCCAAGCATGAAACACTTTTGTGATTTAGAATCAAACATGTTTAGATTCTCTTTAGTGTTCAACATATAACAAATACATCCAAAAGGATGAAAATAAGAAATGTTGGGCTTTCTGTTCCTCCACAATTCATAAGGAGTATTTTCCAGAAGAGGTCTAACAGACACTCTGTTCTGAATGTAGCAAGATGTGTTTATTGCTTCTGCCTAAAAATATTTTTCCAGATTAGTCTCATTGATCATGGTTCTGGCCATTTCTTGCAGAGTTCTATTTTTCCTCTCTACAACTCCATTCTGTTGTGGAGTTCTAGGGCAGGAGAAATCATGAGCAATGCCATTTTCATTAAAATATTTTTCAAAAAATCTGTTTGCAGAAGTCAAAGAACACGTTCTGATCACTTCTGACTTTAACAATTTTAAACTCTTTTTCATTCTGGACTTGTTTGCAGAAGTCAAAGAACACAGAATGTGACTCATCCTTGTGTTTTAGGAATTTCACCAATGTCCATCTGCTATAGTCATCAACAATGACTAATCCATACTTCTTGCCTCTGATGAATGCAGTTTTCACTCGTCCAAACAGATCAATGTGAAGTAACTCTAATGGTCTTGAAGTTGAAACAATATTTTTTTGTTTTAAAAGAAGATTTTGAAAATTTTCCTTTTTGACATGCTTCACAAAGAGCATCTAAGTTGAACTTCAACTTAGGAAGTCCTCTGACCAAATTGAGTTTATTAATCTGAGATATACGTCTCATATTAATATGCCCCAATCTTCTGTGCCAGACCCATTGCTCATCATTAACAGACATAAGGCATTTAACATTTTGAACCTTAAGTTCTGAAAGATTTATTTTGTAAATGTTGTTCTTCCTCTTTCCATTAAATAGGATTGAACCATCCTTCTGACTAACAGCTTTGCAACATTTTTGATTAAAGATTATGTTATAACCATTGTCACTTAATTGACTTATGGACAATAGATTATGCTTTAATCCTTCTACAAGTAAGACATTAGATATAGAGGGAAGGTTACCATTGCCAATAGAACCAGAGCCAATAATCTTGCCCTTCTGATTCCCTCCAAACTTCACGTCTCCTTCAGATTTAAGCTCCAGGCTTTGGAATATGAACCTTTCTCCCGTCACGTGACGTGAGCATCCAGAGTCCAGGTACCATGACTAGTGTCTTGACTTTGCTGCTAAATACATCTGCAACAGGGATTATCTTATCCTTAGGTACCCAGATCTTTTTGGGTCCTTTTGGGTTAGTTGCCTTAAAAGTTTGTATGAACTTCTGTCTTTTTACAACAGGTTTGTTCTGACTAACTTTTGATTTAAACATAGGAACATTCTAATCAGAACGTGTATGTTTAATATCATTCAGATGACCAAACTTAAAATGAGAATACAAGGGAGTCTTCTTAATAATAATTTTATCAATAGGTTTTGGATTTGAATCCTCATAAGAATAAGATTTATATCCAACACCTTTTCTATAGTTTCTGCTAACACCATAGATCATTGAAGCCATTTTGCTTATATCTAGGCTTTTAGTTAAGAACTTTCTGAAACTGTAGTCATATTCTTCAAAAATATTTTTACACTTTGACTTAGTTTCAGATTCAGATTCTTGTTGAGCATTTTCAAAATTGTTTTTTATTTTCAAATTATTTTCTTTGAGCTCAGCAACTTCTGAATTTAACAGACTATTCTCAGATTCAAGATTGCATTTAAGCTTCTTGTATTTGAGCTTAATCTGATTATAGTTATTCAGAACCTCTGATAAAACTTTAATAAGTTCTTCCCTAGTGAGAGCAGAAAGTACCTCTTTTGAGTCAGATTCAGAATCAGATTCAAATTCAGATGATTCTTCATTATGATCTTCCACACCTGCCATCAGAGCCATGTTGGTGCATTCTTTTTCAGAGTCTGATGAAGATTCAGAATCATCTGAGTCATCCCAGGTTACCATTAGAACCTTCTTCTTTTTGTCAAACTTTTTCTTTGGCTTTTCCTTCAGAAGCTTTGGACATTCATTCTTGTAATGACCAGGTCTTCTGTGTCCAGAAGATTCCTTGTGTTGATCTGGTCTTCTGAAGTTTCTGAACTTCCTTTGCTTATGCTTCCAGAGTTTGTTTATTTTTCTGGACAGAAAGGATAGTTCATCTTCATCTTTAGAAGAAGACTCTTCAGAACTTTCTTCTAACACCTGTAATGCTTTGACAGATTTGTTAGATTTTAAAGCAGTTGACTTACCTTTCTTTTGAGGTTTATCTTCCTCAAGTTCAATTTCATGGCTCCTCAGAGAGATGATTAGTTCCTCCAATGTGATCTTGTTCAGATCCTTAGCTAGATTTAGAGCAGTGACCATTGGTCTCCATCTGATGGGCAAGCTTCTGATGATCTTCTTCACATGATCAGCAGTTGAGTAGCCTTTGTCTAGCACTTTTAATCCAGCTGTGAGGATCTAGAATCTGGAGAACATAGCTTCTATGGATTCAGATTCTTCTATTTTAAAAGCTTCATACTTCTGGATCACCGCCAGAGCCTTGGTCTCTTTAACTTGTGAGTTCCCTTCATGTGTCATCTTCAAAGACTCAAACAAATCAAATGCAGTTTCTCTGTTGGTGATCTTTTCATACTCAGTATGAGATATTGCATTTAATAAGATTGTTCTATCAATTTTCTTGCCATCCCCATCAGTGGGGTGAACATACCCATCAATGACTAAGTCCCATAGATCAACATCATAACCAAGGAAAAAACTCTTTATTCTGTCCTTCCAATAATCAAACTTCTCCCTATCAAACATAGGGGGTTTTGTGCTTATTCTATCCCTTTCTTCATATCTGTTGTTTCTATTAGATGTTGAAGTTTCAGTCATAGTAACAACCAAGAATATATCAAAGTTTTCTCACTGGATCTTTTTCTGTTCACTGTTAAGTGATAGCACACACAGGACCAGAGCTCTGATGCCAACTGAAGGTGAGAAAATACTTAGAAGGGGCAGTTGAATAAGTATGTAGAGAAAAATAGTGCAATAAAAACACAAAGATTTTTATCCTGGTTCGTTGAACTCAACTACTCCAATCCACCCTATCAAGATTGATTTGCCTTTCTCCTTAAGGACTTAATCCACTATTAATCAACCTGATTACAATAGGAAACACTAAGAGCAATTGTTCTTAGTCTTCTCAAGAACTACTGATCCCGACTGGATCTTCTCAAGGAACTTTTACAATTTAATGTAAACTAAAACAAGTGTTTGAATGCTTCTAATAAAGCTATATCACAACTGTGATTTACACTTAAGTTTAAGAACGAATGAAATAAATTCAGCAAAGAGAATGATTTGTATAAGAGCTTTTCAATGAATTTCTTTCAATAAATCGTAAACTGAAGAAGGATGATGGAGACTTTCTTTTATAGGCTAAGAATCCAAGACATTGCAGCTTTGAAGATCGTGTCTATAAAGTAGCTGTAACTTTTTGTCTTCACATCACTTGACCTTTCCTAGAAGAAGAACGTTAAGAGAAATCCTTTTTTCCCGAGTTCTTGTGTCTAGCATAAAAGAGGAAAGAGTCGTTTGACTTAACCAACGGATATAACTTCAAATAATCTTCTTCAGCAAGTTTCTAATTCTCAGCAATAAACATCAGAGCCTTGAGAGATCAGAGTCTTTGATGTTCTCAAAATTAGTTGTATCAGAGTGTTACAGCAAGTGTGCTTTAGCATGAGATACTTCAGAGCAGAGTTTAGGAATCAGATCGTCAGTACTTGCAGCGTACAGTACTATCAGAGTCTTTTGAAAAACTGTGCTTGAAACTCTTTATACACATTCTTCAGACTATGCTTCAGATGCTTCTGTAGACAGCGCTCAGATCTTCTAAGAGATGCTTCTGACGCTTCAGAGCCTTGCATAGTTCAATGTTCTGATTCATTTTTGCCTTCAGAAGAATATTAAATTTAATATGTGTAGCAAAAAATTCTTGAACAAATTTAGAGTGTATAATTTCTTAATATAAAATTTCGTAAGTGTTATCATCAAAACATAGAGATATACATAAGAACCAATCTGTGTTCTAACAGACTGTTGGAAGTAGTCCTAACATGTTTGACATATGATGTAACTATGCTCAGTTGAGACTTCCTTGAGACAATTAATGGTGTATGATTAGTCATGCATTTCATTATTTGGTTCAGCCTGATATTTCGTGAAACTGAAAACCTTTAGTTACCTACTTCCCCCACTTGGCCTTTTTAGGACGTAATGCAGAGACTATGAGGGAGTAGTCCTGAAATAGTTGTTACGCGATACTACACTCAGACGAGTCCATCCCGAGAATATTTTTCACCCACGTGAGTAGTCATGTTGGTTGATAATATCCGAGGGATTTATTTATTACCTTGGGGACTCTTGATAGAACCCGTTCTATAGGTACAATGGGAACCTTAGTACATGTCCTTTGGGAGGGTATACCCTGGCTTTATGCTTGTAGACCTGAACCTAGGACCTTTGCTTGTCAGCATTTGCATTTGTGCATTGTATATCTGCGAATACTTTTGTATGTGCTATGTGTGCATCATATCATCATATCATCATATCATCATAGCATCTTATTTTGTTGCACTGGTTTTGTAAGACTCAGTCATTTTCCTTTTGCGAAACCCTAGTTATCATGGATTTCGGGAAAAGAAACACTAAGAAATATAACTTGAAGAAATATGATACAAAAGAGTTGAGGAAGCTAGGAACAATGGTGTCCGAAGACTTTCGGAAAACATATGGAAAACTATTGTGAAGACTAGAATGGAAGAACGGGTTCTTAGCACCTTGGTTCAGCTCTACAATCCGCTATACCACTGTTTCATCGTCCCAGATTACCAGTTGATGCGTACATTAGAAGCATATTCTTACTTCATTTGAATTCCCGTGAAGGATAAGAAACCCTTCAGTGGTTTCGAAAAGCTACCCTCGCCGAAGGAGATTGCTGACACACTCCATCTAGAAGTATCCGAGGTCAAAGCCAAGCATACTTCAAAGAATGGAGTCAAAGGTTTTCATTCTGCTTACTTATTAGGAAAGGATACTTACCTTGCCAAGGAAGGTAGTATGGATGCATTCAAAGCGGTTTTGGCTCTACTAATATATGGTTTGGTGTTGTTCCTAGAGGTAGAAGAATTCGCCAATTCAACTTCCATCACCATATTCTTGAATGGTAACTGGTATCCACTTTGTTAGTTGACGCTTATCATTCCATTTATCACAGGACTATTCAAGGTAGATGGACTATTAGTTGCGATGCACATTTGTTATATAGATGGTTTGTTAATCATCTACCAAGGACATATGCTTTCAAAGAAAATCCTAATGGTTGGAGATGGTCTCAAAGGATTATGTCTCTAACCCAAGCAGATGTTCATTGGTATGATCCCGCCTATGACCGAGGAGTCTACATTGACAGCTATGGTTCTTTTCCGAATATACCACTTTTGGGAGTACAAGGGGGGATCAACTACAATCCTGCTTTGGCTAGCGTCAATTTGGATTCCTAATGAAGGATAAGCCTAGCAACATCCTATTGTCTGGTTTCTTCTACCTTAACGCTGAAGCGGTGGAAAGTTTAAGAAGCAGTACAATTGATGCTTGAAAGAATATCCGGAGAAAACCCAAAGCTGACCTTGGAAAGAGGAATTGTGTAGCCTTTGAGCCATTCACTCAGTGGGTCCAATCTAGAGCTCGAGATCTCAAGATGCCTCACCTTCCTGAGAAGAATACACAGATTGTCATCGCGTCATCTTTTGCCATTCCTATTGAAAATATGAAAGAGTACCAAGAGATTCTTGAAAGAACAAAGCTTCAGAGAGACACTTGGGAAGGAAAGTACCATACTCTTCATGCTGAGACGACATAATTGCAGAGAGAGCTACAAGACAAGGACAAGTTGATTAGGTGGCTCTAAAGACGCATGATTGACAAAGATGTGACAAAAGAGAATTTATTTTTCTCTAGCGTCAAACCTACATAGATTACTCACGAGTATTCAAATATCCAACCAACTTCAGGCACTTGGAAAGGAATAATAGACAAGTTGGTAATGGAGAATACTATGTTGAAAAGACTAAAGAGGACACACAGATATGATTCATGTCAGACTTCCTAACCACAGGGCCTAGTCTTCTCCTTTGATGTAGCCTCACGTTTATTGTGTTATATTTCAAAATTTGTAACTCTTCCTAACATAAATGAAATTAGGGTTGTGCTCTAATTATCTTTTAAGTTTTGTAAAGCCAGTTGCATCTAGCATCTTTGCATTGCATTCTCCATTTTGCTAACCATTCAAGGAATTCAAAAATCTTGTTTTTTTGCAAACATAGTGATGGATCAAAGAAACATGATTACATTCCCAAGGATGAGGTTGCAAAACCTAAGGATCTTAAGGAGCCTAGTAAGGAATCCTGCTGCTTTTATAGCCAAGTATGGGGACTTGTTATCTTTTCTAGATACACAAGTAAATAAGGACATGTTGCAAGCCCTCGTAAAGTTTTACGACCCGTTGTACCATTGTTTCACATTCCCAGACTTCTAGTTGCTGCCAACCTTGGAAGAATACTCCGAGCAATTGAAAATTTATATGACTTTCACATTTAACTATGGAAGGGAGAGAAAACCGAACATAAGAGATGTTGCTGAAGCTCTTCACCTAGAACCAGTAACACCCTTCTAAACCTCACAAAATATATATAAATAATCAGAGTAATATATAAATTTAAGGCATACCAGCATAACTACAATTATTCTCACACTTCAAAGTTTCTTCAACAAAGTATCACTCAAGTAACCATACCATTCACAAGTATATACATACCATCCATAATTTCACCAATTTCAACAATTCACATAGATACACAAAATATTATAGCACAAACATATACACAATAAGACTCAATGCAAGACCCAATTCAACTCATGCCATGTGATACCAACACTTGTTATTATTTTTTGGTTTTTACATTTAAACCAGGTCCGTTCCCTAGACCAATAACACATAAAAGCCCATTCCCTAAGCTTTCAAACCCCGCTCTAGGTTTGGGACAAGTCCCTAGCTCTCACGGAACTAACAAGTATTGCCTCTTGACACAAATGATGCACGTGCAAGTTCACAATCATATGCAATTAAGATCATTCCCTAATCTTAACATTCATGCATATCTTCAATAATTCATCACACTTGAATAACACACCATTGCACACACAACCACATTTTCATAATCCAAACTCAATTCGCAAGAACACAAATTACTAATAAAACATAAGATAATTATTTCATCACTAATAATTACAAATTAGATACCCAATAAATAGTCAATATTTTAATAAACTATCTAT